>JAUNZM010000709.1:0-533821 GCA_033459285.1 Clamator glandarius | reverse complement strand
GGCAGACAGATGCATGTCATAAATAAACCCAAAGTGAACAAAGAACAGATCTCCCAAGGAACTTGCTGTCTCAGTACTTGGAGCACAAAGAAATTAAGTAAGCATGTCCCTTCATAGAGGAAGTCCTTCACTTCCTCAAGACATTCAAACATGCCAAGAAAGCAAAACAATTTCTCAAGGCCAGAGTATATGGGCTTCTAATATCACGAAAGCAGTACACACTCTGATGTGAATCCACAGTCAACAGCGTTTAACACAGGCACAGCACAGTTAAACCATAGCACTAATACCGATAAGGTTGTTATCACTTAGGAATTCTTTTAGGAAGTGTCAGGTTTTTCTTTGCAGGATTAAAGCAGAGATTAGAAAAAAATATCTCTGTCTCTCTTTTTTTCCCCCTTAGCTAATTCAATGGATTATAATACAGATGGACTTTAATGTTCTTCAGCCCTGGGGGGCAACAACAGCACAAGCACAAGGAAAACTCCTAACTGTTGTAAAGCAATGTCTGCTTTAAAAACTCTGATCCAAGGTAATTCACGTACTGTAAAAACCCTGGAAAACAGCAGGAAAAAGCATGCGGGACTCACCATACATTGCACCGTAAGGTTGGTAGGATCTGCCCTATTTATTTTGCCTTAAGCACAATTGTTCTATTTCTCTTTCAGCAAATCAACTACAAACAGACCTGCAGGTGGGTGTGGGGCATTTGGGACGTGGAGCAGAGCCAGACATCCCCCTGCTCCTTAGGCTGCTGCCGCTCAGCACAGGAGCTGCACGTCAGAGCAGCGAGGCGACAAGGAGACGACAGATGGAGTGAGAGGGAGTTGGAGGAAGGAACTGCTCCAAGCAGTACAGCTCTGGCCACAAATATTTACTGATAAGCACTGCTGGAGTGATGATGGTCTAAGGACATAAGCAAGGAAGAATCTGGAAGGAAGCATCGTATCTTTTATTAGTCCTAATCAATATCACTAGGGAAAAATTAAGTACAAGATTTCATGACCTAAAGATGGGCAGCTATATCTGGAATTTGTCTATTTATTTTCAGCGGTATCAGTGTGTCTAATAAAAGACATTGCCCCTCCCCACAGCTCTTGGTCTGTACATATATTCAGGTTGGCATTTTTAGCTATTAAATTTCTAATCCAGGCTTTGAGAAAGCTTATGGGAAAACAAAAATTAAGAAGGCACTGATCACAAATAAGATGGACATGTAAGGAAATAAATAGACTGGAAAGCTGATATAACCGTAAAAACCACATGGTCCTTGCCATTTTCAATTTTTGGACTGGGGCATATACCTGTTTAAACAGCTTTCAGTACTGGCATGTGCAGAGGAAGACAGAAGGGAGGGAGGCACTATCTGGAGTTCCCAGCTTCCCCGTGGCAGCGTCACAGCAATTTTGAGAGAATGGGATGCAGACAGAACTGTATCTCACTTCCAGCTATGGTGGAAGATGGCCAGAAAGAACATTAAGGGTGTAGGATGGCTGGTCCACAGCAAAGCCGTGACTCCTTGAGGAGCGAGGCTGGCAGGGTTCTGTTCTTATTTTCACTAGACTTAAATTCAGGCTTTTCACCACCTCCCACTTCTGGTCTTTTCCTTCTCTCGCTTTCCCTCTGTGTTCATTTCCATGGTCATCTGCCCTTCCCTGTCCTGCTGCACTGCCAGCAGCCCCTGCCCAGCTCTGCTCTTGTCCCTCTGTCTCCTCCTGGGCACATCCTGCCCAACACCTTGTTTGCTTCTGCTCCACACAGTCAACACAAGAGCTGCTGTGCCCATCCAGCGCATCCAGCGCTGCTTCCTCACCGGTACGGCAGCAAACTGTCCCCAAGGCACAACTGGTATTGCCAGGGGCCAGGGACTGATGGCTCCTCCAAGTCCCTGCCCCAATTCCTGCTCACCTCTCGACCTCCCTGTACATCCTCAGTAGTGGGAGGCTGCAACCAGTCAAGGCAAACCTGTTGGCTGCTGGCTGCAAATATGTTAGACCAAGGACACTTACTTCCAAGAGCATGATTTTCCCTACATAACCTGAATTTTCTCACATATGAAGGGTCTGTCATGTCACCACAGATGGGAAGCAGCATGCAGCAGCAGGAAGCAGGAAAAGTGGGGGTTCACAGAGAGCAATTCATCCTTCTGAGCACAGGGGTGTTACAAGAGGCAGAAACATGCTTCAGTTTTGTGCTGTGTCCAAAGAGACAGTAGGGAACCATAGCTTTCTGGAAAATCAGATTTATAACTATGTGACTTCTTTTTTGCCTTATTGAAACTCCTGTATCATCTTTTTCCCCATACATCTGCATGTCATCTTCTGCATTGTCTCAGCTGAAATGACAGCATTTGCCCTATAAGTGCCATAGAGAAAAGCTACAAATACTGTTTCTTCTTAGAACATGCTTTATTTCCTCCAGTAGCATTTATATCTCTTTCTGCAATTAGCTTCCCAAGGGTTAACTTAATATTTTTTAAAAATACAGTAAAAGCTTACAGCTCCTGAGATAGTATCAGGCCATTAAACATAGGTAAGAATATGAGAGGGAAAGAGAAGGGAACAGATATTATATATGTAAGGAAAATTAAAACTCAGGATGTTGGGCGTGGGGGGAATGTGCTTTGAAGTACAAAAGATCCATTGTTAATGTGGGACAAAACCTCCCCAGTATGGGACAGAGATAAAAAGGAGGGAGTTTCTAACAGATCAAGGTCAACCAAGATATATGAATAACATAAATGCATTAATCTCATACAGCATGAATCAGAGAATTGCAGCAGGGTATAGCTGTGTGGTGGAGTTCATGGCATGAGTGTTTTATGCCACTTTGTATTAGATAATGAGCGTATTCATCACAGACTCCTACACATCATCCAAACTGGCAGAGAAGTAGCTTTAAGGAGCTTGAGAGAACAAATCAAAGAGCTGGATATAAAGCACAGGAAAGGTAATAGGGATGTTCAATTACTGCTCCAAGTTTAGATATTTGCAGGCATCCATACAATCTGACTCTGCAGGAAATAGCGTGAGAAAGAAGCTCATGGTTGGACAGCTTGCTGAGTATTATTTATGATGCTGCCTCTGTCATAACAGATGATTTTACCAATTAGAAAAGATGTAGAGCAATACATGAAAACACAACACAAGAAGAAATTCTCTGTTTCTTACCTGTTGGGGTTTTTTTTTAATTGTCATGGCTGCAAATTCAGAGACACAAAGAGAATTTTCATCTTGGAGGGCTTAACCTAAACATGTTGGAAGTAAGAGACTGAGCCATACTGAAGGCAAGAAGTGCATAACCAGATGTAATTCTTATTTCACATGTTGCACTTCCATACATTTTAGTCTCCTGAAATTCCAGAGACACATGTGTTCCACAGGAGAAGCTTAAGGGATAATTTATCTTTGGAAGGAAGGAAATGAAAATGTATACATGTGTGTATATAATTTTGACAACAATCTGCAACCAGATTTTTTGCAGTGGTTTGCACTTCCATTTATTTATTCCAAACATTTTAACTCAATAACATTGATCTATGTAGCATGGATTTCCTGATTGTTATGCTTTTCAGAGTTTTGAAAAAAAGCTGAAATGGAGTTGAGACCAAATTAAAATTCCAAAACCAACTAATTCCTTCTCCCTGAGGTTAGCAGGGTTTTCTCAGCATGAACCTAGACTTGCATTCAATTCTACATTTTGGTGCCATGTAATCAATGGAAAAGGGCAAGCCCCATAATGGGGCCGGCTCTCCACAACGAGCACATCCAAACTTAAAAAAAGAGATTGGAAAGAGGGGGTGGGTGGTTCTAACGCAGTAGCCTCTAGAGGCTACATTGCATTTAGAGTAATTCTGCACCTACTCTATATGTTTATATCTGCATATATAAATACATACTCTCTATATGTACATATACAGTACACCTGCATGCATCCATGTGTTGTACATATACCATACATGCAATATAAACTATAAAGTGCTTCTCTACCCGATCTTTAGGAGATATATTGTTTAAGCTCAGTGAAGGGAAGTTGGAACGGGGAAGGGAGCATAAAAAGAGAAGGAAGGGTTGGAGTGATTCAAGGTAAAGCACCCCTCAGCAAACATAAGAGGATGTTCAAAGGCAATGACAGTACTATGAGCATGAAAAATACCATCACCCCTTCAGTTAACTTACAAAATGGGCTTAGGCAGAATGGAAGAGCAATGGGCAAGCAAAGGAAAAGCAGCAGATTTTTTTGAAAACTGTCAGTACAATCATCAATTTGTGTAGGGAAAATCATCCAAAAGCACAGAGTAAGATTCAGATCACCAAATTCTCCTTGTGGTTACCTATATACAAGTAGCCAAAGGATCCTGAAAGCTTATGCCGTCCAGCAGCACCTAAGTCTGAGGATACTACAGTCCTCTAGTGCCTCCTTGCTGAGCCCCAGAGTTTCTGGAGCTCCTTGTCTTGGGCACAGTTCTCTCGGGAAGAGGCACCCATACTCCACATGAGGTCTGCAAGCTCCAACTTCATGTCCTACAGACCTTATTGGCACCACTGAATATAATAGGCCTTGTATGGCTAAAAGCTATTTTTCTTAAAACACATTCTCGCTGCATCCAGGGTCCCTTCTGGGAACTGATCTGGGGCCATAGGTGGATGTTGCCTCAGGAGAAGGTGTTTCAGTTTCACCTCACCAACAAATCAACCTAAAGAGCCCATGGTGCAGAGAAGCACCTTGCCACCAGACTGACCTGCTGCCAGCACCCGCTGCCTTGCCTAATGGGGACAGACCATCAAAAGCGCAACTCGGAGAAGAAGGAAGAGTCAGGTGCAGAGGGAGCCCAACCCTGGGTGCTCATCGTCAAGGCATTAAGCTGAGAAAAGGGAATCAGAAACACAAGACCCAGCTTCCACAGTTTTCTAGCCAATGCTCGTCTATATTAAGGCCCATCTCCAGTCTCTTTCTGCTCCCTGAATACTACTGGTTTTCACAGGTACTCTCAAGCAGCCATTGCTCATATAAGTCTGGGCAGCTCCATGAAGCTGGGAAGGCAGTGGAAGTGTTTTTTTCACCGTAACTGGTACATTCTGTTTATTCAGATGTGCAAGACCAAAAAAAGGCTTTTACCTCATAGTTAAATATAGTAGTGAAGCAGTTAACATGGTTATGTATCACTGCATTGGCATGGGGTTTTTATCTTTTATTGGCACCATTTTATCCCTGGAGACAATAGGAGATTGTTCTCACTGTGCGCAAAAAGATCAAGGGTTTTCCCAGTCAACAAGTTTAAAATCCTTAGTGATGTGCACCATGTTGGGACCAGCCTGCTAAGCATCTCCTTGCAGCAGCAATCACTTTGCCATTAACTGCTCCTGGGGCTGCTTCAGCACGCAGGCAATGCCTGCTGTCAAACAAAGTGTAGGAGAGAGCATCAAACCCACAACCCTCTACTCTACTGTTAGTACAAGGACAGGGGAAAAAGGCCAATTGATCTTCTCTGGACATAATCTATACTGTAACTTAGAAACTACATGGTGGGAGGAAAATACATGTGCCTAGAAGTCATTTCCTTTGCTAAAAACTACATATACATTTGAAAATAAAGGCTCTGATTCCCTGCTTTGGCTGGTTTTCTGTGCCTTAATATAAAAGATGTACAGGATTTCCTTTTTAATCATATCTTCCTGGTTGTATAAATAGTGCAATACATAATTACAGCAGTCAGAGGCATTAGGGATAAGAACTTATTTACATCAGAGATGTACATATAATATTATGCATCCAGAGTGAAGTTTTATCTCCATTCTTAAATAAATATTATGTTTCATCCACACCCAAAGTCTTGAAAGAAAGCTGTTTCAGTGTAAACAATTAACTTCCTGACCAGCTGTTGAATTACTTGATGACTTGTTGCTGAGAGGTTCAGATTCTGTACTGCTTACAGATTTTGATTAGACAGATAATGCACCCTAGATTCGTCCAGACATTGTAGTCTATTTGTAGTTATACCGCAGTGTTTGGCTGGCCTAGTATTTCAATTGTTCTTCTTCGCAGAGGCTATAAAGTGATTTGGTTGCTACCAAGTTTGTCACCAGTCAGAATTACAGGCACAAATGACGGCAGCCTCTGCTGTGTATTTCATGAGTGCCCACAGTTCAGCCCTTCTGCAAAACGTGCTTCATATCTCAGTTTACACTGAAAAATTAAGTCTCTAGCAGTTGGGGCTGCAGTCAGCTTTCAAAATGTTTACTGTGCACAAGGCAGTGCAATAGTGATTACAAACCCATCCAAACCCCCAGGCTCCACGTGATATGAACCACCCAGAAGGTCACAGCTGAACTGCGATCCTATAGCCATGACTATTTTTCCAGAGGCAATGAAATTCATCATCTTGCAGCAGACAAAAAATGAAAGGCTATCTCCTTGCCCTGCTGGGATCAACCTGCAGCTGCATTTCCCTCTGTCTTTTCTCTGCAAGGCCCAGCTAGCTATAGACTTGTCAACAAATTCTTTGGGTTTTTTTCAATTTCACTTAAGCTTTGGAAGTAAACCACTAAAAAAATTAAAAGGTATTTTTTTCAAAGCAAAGTGGGACTTGAAGAGAGGTGTCCTTATTGACATCAAACCAGACCAAACCAATCTGTTTCAGGGCAAACAAAATGCTTAAACAGCTGGGCTTTAGAATCATTTGCAAAATGAAGGCAGAAGTGCTCTTATTTAACTGCCTTCATGCAGGATTTGAGAGATAATGGTTCAAACTCTGTCTTTCTCTATAAGGATGTGAAACCCTCAGCAGCCATCTCTCAGGAGAGATCCTGCCCACCCCAACAAAGCAGTCCTGCTCTGCCAAGCTCTCCTCCTGGAGTTGTTCCACTCCTTTGTATAAAGTAATTACTTAAATATACATGGAACAAAAAGAGAGGGAAATTACTTTAAGGTCTATCAGTTAGGGCACTCTACTGGGTGGTAAAACAAACCAGTGAATAATTAATTAATTATATCATTATTTCAGTGATCCAATAAATTTTTATCGGGGAAGAAAAGGTCATCATCAGGGATTGCAAAAATAACCCACAGACACCTTGTATTTGGAGACGTATTTTTAGGCATGTAATTGTCGTGGTTCAAATTGATACAAATTATAAAATTCCCTGCAGGTTAAATGAGAACTGAAGCCTCCCAAGGCAGGTGTTCTAACGACAAAATCTGGGGACAAAATGGGAATTGGGGTTTGTTTGTTTCAGAGTCTTAAAAAGGCTTACATCTTAAAAGAAAAAAAATTGAGACTAAGGCTTTTAAGGTACTCAGATCAACCCACATCTGTAATAAATTAATTAAACATAAGGCTGAACTGCAGAGTTCCTGAGATAATTGCCTTAAAAGCATCCTCCCTCATTTATTTAGAAGCTCCAGATGCCAGTGGCAGGGTACCTCCATGTCCTGACGACGTCTGGTATGGCTCCTTTGCTTGCGGCACCACAGCCCAGGAAGGAACACAGGTGCTGGCTGGGCAGATAGACCACTTGAAAGCAAATTAGATGCCACAAAAATCAATAATATTCCTATATTTCCTGATATATAAGAATGGAAGAAGACCAAAATGTGTGACAGTACCACATTACAGGCCCCAAATCCTGTCGAAGAAGGAACTGGAAAATGCAGTTTAATAAACCAAGTGTCATCAGGAGTAACGACCCTGTCTGTCAAGGAACTTTATGCCCATATTATACTCAACTTCAAACCACAGTAAGCAAAGGGAGGGTGGCTGGCTACAAAAGGTGAGTTATTGCAACAAAAAAAGCACGTTGTTGGAGAATTTAGACATTTCTGCTGCGGAAAGATGTTACACAGTGCCCTGAGGAGAATTCCTTGTCACACCTCCCCCAGGCCATGGAGAAGTCTCCCTCTGCCTTCTAGAGCCGGAAAATGTTGCCATCTGTTCTCACTTGAGGAAAATTCTTGTTTTATCTTTTCCATTTGTTTTAAGCTGTTTTTAAACAAGAGAGGCTCAAAATACAGGCTGCGCAATAGCATACGATACAGTTAATTTCTCTCACCATCTAATGTTAACAACATATGGAGACTGGCCTGAGCTGCCAAGGACATAAATCTATCCTTGCCTCCCTGTTTGTTCACTGAATCTCCATTTTTTATTACTGTACATTCCTTCACAGGACTTCACCAAAACACCTGGTGGGGACCTTCCAGAACAATGTAGCTTGTAGCGCAGAAGAGACTCCTCTTTGCCCATTGCAAAAGAAAGCCCATATCCCATCAGTCTCCTTTCCCTCAAATCCAAATTCCCACTTCCATTGATAAAGCCCATTCCATTAATAAAATGTATTCATGTTTACAGTGTTATACAAACATCTACAACGCGTAGGGTGTTTCTTTAACATTGCTTGATTTGAGGGTGACTTCAGGGCTCCTGTCAGCAAGGAATATTAGCATCAGCTAGAGCCAAATCAACGGCAGGAAAGTATTGTGGAAGCCTTCTCACCGTTTTGCCAGCTGACCTCACTCCTGACCTGGCAGTTTTCTGCTGTTCCCATCCCAAGCCAAACTATGCAATGGTTTTGAGATGCACACAAATAAACTATCAGTCCCTTTCCAACATGCTGAATTAACTGATGATTTAACTCAAGTTTCAGGCTCAAGACACATAGAAACATCGAACCGCACTGCAACCGAAGTATGGATTTTGAGGTCACTTGTTCAAACAGCTGTCACTCTTGTATCTTTTATTAGTTGTCATAGAGAAAAAGCAGGTGTAATATTGGGAAGCAAATGGTAACAACTATTTTTTACAGAGTTGCAAACAAGCCTGCCTACAGGGCCTTTCCTACACTGGAATACCACTGGAATAGGGAGCGATGCTGCAGATTTGAAATGACCATTTTTCTCTCACTCTCCAAGTACAACTTCAAGACAAGTGTGGATGTTTTTACCCTTTCCCTGCATACAGCATTAAACTATGGACATAAAAGATGGACTTTGCTTGCAATCAACATGAGTATCTGGTCTCTCACAAAGCCTGTGTGTGAACTCTAAAATGGAACGAAGTTCAAGATTTCAAGCCAACATCTGCCTCAGGTGAAAGCAGATGTTAATTGATGCTTGTTTATTCTCATGTCTATGTATCCTGTCTCTTTACAACATATGTAATGTATACATTTCATCTTCACTTTAGCAGTACAAATGTCCAATCTGTCAGAGATTGAGGACTAAACTGTCATCAGTACAGTCTATGAACCCCTTTCCATTAAAGAAAAGTTAAGTAATTAAAGGTTACTGGTGATATTTCTCTCTTTCTCTCTTCCTTCCTTTCATCCTTTCCTTCTTTCTTTCCTCCTTTTGTCCTCGTATCTTCCTTTTCTCCTTCCTATTCTTTCCTCCTTCCTTTTCTCCTTCCTATCCTTTCCTTCTTTCCTCCTTTCTTCCTTCCTTTTCTCCTTCCTGTCTTCTTTCCTTCCTTCTTTGGTAACTGTCTGTGGGACAAATTCTGACCAGAGTTGTCCAGACGAGTTAATTCAAGAACATTTTCATAAAAAACACCTGACCATATAACCTTGAGTAATAATTGTTTTTCAGTATTTACTGGAATATCATATGATGAAATGGATTATTCATTAGGAATTTCTTTTGCCATATTGTCTGGCATAGTATGAAGTCATCTGCTTTTCAAAAAATGTGTGATGTCACATCTTAACACTCCCTTTTTCAATCACTTTTGTTAATTATTTTGATCCAGGGTGTGGCTTTCCCTGCCTCCAGTGCTAGTTCTTAATCTCCCCTTTTAAGAAGTACATCAAGCCTAAAGAATAACAACATGCAATAAATACTATTGCAAGTAAGCATATTTTATTCGCATGGAGAAATGAATCTAAACGTTCCTATGCTTGGAGAAAACCCTCTACCCTCAGAGCGCCAGGCGAAGGAGGACAAAGCAGGAATGAGCCCTGTTCTGCCCCACCCAGACAGATTCTGGGATCTTTTCTTGTAGAGCATTAATGCCAGATTCAAACTCATTGCTTTTTTTTTGCTGTTCAGATGCACTATGCCTTTCAAAAGCAGTGAAACAAAGCACACCATATGCTGCAAATGCTATTTTATCACTGTGTCAACAATAGTGCAGGCCTCAGCATTTAGCAAGAGCTGTTTACTTTAGTCCTGAGAAGTCTCTCACCAGCCAGGGCAGACAGTGTGTGCCACCAGTTTCACCACAAAGTGCCTATTTTTTTTTTTTTATGTTGATACAATGAGGTGCAGAAATGTCATGTCCAGCCACTGTATTTCACGGCTGGTGACTTCATGTCAAGCTCTTTCTGCCTCAGTTAGGTCCCATGGAGAGGGGATGGGGAAGAGAAGGCAGCCGCAGCGCAGAGAGCACAAGCAGCTCCCTCCCATCCATGCTATTTGCCAACGCAGAAAGGAGTCTCGCAAATAGGTCACTCATTAAAAGTTTATATAGCTAAATTCAGGAAGCCTCCTCTCAGACCAACAACAGTAAAGGGAAGAAAAAAAAAGAAGGTGGTTTTTTTTGAGTCTTCTGGGTGGGCACAATCACTGGGCCTGAACGCAATGCCCAGGCAAAGCATTTCTTTCCAGATACCCCTCCAGCCCCTCAGAAAGTGATTGGTTATCATTTACCCTTTTGCCAACAGCTCTGCAGTCCTTTCTGTACACCTTTACAGAAACTCAAAGAAGGAAAAGTTGACTACAATATTAAACAAGCCACATTTGGTGTGTTTTCTTTTTAACCAAATACACTAATTGAGATTTTAAAAAAATCAGACTAAAACCCAGTCCTATAAAAGAGGCCTCTCTTCTTAACTCCTCCTCTCTTCAAAAGCAGGAGAATCAATTACAAAGCAAGGTGAAGATTATGTGCTAACGTTGGCAGGTTTTGAGGGCTTACAGCTTGTGAAACTACCTGAAATATGGTCTCTCTACCTGGGCAGGGCAAGTATATTCAGTAAACACACCTTTCTTTCATAACTGTTTGGACATAGGGATATTTTCAGAGCTCACTGTAACTCTCGTCCTTTATACGGAAACCAGCCTGCCAGGAGATGGGATGCAGATGAGACTTGAGACCAGGGAGGCCCTCCTGCATTGCACAGGATGAGAAGGAAATATTAACATACACCTTCTCCTACTTGCCTGGAAGTCACACAGTTACAGCATTTTAACCTGTAGAGCAGTGGTGAGGGCAGGTCTGAGTTTTCAAGTGGTGGCAGACCCTCCCCTGCTCCCCAGTGGCAGCAATTAAATGCTCCTTCATCTTATTGCACTACATTTTGGATCACTTCTCATTTCATACAACAGACTATAACATTCAGGCTTAACAATCCTGCTTAGTTTGGAGGAACTAAATCAGTTTTTCAGAGCTGAGAGAGTGACCTGCACAACTTCTTAAACAGTATAGAGACTTCTTCCAGGTTTTCAACTAATTGAGTTTGCAGCTAAGTAAATTTGCAGCATAATGAAAATAGGTTTTACAGTTATGCTCATGTTACTCAATGAAGAAGTCAGGGATTGAAGGCAAGCATCAGAGCCCCAGTCTCCTGCATTGCTTAGCTGTTAGGTCGTTCACTGGCATTATTTTGGACTGCTCTAGCTAAGCTGTCTTCCCATGACCACACTTGGATGCAGTTATGGCAAGAAATTATTCCAAAGGATGCTCTCAAAAGGCAGCATGACTAAGACCACAATAACTTTGACTCTCATTCTACCGCCACTGTCTCATTCCTCCAAACGCTATTTCAGTGGCCTTTGAACCCTTGAGCACTCTAAGGATACTGCAAAGTCGTCTGCTTCACGCCA
Source organism: Clamator glandarius (assembly GCA_033459285.1). NCBI lineage: Eukaryota > Metazoa > Chordata > Aves > Cuculiformes > Cuculidae > Clamator > Clamator glandarius. The sequence goes on along the minus strand of JAUNZM010000709.1, from coordinate 522,004 downwards.
GAAAATCACCAGTTTGAAAACCTTTAATATGGGACAAATTTCAGGCTCATTGAACTAAAACATCAATGCAAAACCATGCTTCTGTCCTAGGATCCAACAACAGCCATGGCCACATAGTGTGGACACATGCAGTGTGGATGAAGTCAGCCTGCTGCAGGGTCACGGTGATGTAGGTGTAATCCACTCAGTAGCACCTGGCCTGGGGGCCAAGGATCCCTTTCTGCAGCTGACATTTAGTTGTGTACTAAGAGTGCCAGGCTGCCTCAGAAAACTGGTTTAATTCACGGCAGAGCAAGCCCCTAAAGCCCTATCTGTAAAGTGTTGCCTAGCCACTGAGCAGCACTCCTGCAGCAGGGTTTGTTACTCTTCATGATCTGCTAAGTAAGACTCAGAAGTAGTCTTGTTTTCCTGGGAGGAGGATTCAAGAATCAAATGGGGATGTACGTCTCAGAGCACTTAGGTGACCCCTTGAAATCTCTTAATTGCTAAAGTAGCAATTAATCCCAAATTAACAGCTACAAATACTGTTTATAAACTAGGGAAATGAGCTGAGAACATGACAAATTTTGACTAGCAGCTTGCTGTGTGGCACTTTTAACACACCTTGCCAGCTCTACCATGAAAACATACAGTCCCTAAAAGCCATACCAAAGAGGAACCTGGACATGGAAAATGATTCCTCTGTTCTTTGTAAAGAACACAGCCACTGTAATCACAACAATACACCAAAATACTGGGGAAAGGAGTCCCAGAGCTCAATGACATGTTTTAAGAAAAAAAAATTGACATCTGCATACTTGCTTCATTAGGTCCTCTCAATTCCTGGATCAGAATGGAGCAAACAGCTGATCCTTATTTACTTGTGAAACAAAGTCCATAAAAAAAAAAAGATTTCACAAAGCTGAAACCATGCCATTTGAAACACTACGGACTGAAGTCTACTGCCAAACACAAGGCAGGATCCTGGGGGAACCCAGGGGGCCGAAGTTCTGGAAGTTGTGGTATCCTCAGCCACAGGACAGATGTGCCCCAAGGGCAGGAACAATGGAAGCAAGGGGCAAATTGCTCAACTGAATTTCAAAGAAAGAAAAGCAGTTTTCCTATAAATGAGGAACTCTTCAGTAAGCCCAGTGTGACCAAAAGCTATTGTTTTCTTAGGAACCTGCAGGGCAATTTCTTAAAAGTTACTGAAAGGTGCAGTTTTCAGTCCAAATACTTTTCAATGCTGATTCAGTTGACTCCATTTTGGACATAGAGCTTTGGGTGGAAAAAAGCATCATTAGCATCTCTTGATCTGACTACAGAGTAATCCTTGAGGAGTAGCATAGACTAGATGGCTAAATTTTTAGGCAAATGAAATTAGAGGACATGGATTCTACTCCAAGTGATTCAGATACTTAAACCTACAGTTGGTCAGAAATAAGAAACAGAGGAGAATACACAGGTGCCATGTATGAACAAAGAGGCCTCGTGGAAGTAATAAGAGAACCGACAGCATCCACTGCTCTGAGCACTAAGATACTTAAACAAGCTAGTAGGAAATAGTGGAAAACCCACCATCCTTTTTCAGTGTTGGAAATGTGGGCAATTCATTGGAGACTGGACACTTACTCTTTCAAAATGCTTTCTGTCTTTTGTCACTTGACAGCTGAACAGTCTGCAGAGCTGCTCAGTAACTCAAAGACCTGGGTTATATCCCTCCTTATGCCAGGATTTGCCTGCCAGGAGGGTGCTCAGAGCTCCGGGAAGGAGCAACTGAGCACATGCCTCTTCAGAACTCTGCCGGCGACAATGATGGATGAGGATAACAAAGCACTGGGACAAGTCACCCAGGGACCATGGGAAATCTCTGAGCTGGAATTTTCAAGACCTAGCTGATAAAGTCTTAAGCAATGTGGACTGAATCTAGTACCAGCCCTGCTTTGGACACAAGCTTGCACCAGACTGCCTCCTGTGGTCTCATCTAACCCAAATGACTGACTCTGCAGTGAGTGTGGAAACTCTTGGTCTGAAGGAAAGCAGGTAAGAGGCTACTCGATCCTTTAACACAGCTATAGCACTCAGACAGGATACCCAGGGAAGGAGATTTTCCTTTACTGTAAACACAGAAATGATCCTGAGAGCAGGAACTCCACTTCAATCTGTTGTATACTTGAGCAACACACGTAAAATCAAGTTCATAAAGGACCTTAAATGTTGTATAGATCAGAGTGATATTAATTTTTCACTATAATGAAGAAAGATCTTATTAATACAAATAAAGATTTGCTAAAGCGTACTGTTGCTATGCTTGAGCCTCGCTAAATTTGGTTTACCTGATATGCAATCAGCCGTGTCAGACTGAAGGTGGCTCCACACAGAATTTCCTGCATGGTATTTCCCAGTAGTTCAGATACTAGAGACACAGCCTAGAAACCAAAGACTGCTCCACATGCAGCTAGCTCAGTTGCAGAGGACTAACCTTTATAGCTCAGGATCCAGCATATTGCATGGCCATGATAACTTTTTCAAACTCAAACCTAAATTGAGGCTTATAGAAGTGTAGTTGCCATGACTTGCACATGCAAGAGAACCGGGTGATCAGGCCCAGTCAACACGGGTTCACAAAAGGCAGGTCTTGCCAAACTAACCTGATCGCCTTCTATCACAAAATGACCCACTTACTGGATGAGGGAAAGGCTGTGGATGTGGTCTTCTTGGACTTCAGTAAAGCCTTTGACACAGTTTCTCACAGCATTCTGCTTAGGAAACTGTCGGCCTCTGGCCTGGACAGGCGCACACTCTCCTGGGTGGAAAACTGGTTGGATGGCCGGGCCCAGAGAGTGGTGGGAAATGGAGTTAAATCCAGCTGGAGGCCAGTGAGAAGTGGGGTTCCCCAGGGCTCAGTGCTGGGTCCAGCCCTGTTCAATGTCTTTATCAATGACCTGGATGAAGGCATCGAGTGCACCCTTAGCAAGTTTGCAGATGACACTAAGCTGGGTGGAAGTGTGGATCTGCTGGAGGGTCGGGAGGCTCTGCAAAGGGACCTGAACAGGCTGGACTGCTGGGCTGAGACCAACGGCATGAGGTTTAACAAGGCCAAATGCCGGGTCCTGCACTTGGGGCACAACAACCCTAAGCAGAGCTACAGACTAGGAGAAGCCTGGCTGGAAAGCTGCCAGGAGGAGAAGGACCTGGGGGTGCTGGTTGACAACTGACTGAACATGAGCCAGCAGTGGCCCAGGTGGCCAAGAAGGCCAATGGCATCTTGGCTTGTATCAGAAATGGTGTGACCAGCAGGTCCAGGGAGGTTATTCTCCCCCTGTACTCGGCACTGGTGAGACCGCACCTCGAGTACTGTGTTCAGTTCTGGGCCCCTCACCACAAGAAGGATGTTGAGGCTCTGGAGTGAGTCCAGAGAAGAGCAACAAAGCTGGTGAAGGGGCTGGAGAACAAGTCTTACAAGGAGCGGCTGAGAGAGCTGGGGTTGTTTGACCTAGAGAAGGCTGAGGGGAGACTTTATTGCTCTCTACAACTACCTGAAAGGAGGTTGTAGAGAGGAGGGTGCTGGCCTCTTCTCCCAAGTGACAGGGGACAGGAAAAGAGGGAACGGCCTCAAGCTCTGCCAGGTGAGGTTCAGGGTGACATCAGAAAAAAAAATTTCACAGAAAGGGTCATTGGGCACTGGAACAGGCTGCCCAGGGAGGCGGTTGAGTCACGTTCCCTGGAGGTGTTTAAGGCACGGGTGGACAAGGTGCTGAGGGACATGGTTTAGTGTTTGATAGGAATGGTTGGACTCGATGATCCTGTGGGTCTTTTCCAATCTAGTGATTCTATGTGTGATTCTGTGTGACTAAACTGATGAGCACAGAGTTGCAGCCAAACAAGACCAGTGCAGGTTGTCAGCCCCTGGCATTCACTGTTCCATGATGTAGTCAAGCTACCTCTAGATAGTTGAGAGTTAACTGCATGGTATTACTCATTTGAAGGGTAAAACAATTCTGTGCTAATTAGGAGCACAAATACTGTTGGACTGCATTTTATGCATTTCACAAGACCCAAATCTGGATTAAATCACATGCACTAGCTGTTTAATCACTTTTGTAACATAGATGCTATATAATTAGAAGCTCTTGAAAAGACGGGGAGTGGGATGATGCTAAGCACCACACAAGTATTAACACAGGCCTCAAAAACAAAACCAAACAAGGAAAGAAGGTGCAAAAATCACCATTATCACTGCAATATACAGCACAGGCCTGAGATGCAATATTAAGAAATGGTCTGTGAAACTTCCAAAGCAAACTGATCTTGCATCATACACATTTGTCAGAGTTAGCATACTCAGTCTTACAAATTGTACTCACTACATAACATCCTATTGAAGAGTCTGATTGTGGAGGTAAAAAGAAAACCTCAACAGCTTACCGAAGACATTTTTTGTATAAGCACACAGAATTTTAAGTTAGTTATTACTCAAGGACAAATAACTTTTTTGACTTAAAAAATAATGAACTTTCCTTGTAGGGAATTTTTATATAATAGATTGTATGCATGTTAACTGTGGGAAGACTAAATACAAATGTAACTGCAAGAGCATAATTAGAAGGAAACCTCCTTTTGATGAGTTCTTATTAACACTGATGATTTTCAATTCAAGACTTTGCAGAATTAAAGTTAGTTTTGCACAACAGGCCATGATGAAAGTTGAAAAGCTGAAAGACTGAGCTTTTTTTGGGAGAGGGTTTTTTTTTTCCTTTGTTTTATTTCTTGGGTATGCCTTCTTAAACAACGTGATTCTTTAATTCTTTGTAAGTAATTTTCACATTCACAGTTCAAAGGAGCACAGCCCTCTAAGAACAACCAAATTAAGTGACTCAAGTCTTTGAGAACTGCAACATTCACCCTTTAGCTGTCTACTTCTCCCAAGGGAAAACGTCATACAATTTAAATGTAAAAATCAAAGAAAGCTGGAATTAAGAAAAAAAAACCACCCCAAAAACACTCCAATATGAAAATTTGAACATGATACTTGAAATTTCTCGTTCACGGAAATAATGTATTACATCTGAACAGGCTGGACTGCTGGGCTGAGACCAACGGCATGAGGTTTAACAAGGCCAAATGCCGGGTCCTGCACTTGGGGCACAACAACCCTAAGCAGAGGTACAAACTAGGAGAAGCCTGGCTGGAAAGCTGCCAGGAGGAGAAGGACCTGGGGGTGTTGGTTGACAACCGACTGAACATGAGCCAGCAGTGTGCCCAGGTGGCCAAGAAGGCCAGTGGCATCTTGGCTTGTATCAGAAACGGCGTGACCAGCAGGTCCAGGGAGGTTATTCTACCCCTGTACTCGGCACTGGTGAGACCGCACCTCGAGTACTGTGTTCAGTTCTGGGCCCCTCACCACAAGAAGGATGTTGTGGCTCTGGAGCGAGTTCAGAGAAGAGCAACAAAACTGGTGAAGGGGCTGGAGAACAGGCCTTATGAGGAGCGACTGGGAGAGCTGGGGCTGTTTAGCCTGGAGAAGAGGAGGCTGAGGGGAGACCTTATTACTCTCTACAACTACCTGAGGGGAGGTTGTAGAGAGGAGGGAGCTGGCCTCTTCTCCCAAGTGACAGGGGACAAGATGAGAGGGAATGGCCTCAAGCTCCGCCAGGGGAGATTTAGGCTTGAGATAAGGAAAAAATTCTTCACGGAAAGGGTCAGTTAGGCATTGGAACGGTCTGCCCAGGGAGGTGGTTGACTCACCTTCCCTGGAGGTGTTTAAGGTGAGGGTGGATGAGGTACTTAGGGGCATGGTTTAGGGATTGGTGGGAACAGTTGGACTCGACAATCCGGTGGGTCTCTTCCAACCTGGTTATTCTGTGATTCTGTGTGATTCTGTGATTAGACACTGTTCGTAAGAGCTATTAGTGTTTTGGGCTATGTGCCTCCTACAGCCGTTATTGTAACTTGACAGATAGCATCTCCAGTAAGCAGCAGTTTCTCTTTAAAAAGTGCAAGTTTCATGAGTAAAATGGTAATTCCCACAAAGCCAGTCACAGATCTCAGTGCCCTCTTTGTACCACGTAATTATAGAGACGTCCACCCAAGATCAGGAGGAAGTGTTCATGAATGCATCGCACCCATCTAAGATTTTAAAAAACACCTTGTGAGGGAATATAGTTTCTTGAGGGAATATATTTTTTCCACCTTAAACGGAACCTCAGATAGCTAACCACACTAAGAGAAATGGTAAGAAATCTGCCCAGCATCAAGACATTTGTGACAAAATACAAGTTGACAACACTGATTTTTTTATTAATGTAAAGCTCAGTGTCACAAAAGTTGACAGGACTGTATATGCCATGCAGATTATATAACCAAAGCCAGGGCTGCAGACTGCACTCCTGCTGGCAAGGTAGGGAAGGAGCCAGAGGCATTTCCATGGGGCCAGATACGCTAACTGCTGTTGGCCAAGTGACTTCACAGCTAGTCAGCTGGGACTCCTTTCTCTCTGTCTAACTGGAGGAGAGTTTGCAAGTCCAGTCTCCAGAAAACCTGGAGGGTCCTTTTCACAGATTATGTATGAACACAAAGTGGCTGATCAGCTGGGGAGGAAGGGGGCTGAGGAGTGCACTCAGGTGTGCTCCCATCACCTTGCCAGTAACACCTGTTCATTCAGCTGTTGCTAACCCAGAACTGAAGGTCCAAGCTCTCCTCCTCCCCTTGTTTCTCTTGCTCTCTTCACAGTCTATCTCTGCGTAATACGCAGCAATCTCAGGCTGAACTCATGATGTATCCAAAGTACACTGTGTAACAGCACACATCCTTATGAAGGAGGAATCAGAGACGTGAGCCAAGCCATATGAAACCTGCTAAGTCCAACACATCAGTTTTCAGTCAGAATTCAGAAAAATTTAAGTCTCCTGATTGCTTACACTTAGAAGTTTTTTAACCATGGGATTATGCTGTCAGTGTTTCTTGCATTTAATCTACGCCTATGTTAACGATGAACACCAGCAGAGCTGGAAGAAATGTTGCAAGTTTCCGACAAAAAAAGCCAACCCAAAACCTTTGACTCCTCAGGGAAAAAACAGCAGCACTTGAGAATCCAAAGTAGAGTAACACTACAAACGACTGCTGATAATTATTTGAAATACAAATTCCTGGTTTTGCTTAACCAGCCTATCCTCAAAGTAACAGCTTTGACTTGATTGATTCGTGTTTCAGGTATAATTAGTACTATTAATCTGCAGAAATTATTTTCATTGTTTCATGTATATAGAAAAGTAAACTAATAGGGTTGACTTCAGAAGTTCCTTGTTCCAAGTGGCACAGAGGTAAACCTAATCCATCACAAACAGCTCATGATCCTTTGAGATGAAAATCCACATGAAGATTTTCTATGAAAGTAGAAGGGGTATTGGTAAATTAATTAATTAGAAATGAGTTAGAGACTCAACGAGCAAACAAGCAATGGTCCCACAGGTACTCATGTGACCAGTTACACAACAATTAGCATTGGCTTTATTCCAATAATACTTCTAGTAGTAAGACCTGCAGACTTTGGCCAAACACCCAATCCCTACTAATGGAACAAAATACACCTAAAACTGCAGGCTCCAAGAGGCAAGCTCTCACCGGCCATGTACAGCAGCAGCACCAGCGCAAGAAAGATATTGAGTTGCTGAAGGGTGTCCACAGAAGGCCAAAGAAACTGGTGAAAGGTCTGGACAGGTCTTACGAAAAGTGGCTATGGGAACTGGGGTTGTTCAGTCTGGAGAGAAGGAGCCTGGAGGGAAGACCTTATCGCTCTCTACTACTACCTGAAAGGAGGCTGTAGCAAGGTTGGTCTCTTCTCCTATGTAACTAGCAGTAGGACAAGAAGAAATGGCCTCAAGTTGCACCAGGGGAGGTTTAGATTGAATATTAGGAAAGATTTCTTTACCAAAAGAGTGGTGAAGCATTAGAACAGGCTGCCCAGGGAAGTGGTGGAGTCACCATCACTGGAGGTGTTCAAAAAACACTTAAACATGGTACGTGGTTTAGTAGGCATGGTGGTGGTTGGCTGACAATTGGAGAAGACCTCTAAGATCACCAAGTCCAACTGTAATGATTACATGACTATGATTGTATAAGCAGACTGAGCAACAACGCTTACTGCAATTGTATTAAACTACAAGACTCAACAATCACATACAAATGAAGTTTGATTTATAGTTATTTTACTAATAAAGCATTTATAGCAGCAGGAGTTTGTTCCCCATGTAACTGGGCAATGGGAGGTCATGGGATTACAGCAGCCTATAGTTAGGGATGGGCATCAGTGCAGCCATGTATAAAGAAGAATCAGTGAACAACTTCTTGTATTACATCAAGGATAACCCCAAAAACACAACAATACTTTGACCACAAGAAAAGGAGTGAAGACAAGAACACATGTAAAAACGTGAGGATAACTGTAACCATCCCTCAACATGAAAGAGACGAAATATTTTTAACTTTTCTGAATACACACCTTTCTGTTTGACACTCGAAAAAAAAGAGCAATAGTTGGAGAGATGATGCTGTCTGCAATACTTTTAAGCCTCACCACTTAAAAATTTCTTCAAGTAGAAAATCCAGACAAAAATCTAGGAAAGATGACTTCTTTTTTTTGGGATGGGGAAAGTAATTACATATCAGAAAAGTGTTTAAAGTTGATGCAGACACTTCAGGAGAAAAAGGAAAATATACATAAAACAAATTTCTGATGCTGTTTTAATTCCACTTATATAAGCAATACTTAAAACAGATGGATGGCACAGTCACATATTTTAAACATTTTCAATTGTCTGAACGTCATTAGTTTTAAAAAGCTGGCTTAGATGTAAAATATCGAAGCATTGAATCACTACAGACAAGAAAAACAACTTAGAAATTGTTAGGTGGCTTATTAAGTAACAGCCAGCAACATGCTGTGTGGAAGCCTGTCCTTGCTAGATGCAAAACAAGTGCACAGGGAAAGGTGAAGGAACATGAGTGTGGAAAGGGCGCGCTAAGCAGAGAAGATACAGATGGTAAAAGTATCCTTACAATTATAAAAAAAAAAAAAGAAGATAAAGATCTTGGAATGGTGGAAAAGAACATACATAGGACAGGCAACACACTGGACTCTGTTGTTTCTGAGTAGCTGTACACACACGCTAATCCAATTTTAGAATGATCAGAATTGCTTTTTTTGTGTTATCGAGAGGTATCTATTTTCATACAAGAGTGTATTCATCTTCTCTTCGAAAAGTCCAGGAAGCAATGGTCATTTCACAAGATGCAATTTTTGTTCAAACAAACAATGCAAGCAACAGCACAGGAGGGACTAATGCAGAGTACTGTGGGAAAGCATTCCCAGGAAGTGGAAAAGAGATTAAAAGCTTTCTGATGTTATGATTGCACATTAATAAAGCCACTTTTCCTCACTTGCTGTCATTGTACAAAGGGAAGGAAGTGGACCCAGAAAGAGTAGAGTGTTGAAAAGAGGTTAAAAGGTGTTCCAGAATGACGACTGTGTCCAGACTGTAGATGAGACAGCAAAGCAAAAGCTTCGAGACAACCTCCTCTCTGGAGTTCACTTTCATCAGTCATTTACACTGGAAGTGTGAGTGATGGATCATTTCTGATATGCATTAATAGTCGCAGGCTATTTGAATCATATTCAAGACGTCCATCTTCCTGTGGTGTCCACATCAATAAAATTACGTGAAAAAACTAAGAACTTATGTTCATGCCAGTTGTTCAGATAAAATGGAATTTTCTCTCCCCATTTCCCTCCCCCCTCTGTTTTTGCCCCAAACTTCAAAGTTTCATTTGCATTCATATAAAATCTGTTTACAGTCAACTTCACCACGACTCTGGAGCTTCTCTCTCATCCTCCCCACCCCCAGACTAAGACACAAAGCAAAGCTGGCCAGGTGTCTCTAAACCACAGAGCCAGCTGCTCTTAACCAAGCTCACAGGAAATAGCAAGGAAAATATGCAGCATTTGACACATCTGGAATAGATTGCAGAGTCTTTGAAAACAGTGTCCCAATTCCCTTCCTCCTGCTGATGAGATTTCAGGCTACCAAACTGCTTCACCAACCATAGACAATTAGATAATGCATGTACATTTTTAACCCTACATATTCTTCCTTTCCAAATGAGAATTTTTCATAGTCCAGAAAAAAAAAAGTAATCAAAACCAAGTATTTGAATGAAGTTCTCTACAATATTGGAGCAAACAGAAATAAATAAATTAGAAGTCTGCTATTTAATTTGGGAAAATCAATATAATTGGGAACTAGTACTTGTTGACATTCGTAAACATAAAAGATGAATCAATGCTGCATGCTTTGTATAGTTGTATCAATTCATTAAAAGAAATGTCCTTACAGTTTGTTGCCACAAGAAGTGAGATGAGAAGGAGAAGAATAGAAAGGACTGGTTAGCACCTATTTTGCCAAGTAATTCGTCTATAATTCCATGGTGACATAAATATTGCAATGTGCATTTTTCAATGTGAATAAATAATAAAAAAATCATAAATCTTAATTAGCAAAACAAAGCAGTGTTTTATTATCCACTTTTTTTCATATGGACAGTGAATGCAGAACATAGAAATAAACAGGTAAGTTCAGGAGACAATCCCAACTCGATATTGTATGTATAATCTTATTCTTTCCATAAAAAACTGGGGAGTGGAGGTGCCCTTAAAGTTTTAGTCACTTTCAGTATCTCTGAAAGATTAAAGAAAATCAATAATGTGACCAATTTACATACGCATATTTTAAATATTCATCATAGATACAAAACTGAATACAGCACTACCTAAAAAAGAAACATAAACCTCATTGGTTTTAGTATTAGTAATTAAAAGGTAGAATTCTAACATAAAAAACCTGGAGGAAAGTATTTGTATCTTTTTTCCCCTCAAAGGTGCAACCAACAACCAATGTATTTTTGCAACAGATTCCAGTTGTACAAAGGACTAAGAGATGTAGTCTCCTACTTAAGGAGAACCATAAATTTCACAAACCTAAAAGGAAACCACACATGCATGAACAGTAGACAGTACCCCTTAAAGAGATGACATTTATAAAAAAGTAACGGTATACCTTAAATTAATATTGGGAGAGATGCAACACACAGTTTCTACTTTCAGAGGTTTAAGTGTAAGCTGTTTGGTGGGGTTTTTTTCTTCATAAATTACTTCCAAAATTACCTCAGGTTTAAATTAGTTTATTCTTAGGAAATGGCAAGTATTCATCCTAAACAAGCACTGCAAGATAACTACGTGAAATTTTTTTGAGAAGCCCTCAGGGTGGATATTGCATTTGTACTAAACTCAAGCCTTCTTAAACAGAGCCAGTGTTATAACCCAGGGAATATATTTGCAATACTCTGAGGATCAAAGGTGCACCTATGAGGATCCAACTGCATGGCTAAGGACTAACGACATAAGGCTGTTCATCCCTGCTACCATGAATAAACCCTATCTTTGAATGGGATCGTGCACAAAAATAATGCATTTTCAGGCTCAAGCCCAAACCAGTTAATAATAATAATTCATATGAGGAAAGTTAGGATAAGACAAACAATTGAATAACTTTACCTCCAAAATTACATCTAATAGTTACTATACCCTTAATGGCCAATTAACAAAAAATACATATGTAGCTCTAAGATTAAACAAAATTTAGAGAATATGCTGATACAAAATATATTTTGACGTATTTCCTAAGAAGCAATTCCAACAGTCATTTATGCAGAGTTATTTACAGGGGACTCAAAGTAAAGTATCAGTTTTAAGCAAACTAGTATATTGGTTTGAATTTGATAAAATATTGGAGAATACAAGATTGTAACAACAAGGAACTTTGGGTTTTAGTAAACTTAAAAATGTTCTACACAATCATTAGACGGATCTAAATTATATAAAAAGCTGTCTGAACTGGTTAATCTGAATCATTTAATGCATTCCATTGTACTCAAAGTTCAGATCAACAAGTCAGTGGCACATACACGCTGTGAAACAAGCTACCACTTAAACCTGTCAGGTAAAACACGCACAGATTAACCAAGTCTGACTGTACCTAATCTGTACTAACAGATGGTTTGTTCTTCCTTCAATACTATCTTTTTAATAAGCACATACACAAATGTGCTATTATAAAACAAAAGGCAGCAATTATAAATATTTACTAGAATGACCAGAACTGGCATTTGAGCATAAACCATTTCATCATTTGTTTTTGAAGCCATATCTTCACTAATTTGTCTTCTGGTTTTAGTAGTCTTCTATCCTATTAACTCAGAGGGTTACACATCATCTGGAAGTTTCACACTGGTATAGGAAAGGAATGTCTGTTCGACGCAGTCTGGAGATAAAGAAAGAGTTGTACTTCAGTTCATGGCAGTGACAGAAATAGCATTGCTAACTGACATTAAACCCAGAAGCAGCAAAGCAGCAGCCTTTTCCCCTCATCTCACAGGATGGCAGAAAAAAAATTAAAACTTACTATTATTTTGTTATCGTTTCAAAAGAACACCTGAGAATATTTTGTAACTCTAGAGGCAATATTTGTTATTTATTAAAATTAATAGTTACTGTAGAAAGAACTGCCTATCTATGCAAGAACAATATGTTTAAGTCGGATAGCAATAAACTTGAACTTCTTGTTTCAATACTTAAGATACTTCAAACACAATATTCACATGTCCAGCTATCTTAACGGACCTTATCAGCCCATACATCTCAGTGATGCTTACGAGTAAAGTCAAAATTCAAAGCCAGCGAACTCAAAGAGGACAATCCATTTACTTCGGTTACTGCTAACTAGGTAGTTTTGTCCCAAAGCAGAATTTTAACCACAGCAAAGAATCCCAGACCACATTATCATACACTCTCATTATTCCCTGCAAACTAATTCTCAAACACCACCTCTTAGTCTTAACCACTGTTTTTAAATAGTATTTTTGCACTTTATTGTACTGAAAGCTACAGATGTTCAGTCTCATCTCTATGGATTTCGGTATTCTGAAGATGTTACCATATGGCTAAGAACAGGAGACGTATACAACTACTGTAAAAGTTAAATACTGCCAAGTAGATAACAATTTAGGCTGGTTACTAAAAGGCAATATATGCCTTAGTTACTTACCACATAATTCTGCAAAAATTACACATTAAAAATAAGTACTATGCTACAGTTCTATTAGCAGATTTCTTCTAGGATCAAGAACTACGTAATACGGCGCAAGTGTTTACTAGCTGTTTTTAAATGTATATCACGGTCTTTTAGATAATGAGCAATTTTTTTCTAGGCTAATACTGTCCCAGTTTTTTTCAGGTTTTGATAATGTGTTGCTGGATACTTCATATTGGTCCCATAAACAACCTCGGAAAACAGTTACGAAGATCTGCTTTATTACAGCTAACACAGATTCTCAGTTAAGTCAGAATACAGTATTTAGGCATTTTAAGTAAATTACAGAGTAATGAAAATGCTATAGTACTTATTTCTAGGATTAGATCTATCTCATCATGCAGTTTAAGTAAAAATGTTAAACACAAATGAAGTCACCTAGTTTAAGTTACACAGTGAAGTCCAATAGATCCACCTAACAGATAAAAAGCATAAAAAAAAAAGAGTGGATAAGTGCCAGGCTGATTAGTCAGCTACCTGAAGGATATGTAGAGCATATTGTTGCATACACAATAATCACACTTGTACATGACTGTCTTAATCCAGTCATGTAAAGAGAGACAATACTCATCTATTGTTTGCATGTTCAGACCCATGTCAATCAGATTTCATATGCAGGCAGATTAGTGCTTCCTAACTTGCTGACAGCAAGTTGACTACTAAAGCCAGTTTTCCAACACAAAGGACAGTATCCAGACAGGCAGCAGATACTGTTTCTTGGTTAGGAAAAGCAACAGGTTCCTCTTCATTTTTGTTACTGAACACTAGCTCCAGGCAGGATTGGAGGCAACAAGGATGCGTTATTTACTTTCAAATTTCATAACTTCAAGAGACTCCAAATATTTCCAAGCCTGTGTGAAATACATACAATATTCATGACAGCTGTTAAAAAAACCTGCAACTTCTGTTCTGTGACAGAAGCTTGATTATTTATTTTTAATATAAATATTTCATTCTTCTTGGTTTTCCTGGGAGAGAGAATCTTTTTTTGATTACCTTAGGTATAATTTGCTTACCTTCAGTACAGGAAAAAAAATCTTGTTCTGTGAGCAGCTGCCATGCTTTCAGACATATTTCTGACTTTAAGATAATTAACAAAGCCTCGAAAGAACAGCAGGAGTCCTAGAAGTGTAGAAAATGCACAAAATTAAGTATATCAACCTAAGCAGATGCTATCCCACATTATTTTTATTTTAATAAGTTTTAAAAATACAGATTATACAAAGTAAAGGGAGATCTTTATATATCATCAACAAATTCAACAAGCAAGTCTTCTGCTTTTGTCTTTTGAAATTATGATACAGCCCTATGAAAGGTTTTTCAGCAATTTTACACTCATACTGGATTCAAGTATCATTTGCTAAAAAAGCTGCACGAAAGAACTTAAAAAGAGGGGAAAAATACATACTGCACATTCTCTTCCAGTAGAATTCTTAAAATAACTTAGTAGTGTGTCAGAAGACTACCCAAACCAGAAAATGTACCTTCAGAAATATATAAGATAAACGTACTGCAAGTCAGAACAGGAGGCAGGGAAGACAGACAGTACAGACTGCTCTAGTAACAAGCCAATAATAAATTATAGTAGATTACAGCTTGAGATTTAACTACCCAGGAAAATGTATCTGTCCAAGAGAAAGAATAACAACAGCTGATTTAAAGAAAATTACTAGTATGTGTTCGATTATACTTTTTTGGTCAACTCCACATTTCAAGTAATTTTTAAATATTTAACTGCATTTGGAAGAATATTTCAGCTCTGATAAGAGGAACAAGCAATACAAAATATTCACATAGCAGCTACAGCTGTGACAATGGAAATCACTAACATGATGTTGTTAACATCACTTTATCAATTCAGAGATTCACTGTAGGTCTGAACAAACAAACCCAGCAAAATGCAGTGGAGACAGATCTTTGGTCCATTTTTGTTCCACTGAGTGAACTGCAACAAATTAATCAGTTCTTCAGGTGGATCAGGGAGAATCCAACAGAGATAAAACTAACTGCCCAAAGATCTGGGGAGTTAAAATGCAAATTCCACATCCAATGGATAGAAACATGAGTCTAGAGAGCACTTCTCCTAACTTAACTAACACATGGGCACCCTGAAGATAAATGCTTATGTGTATACAAATGCATATACATTAAGATTCGAAAGGTTCAAGTGAAAATCTAAACTGCAACTTAAAAAGTTTAGCCCTTTTCACACTCTTACAGCCTAATAAACCATCTCTATGGTCACACTGATGTTTTGCTACGTGATGCACTTTTTCTTCCTGCCCTCCAGGTTGAGACCGGTTTTTGTTGGTTTTTTTCCCTATGCTCATTTCTTTTCTAAATGGCTTTTTGCTTGTAAATTTTTACTGACTTTCTTTTTGCTTTTTTAAAACCAAAACCTCATTAGCAGACACAAGGCCAAACACACAGACTGCTCCGCTAACCACTGGAACTTTGACCTAAGCCAGATAAGTTTCTGTGATTAAGTTGAATTTCACACAGAGAAAAAAGCACTAAGATCTGGATCAACTACTCTACTACAGAAGCTGCTACCCAGACATTACAAGAGAGTCTTATGTTCAACTGAAAAGCAGCTGAAACAGCAAAAGGTGGGCAGGCAGCTCCTAAGGTGCCTGAAAGCATACTTCCTGCATTACACATGTTGGAAAACCAGGCCAAGTTCAACCCATATTTCTATGTTTAGGGAAGGAAAAAAAACAAACTCTTTCCATTGTTCCTCAAAAAGAAACATTGGCTAACATTTAAATTTAAAAAATCACAACTGTCTCTCTCCAATTTGTTCACCGTACAAGACAGCTCCTTAGAAGTAAACCACTTCACTTTTCCATGAAGCATGAGCAGATTTTTCAAAGAAATGAAGGGAGCAGAAACAGACAGAACAACACCAGAAGAGACGAGAAGATGGCAGTAGGTGGGCTTAAATATGTCAAAGGACTATACAAAACAAAGAATCCAACTCAGTTCATTCACTTCTTAAGAGATGCAGGACATGCTATTTCATATGCTCCAACAGGAAATGATTAAATACAGATTTAGTTGGCAGTGTAACTTGATAATACTCTTCCATGTCCTGCTAAGTAGCTCTGTTGGGTTAAATCTTTCTATGGTGTTCTAGCAATCTCAGTATATCCATTTTATCAGTTTAAAAACACTGCTGGCATATTTCATGTGAAATATTCATGGGACAAGGGAAGATTAACTGCTAGATGCATAGCACGTGTCTCACACTGCATATTATTCCAAGTCATATTACAAACTTCTTGAGCTAAAGAAATAAAAAAATTAAACTTCAAACAGCTAAGGCTGAAAATACAGCTTTCCCAAATCTAAGTGAGCAAACTTTTGAACAAGTACTGCAAAGGATTGGTAAAAAAAAAAAAAAGGCACAGTTTTTTTCCACAGAGTGGGGGAAAATGTTAGGGAAGGACATGCCATTTTCATTCAACTGACGGAAGTGTCAAACCTCAACCTCAGGCATTACAAGGGTTTGTTTTAATTCAAGATTTATCTGGAGATGTTTGTCCCTATAAAGAGTCATTTCACTTCCTACTTAAATACAATCACGTCAAACAGAGAGCATTCAGGGGAGTGACTGATGCTGTGATGGGTTGAACATTTGCAGTTTCTGTAAATCTTAAGGAATGAAGTGCACAACAGCAGAACATGACGAGTATTACAAAGTCTCATGAATGCCTTCAAACTTTACTAAAAAAACCAGGTAAACAAAGTTTCAGGTAACACCATTTAAGATTTCCGTCATTTCTTGTGAAATAAACAGCGAACCACAGGATCTTAGTGCTGGGTTCTTTAAAAAGCGCATTTGCTATTTCATTCTAACATTTGCTGTTAGGCATTTGAGTCAATTGACTTCAAGGGAAGAGTGCCACCTACTGAACCAGCAACAGTTTGCTTCCAGAGCAAGAAAATAAAATGGATAGTAGCATTCCCTTCTGTAGAAGAAAATAATTCCAGATCCCATATTCAAATCAGAAAATCCACAGTCAGAAAAAAAAAGTATAGTGGTCGGTGTCTGGTATATCCTAATTAAAAACAAACAGAAGAGCAGAATTCAATGTGTATAAGACTTCGAAGGTGGGCAGACAGGCTTCTTAAGAGAAAGCTGACATCACAGGAGCACTGTGATCAGAAAGCATGAAGCCATTCTCTTGTTCGAGTGAGAAACCACTGATGCAATATGCATTTCAAAGGACTAGAAAAGGGTATTTTGAGACCTACGTACAAGTCAGAAGACTCTACCTACCTAGGAACAGTCACATTTCTTAAATTTTAATACCTGACAGTCAGGTTTATGCATGTAAGTACTAGGTTTCACTCACTTTTCCATATGCTCTCTATGTAAAGCCAATGTTTCACTACACAGTTCTGCATAACCAGATCAGTAGGACCAGCTTAAAAAGCACAAATTACAAGTCTCAGATCTGTACATAATTAATTACATACTCAGAACAACTTTTTTTTTTGGAGCTGAAGGTTATTTGAATAGTCCACAGTTTACACAGTAACCCCACTACGGTAACCAATAATCTCATGTATACTACAGAAATACAAACATGACATAAAACTATCAGCAGCTAAAGATGTTACAGAACTCTTACTTAACAATTACATGATTCATCTTTAAGTACTTAATCACTACAATAAAAATGTTTTCAATTGCCACTTACCAAGCACAAGAAATATCCACCAAAGCCAGTACTGTCCATTGAAATATCCAGTAAAGTAATCTGAAAACTGAAATTCACACATGATGCTTAGCTGCAGTGAGATAGATGACTAAGACACATTTAATGCACTATGCAAGCACAGAGAGCACAGAGGAAAAAGCAAATTTAAATAAAAGTAACATGTTAAGCTACAATGTAAAAACTGGTATTTGTGCAGCAGTTTAATATTCAAATAATTCCAGTGTCACCTGGTCTGCGGCAAAGTCATTTTAAAATATCTCTAAAATGAGTGTGCATATATATAAAAAAAACATGCATATATATTTAAAAACCCCTTGTATTACTTGCCAGAATCATCTGACATTTTCTATTATAATGAATCACAGGTTGTTGATTTCCCTTTTCTCCCCCCAATGCCTGCCATCCCAAACACATTACAGCAGCCTGCTGCTTTAGATATTAACACCAAAAGCCACATTAGTTTAATCTTATCAGACAGGGATGTTCTGCTGACCCCTCAAAAGAAGAGCTTTTGACCTTCTGTATACCCCCTACTGTTAATCGCTGCCAAGAATACCAGCCCCATAAAGACCCCCAACTCATTAAAGTCTTTTCATTTTCAAACCAGCACTCAGTTCCCAGCAGTGAGCTGAACGCAACTAAATGAACCTTGAAGTGGCATTTCAACTGTTCCTATTAGAGACCATGGTAGACAGTTTTGTCCTCCCTGTGATGTGGGAGGCAGATGGAGGGCAGGGTGTGATGGTATTGGAGACAGGTATCCGTGCCTTTACCAGACTCCAGACTGCATGCTTCACTGATAAAAAGGTTAATCAAATGTCTCCAAAACTCACATATGAAGTAGGAATCAGAAGACGTTTGAAAAGTTGCCAGAAGGAATAAGAACACCTATTTAGTAGCTTTGCATGCTTTTCATACACTTCCCATCCAAATACCATTCAGTATGTTTACTGCACTGCGTCCTAGTGCTTCCCATTTACCATTTCTAGGACATTTCAGCAGAATCAACCAAGAAATCACAAATTCAGGTGTTCAGTTTACATTTTTAAAAAAGGAGACATGAGGCCACATCTGCAACTAGATAAAAATCTAAGACTTTTAAAAAACTCTAGATATAGCTGTTGACTTTTTTTCTTTAAGTAACTTTACACTAAGATCCACATGTTTTCTCCAGAATAAAGCCAGATCATTTGAATTCTTTAAAGGTTTAATGCTGTACTGTATTTGTTTCTATGGGCAATCCAAGAAAAAAAAATATCAAGAAACAGAATTACTAAATTGAACTATGGAATTTGTACTTACGATTATCCCTATATAAATACTAGCATTTCTATGATTCGGCAGAGTAAGCATTTCATATTTTGACACTTCATTAAAATACCAAATGAATACTCAATTCCCAGGAAGCTGACAACATTATTAATCCCATCTCACTTGACAGTCAGTATTTTCAATTCTCTAAACATTTATACCAACACACTTTTTTAAAAGGTACAAGTGCATTTAATTGGAAAGATTTACTAAAATCCACAAATATGGGTGTATATGCATTACTCTCACATGTTCTGTATGCAGAAGCAGCCATGGCTGCACAATTTCCCCAACAGCAAAACTGTACTTTTGAGGGACACCACCTCCCCCAAGTAAAAACTGATAGAGAGAGCACGTGAACTCAGACTGTTCAGACACTATACAGTTTTGTGCTACTGACCCTGAAGGAGAAGGGGCAGCAGAAGACTTTGGAGGAGCTTGAAACAAAGGAACAGAACAATTTTATGACCACACGTATGCTTGTGTTTCACTATTAAAACAAAACTGTCATCATACACCTTATAAGCTTTCTGCTATTGTCTCCATTTCTGGAGACAACACAGGAAGAAAATAATCTTCACTATGCCACCCCCACACACATACTCCTTAAGTCTTCGAATTGGTCAGCTCTAATATTTTAGAATTAGTAACAACTTATTCACAAGAATTTAAATATAGTCTAGAACACTAATTTCTCAAGGACATTTAGCATATTAATTTTTGTGTTTGTTAAGAGCACATTTTCCAAGCAGACAAGAATAATAAAACTGACACAACAAGCAAGTTCTGGCCCTGTTTAGCATGCCTTAAGGGAAGCTGAAAATAACCCCAGTGAATGCATAGTTGAAAAATTCATGTCTTCTCACTCCTTTTAAGATTAATTCCGCCCCAAACTCTGAATTCCAACTAAATAAAGACCATGCAATTTCTTCTCTCTGCAGTCCTTGTACTACTGTGCTAATACTAAATCAAGTTAAGGTACTAGCACACACATAGGAAAAAAAAATTCAAAGTTCTCAGGGCATGAAAAGTAACTAAGTTATCCAAGATGTCTTTCTTCATTAGACAGGATGAGTTTTTAAATGTTCTACCTCACACACATGTAGAATTTAAGTTCAGAAACGATGATTACATTTCATCTAGCATCCACTTAGTTAAGCAACTTCCACTTGGGTAACATATCTTTCTGAAAACAGCAAGAAACTAAGCACCTAAACTGGTAAAAATGTGACTTAACTTCATATTCATTTTTTTTACTTGATTCAGTGTGTATCTTAAAAGGAATAAAATAATCAGATACAAGGAAGAAATTATTTGCTTATCTCCCCCCGCCCCAATGAGCTGAACTATTTATAAATATTTCATATAGGACACTATACCACCAGTGACATTTTAGGTACTTCCTCCACTTTTTCTCTATGCTTTCAAATATTTGCACAAAGAATGAGTCATTCTGCATTTATTTTAGATGAAAGTTGAACATTAAATGCTATGTCAGACAAAAATAGATTAAGCATCATCGTTAACAGCATCTATGAATATATATATAAAGCAGCTAAATTCTCTACTAAATAAGTAGTTAGTGAAAATTCTAGGCATTCTGTTAAGGACTGGAATTTAATATAGTGATTTTTGATGCCATTATAATACATCCTTGCATAAATTGTTACAGTTTGGTTCTACAAACAGTCTGTACAGTGTGAATTGAGAAACATACCCGTACAATGAGAATCCATTTGATCAGGGAGAGACCAAATCCACAGATTGCACCATACCTTCCAGCTATGGTATTTGTTATACAGAAGGATAAACAAAATCCAATCCAGTTGAAAATAAACGCCACTATAAAATACAAGAAACAGTAGTTCCTGTTAATCTGTATAGCTAAGCAAACAAACTTGGAATTAATTTCACTTCTACACTAATAAGGGCGTGCTTACACAGTCAGTAATTCCCTTCCTGCAATTCAGGCTTTCAGAGATTGACTTTGAACCCAGACATTCCCCATGGCATAGTCACTTAATAACAAAGCAAATGGTAAACAGGCTGGAAACTACTACTTTAAACACAAGAAAATTCCAACATAAAAGAAAGTATTACATTGCTACAGACACCTAACCAGATGACACTAGATGTGAAGGGTAAATGCAAACAAAGGACTATGACAGACAAGACTTGGATTAAAACAAATTAAGAAAACACTTGCTACGCTTCTATAACCAAAACCAGTTATATGCACATATACGTGTATGTATCAAGGCTGCCTATTCAGCTTTATCCATTTTGGATCAAACAAAATAGAAGTATCTGCTCTTGCTCTGTAAACATAGTATAGAAATGAAGATAAGCAGAGAGGCTGATGTTTCATTTTTTTATTGTCTTCTCTTTTAGATCTATATTCAAGCATAACATATAAGAAGCCTTGAAAGTTTCACACAGCTGCTTAAGAAATCAAGAAACAAAAAGGACACTGAGCATAACAACCACTGTTATTTCAATTAACATTTTTCAACAACTCCTATCAGATTTACAATTTAAAGTTTTGTATCTGCATATGTATTTGGCAATATCATCATCTGTATTTGCTTCAGTCTGCATGTGTTAGGCCACAGTGTGGGGAATTCTCAATTAAGTGATGGCCCAGCTTTGGGAGCAAGGGCAACTGAAAAGAAAACCACTGAACACAAACCAGCGAAGAGGTAAGCAAGAATGGAAGAGGAGCAGAGGACAACAAAACACCTGCACACAAATCCTTCGTGTATTAAATCCCCAAACTTATGGAAACAAAAACACACAAAAATCAGACGTTAAATCACTTAAAAAAAAAAGTCTCTTTTCCATAAAAGTTTGAACACTTACAGCACAATATTAGCAACAGAAAATTGCTCAATAGTTTCCTTAAATAAAAGCCAGTTTGAGATGATTATCTATAATAAACCACCACTTTTTTTGTAATTTAAAACCTTGTTACAACTCCTACAAAAGGGACAATGATTTGCCCACAAATATAAAATCAGCCTGTAAAACTGCAATGGGATTCCACAAACTGTAAAGAAACTAAAGTTCCAAGAGAAATTTTGGAAGACTTTACATCACATAGTCATTTTGTACAACCGAAAAATCATCTTGCTTGAGACTGAGCCATAGGTAACAGATGGTGGCAATGAGAAAGTTTACTTTTATGCTAAACACTAATCTTAAAAACAAAACCAACCAAAACAACAACTACTGAGCTACTGATCTAAACTGGTACATGCAGAAAAGCGAGGGGGGAGCACAGAGAGAATCACAGAATGTCCCGAGTTGGAAGGAACCTACAAGGACCATTGGGTCCAACTCCTGTCCCTGCACAGGACAATCCCAACATTCGCACCATGTGTCCCAGGGCATTGCCCAAATGCTTCTTGAGTAACATCAGGCTTTGTTCCATGACTACTTCCCTGGGGAACCTGTTCCAGTGCTCCATCACACTCTGGGTAAAGAGCCTTTTCCCAGTATTCAACCTAACACTCCCCTGGCATATCTTCCTGTCACTCCCTTGGGTCCTAACCTTGGTCACGAGAGAAAAGAGATCAGACCAAGTGATTATAGCTGTTCTGATATGGCTTTCCCTCTAATCCCTTCATCAACTTTTGGCCCTCCTCTGGGCACTCTCCAGTAGCTTTATATCTTTTTTTATTCTGTGGTGCCCAAAACTGCACACAATACTCAAAGTGGGGCCGCACCAGTGCAGAGTAGAGGAGGACAACCACCTCCCTCCACCAACTGGCAATGCCAGGCTTGATGCACCACAGGATACAGTTGGCCCTCTTGGCTACCAAGGCACACTGTTGGCTCATGTTCCACTTGCCATCAACCAGAACCCCCATATCCCTTTCCTGAGGGCTGCTTTCCAGCACTTTGCTTTTCTGTCTGCATGTATATTGAGGGTTGCCATGTCCTAGGTGCAAAATCCAGCACTTGGCCTTGTTAAGCTTACAGAGTTAGTGATTGCCCAGCTCTCTAATTTGTCTAGATCCCCCCAGAACAGCCTCTATTATGTAAGAGCTACAGAACAATAAAGGAAAATTAGAGTGGCATAAAACCTTTTGACTGCAATGTTTATCCATCTTTACAGAACACCAGACAATCATTTACATTTGAGAAAGCTTGGATATACTGTTTTGAAAATGGGATTATCCCTGTTTTAAGCAAGCTTTCCAAGTCCATCATACTCAGAAGTAACAGACTTCAGAAGTCAGTTCTTCAATGCGTCTCTGTTCCCATCTCAGCTTAACAGCTTACTGCTCTCTCCCTTTCTTCCTGTTACTCAAGCTCCAAAGAAAGGTATATTAACAAGAACAGAAGAGAAACATTCCACCCTCCTTCCAATTTGACGTGAAGGAATATTCAATATAGAATCCAGTAACTGGATGAATATGAGGTGGATATTTAACACTAAGCTGTTTGCCCAGCTCCTGAAAGCAAGAGCATCACCAGCATGTTCTGATGTTGTTCACAACAGCTTTTTTCCCCTTTAACCAGTGTGCTGTTCCATCAAGTTACATAAGCAATATGAGTGGGAAGGAAAAGGCATAAGCTATACAAACGTTGTGAGCTATTTGGGTTCACATACGCAAATAAAACTGGACTATATAGAGAAGAAAAATCTCCAAGTAGACTGCAACAAATGAGATTTTTATCTATCATCCAATTGGTTTTCTCCACATCAAGATTAGCCTCATCTATCTACCTGTATCTTTTTCCACAACAATCTCCATATATATCCTTTGCCAGTCATGCAGGTTACCCAAGCTTTGCAGCCTACGCTGCATCTGCCGAAGAGCTACTAACATTATTTTCTGTATAATTCCTGCTTCATCTAATTATTGCACTAAGAGTTGTCCAAACCTTTGATCCCTATTTTCCCATAGAGAAGCCACAGCACAACTTTCTCCATCGAGCAGAGAAGGAAGGTTTCAATGGTGAGTGGAGAGACTAGTAAAAAGAAGCATCTACTATTTTTTCTCTAAGTATCTACTTCTCTTTCTATAGAGAGAGATTGATGCACCCCAGGGCACAGTTGGCCCTTCTGGCTACCAGGACACGTTGTTGACTCATGTTCCACTTGCCATCAACCAGAATCCTCAGATCCCTCCCTTGTGTGAGTTTCTTGCTGCAACAAACACAATTTTCCACTATTTGACTGCAACCACTCACTTTGTGAAATGTAAATCACACTACTCAGCAGTTAGAGAGTTGATCTCATCCTTCATACCGCTTCAGCTTCCCGTGATATTGTCACACAGACAGCATTCCTGGCCCGACATGAATACATCCTACCACAAAGAAGAAAACCATTCCTGAAAATGAGATAGAAAGTCTAACAACCTGCTACAATCACACCATGGTTTTAACTAAAAAAAGCATTTTTAATTACTGTCTACCCATTCTCTTCATACAGTCATGTTCTGCCTTCATCTTCTAGGCTCTTGCTACGAGACTAATCACTTGGCAGCAAGAATTGTTTCCTATGCCAGACATCACTAACATCTAGATTCATACTTGAGCCCAACTTTCAATTACTGTCCTCTTTTGATAGAATTTCAGACATTTAGATGAAACTCACACTGACTGTGTTGGCATCATGATTTCAGTCTCTTTCTTTGCTACCATAACACCATACAGACAAGTGGGACTGATAAAAGCTTGACTTTGGGGGTTTATACATTCCTGAAGCAACAATAAGAGGAGAAAGTACATCTATATTAATGTAATTCACATAGAAAGCATAGAATCATTAGTTATTTCGTCATGATAACAACACATAATAGAAAACAGGTAATAAGTTACTTTTTGGGAGGAGGAGGGTTGGACTAGATAATGCTTTTTTTTTTTTAATAAAAAGTCTTCTTGATATCCAACAGAGTGCTTCAACAATTGTGTTGTGCCTTTATTTCTCTTTATGGTTTGCAATAAGATAACTGCAGCTGAAATACAAAGCATGCCATGCTATAAATGTTTTAAGTCTTAGAATCCGACATGCAAAATAAGGCTATCCATCAGTTACTTCCATGCTCAATGCCCTCTTCTGAGAGGCAGCAGTCAGCACAGAATTTTTCATATCAAAACTCATAGTTACAAATCAAAGTCTTTTTATCTATCAGCAATTCCAAAGAAGCTGGAGTAAAATAATTCAACTTAGTTTTGACGAACAAGCTTGTATACATTGTCATTCTTCATTCTCCAACAACTACAGGGGCAAGATAAAGATGATGCATGAAGCTGTACTTCATCATTAATAATTTATTAATCCATGCTTGTTTTTTGTCAGTGCGCATTAAGTTGCAAAGCAATATTGACACATTCTTTCATTCTATTCCCACAACTTGCATTAAATAAAGAAAACAGTTTTTCAACAGTTTTTCAAGCTGTCAAGCAACCTCATGCAAAGGTTTTGGGATGTACATATTGCAATACATCAGAAAATACAACAATAATGACAAGCATACTAGAACTCATCTACTCTTTCCTCACTTGTTCTTGCACATCACTTCCTGATCTTCTTTACTTAGCTTTCCATAGATACACATTAATAATTTTTCTTAAGTTTACATTCAGTATCATAAAAAGAAGCCAGGAAAACTGGTCTGAAGACCTATGTTGGTTCCAAGATTTAACCATGGTTCAAGCCCATGTAAGATTATGGTGGTAACTATGTATACAGAAAGCAATCATACTCAGTTACATCCTTTATTCCTTGATCTGTTTGTCCAATGACTGACTTCAATATATAGTAAACACTACAGAGCTTAACATTTCATACCTGGCCCAGGTTTACTAAGCACACTGCAATAAATAATACTTTCCAGTTCTTCATGCACCACTAGAAATTGTTATTCCCACTCCTGCAGAGAATTTATTCCATTTATTAACACAGTAGCACTTAATTTCCAGAGGGCAGACTTAGTAGCACTTGACTTCCAGAGGACAGACTCTGAACTCTTCAGAAGGCTGGTTGGCAAAGTCTCATGGGAGACAGTGCTTAAGGGCAAGGGAGCCCATGAGAGCTGGGAGCTCTTCAAAAAGCTGATCCTAGCGGCTCAGGAGAAAGCCATCCCCATGTTCCAGAAAAAAAGCCGTCATGGGAAAAAAACAGCTTGGTTGAACAAAGAGATCTTGAGTGATATCAAGAAGAAGAGGAATGTTTATGGGCTCTGGAAGAGGGGAGAGGCTTCTTGGGTGGACTACAAGAGGGAAGCGAGATTGTGTAGAGAAAAAAAATCAGATTGGCAAAGTCAGTGAAAGATAACAAAAAATCTTTCTATAAATATATAAACAATAAAAGGACAACTAGGGAGACCACACAGTCCCTACTGGACACAGAGGAACAATAGTGACAGAACATGAGGAAAAGGCTGAGGTACTTAATGCCTTCTTTGCCTCAGTCTTTCATTGTAAAGAAAGTTGTTCCCTCTGTGTACAAACCCCAGAGCTAGAGGAGCAAAATGAGGCTATGATTCTATGATTTTCGGGACACATGTTTGCTCCTTCCTGAAAGGCTCACTTAGAAGTCTGAAGATGATCACTGGAAGCATTTGCCATTAACTTCAACAGTCAAATTCTTACTTTTCAACTCAATGATGAATGCTTAAAAGCTTCCCCACACAATTTAGCTCTACTGCTTCACTGCCCTTGTTAGCTGATTCTCCCTAATGTCCAACTCAAATCGTTCCAATTATTCTGTATTACATTCAATGTGTATTGAGAAACCACGAAAGTCAAATAATTCCTGCATGAAGAAAGGAATGAGGTGACTGTGTACGAAGGTCAGCCAGGCTCCTCTGATAATTGTAGGGAAACAAGCACTCCCAAAACAGTTCCATTCTCTCCTCCCAATATTAGCAATTTCAGTCAGCTTACTTCCCCTCAGCTTCTCCTGAATGACTAAGGGAAACCTGTGTGACGTTTGTGATGTGGACATACAGAATTCAGGTTTCCTAAATTCACAGAGGCATCCCCCCATCAGAAATTTACATCATGCTTAGGTCTCTCTACTCAGGAAGCATAAAACTAAAGGCTGTGCTCACCCTAAGCTTGTACTTCAACTCTGTCTTCCAGTCTACTCCAGCTTGAACCTCCCCAAGTATACATCCTAGCTTGTGTGCAGTTATTGACTGCCTGAAGCATTTAATAGCTTTGTGAACTGTATAAACATTACTTTACAAAATTTTGGTATGGTTATCATCTGTTCCAATATAACATCTGGGACAATACATACACTGACACTTCTACACATCATTAGATTTAATTGGTGTGAGTTGTACACCATGCTTACATTGCTCAGATAACATAACTGCAAATTACAAGAGAAACACCGATTTCTTAATGTACATGATTTTAACACATTAGAAATAAAAGAGGTTGTTTTCCAAATTTTTTCCTGTAAGCTTCTCAATTCAGTTTGAAAGCAAAAAAGCAACTTGTCCATACATATTACTTTTATTCTTTAGAGTACATTGTTTCAGGCTACTTATGCTAAACAGAATAGCTCTTCACAACTTAGTCAGGAAAGAGTTTTGTAGCTTGCATGTACCAAGCTCTGAAAACAAACAATCTGACCACTAGATGGCCACAAGACAGCAATTTAATGCAACCTGGGCAGCTTCCACAAGATGGTAGTAGCCATGTATCATGATTTGATTACAATATGAAGTTAAGCTCTGTAAAAGTTTGCTTTGTTATACTTAAGTTAAATAAAAAAAAAGGCAACTTCACTGTTTTCTTTTTAAAACAAAGGCAGCCTACCCCTTCCTCCCCAAGATTTTTCCACCAACACTGTACCTAGCAATCATGGGAGGAGGTGGGAGAAGGCATCTGGAATAACCCAGCCTTTCCATGCTCCTCCCACTAGAGTGCAGTTTCTGACACTGTTCTGCATTTTAATGAAGTGAGGGAACTTATTCCAGGCTGTGATCTGCCACCTCTACTTGCAGCATTTAAAAATATCACCCCCTAAAACAATCCCAAAGATAGCCACACTGTGAATTTAATTCTAATTCCTACTCTCAATTCTACATACATCAACTTTACAGAGACTTTTACCTCCCTATTAGAGGGACAGGAATGCACCACCCACTATTTATTATGTACACTTAGTTAAGTTAAGCTCATTTTCCATTCATTTCTCCAATTTCCCTAAGAACAACTACTGAAAAACAATACTGCACGTCTATAGATGCTATGAGTTTTTGTGAACTCCTCATACTATGAACACAAACAGCAAGTAAATTTCACTGATTTCCATATGTAACTGGTATTCATAACAGCCAACACAGATCACAACTAAGTATACACTTGCATAAATATCTTGCAATGAGTAAGCACTAATTTTATGCATTTCACTCACAGGTGAAGGAAGCTGAAGAAACAGTCTCACAATAACCAAGAAAAATTATGATGCACGGAGTATTTTCATCAAATGTGTGAAAGCAATGCACTGTGCAGCCAGTCTCAGCTGAACAGCTATTTGAAGAGAAAGTTGCCAATTTATCCAAGTAAACATCTGCATTCTTGAAGATGCGCACAGGGTTCTGCGCATGCAGTTTTGGCCAACTGCATGTGAGTGTCACTGGACCCTTTCTGGAGCCTTTTCTCAGCTTCTGTACAGCACGACTTTTACTGCAGCTCTTCTCCTATCTACAAGCTAATAAAAGCCTATTTTCAGCTGTCATTTTAAGGACTTAAAACACATTAGATCCAACAATCCAATTGACTTCCAAGTGTAGCGCTAATGAAGACCTGAATCAGGATTTAAATGGAAGAACAAATACACACAATACAGAATCTAAATAGGCTAAACACAAAACATTGTGGCACACAGTGAACAGAGGGAAAAAAAAAAAAGATAAAAAGAAAAATGACGGTACACCTCCTCTTGGCCGCAAGAATATATACCATTTCTATGGTCCACTTACACAAAGAGGACAGATTACACAACTCAATCTGTTACCCTATATATGTATTTATAAATATGCCACGGGAGGTAGACATATAGATTTTTATCCCAAGATGCAAACACTACATTGTCCTAGCACATGAGATGTCAACATGAAAAAAACTTCCGTGAAACTCCTGTAACCTGCATCTGTAATAGTTAAAGAGACTGTGAAAGACGTTAAAGAAAAGACAGCTAAGATGAGATCTAGGTTGAAAGACAAAGGAGGCTTCAGTGTATAATGAATCAGTTTTCATCTTGATGAATGCTAAAAAGAACAGCTGCATCCCCAACACCAAGATTCCATCCAGGCTGCCAAATGTATTTATTTCAGAAAGGGAAAATATCCTCAGAAATTAGAAAGAACTATGCAATTGGCAAAACAGATGCAGTTTTTTTCTAGAAATAAATTACAGTAGATAAATTAACTTTGCTTAATGCAGTACATAAGTCACAAGACATGCACAGCGCACACACACAGAGTACCTGAAGAAGTGCTACAGTAGCACTACTTGCAATCAGACATTACCTAAAGACAGCTTTATATGCTAATTGTTAGGTCAAGCTGAAAATGACTACAGTTGGATTTGTTCCAAAAATCCACCCACAGCTATTTAATCCACTACACTAACATCGGCAACTTTTATATGGCACACCATCTCCGTTTTTTCCTGCTTAAAAATAAATTGCCAGGCTTCTGTGTTCCTGCATTGAATTCAAGTTGGCAGTCCACCTAGGAGATTACAGAATTTTCCAATTTACAGTTAACAGTGCAGCCTTGCTATGCCTCAAAGCACTTACTGTGATTTTGTTTTGTCCCCTTATCTGTGACAGATGCCACAGGAAAAAAAATGCAGATTATTTTCTACATCTGGAACAGGAAGTGTGTATATCTGCATACAGGTAAAAAAAAAAAAATCATTCATTACAGTACATTAATGCAGTTTATCACAGCTATCTTTTATGTTCCATTGAAAAAAGGTACAATTAAGAGATACCTCAGTAGGTGTGAGATACAAGATAACTTACTGAAAAATGCCAACATGAAGATGCCATCATTGCCCACTCTAAGCTGATCTGCATCACTGAAATCATCGCGTGGTGGATACTCTTCTTCCTGGATTTACAGGTTAGTGATAATTTAGTGAAAAGCTTATTTTTGAATAACTGTAGGATTGAAGTATTAATTACATTTCTAAAGCCAGAAGAAAACTGACATTTCTTTAACACATCCACATCAAGGAATTTTAAAAGAAAAATAATTGATATCTATAAAACAAGTCTTATCTGTTGCTTATATTGAAAGAGCCCAAATTTAACTGAAACATTTCTGTCTATTCATCTTAAATGAAGCTAGAAATTATTTCAGATGAGTACTTTGACAATCAAAATCAACAGAAGCCTCATTTTCTACTGCAAGTATCTTGGTAAGCAGCCAAGCTAAATACTTTTTGGAAAAAACATTGCATAGTACATTCTGGTTTTCTCCAGCTAGAGAAGTTTTTCAACGCTTTCCAAAATATAGAATAAACTTTTGGAATAAGGTTAGCATCTTAAAATGAATTCATGATGTAACAGCATTGCAATAACTCATCTGACTGTCCTATAACTCCCAGAACAACATGCCTAAAGCAAGCAAACCACTTGAGTTTTCGCTGCCCACCAGAGGGCGCGAACACATTAGAAGTGTTTAAAGGTCTCCTAAACTCTCGCGGCAGTCCTTCAAATCAAATAGTAAACCCAGATGTCAGTTAGAATGATCCAAATATTTCTCTCGTGGAGAGAAATAGTTAACAATTCTAAAACTTTGACATCTAGTTAAAATACTAGATGTCAAAACCCTGAAAGCATGAGGTTGTTTAGTTTGTCTATACTTGATTTTCAACAGAACTTGGTAGATATTATGTATGCAGTTCTGTGTACAAGTAAAACTTCACTCTAACTGCAGACTGGGAAACATTAAAGTTTTCATGATGACTCACTTATTACAGAGAGCTTGATGAATACTGTAAGACCAGTTAACCACACCACTTTTATACTTAAATGAATAACATCAAAACAATACAGGATGATACAAATTAAATAACACAGTCTGGTCATAAGCAAAAGCAACATTCTTTCGCTACTTTCTCTCCAATTTATCATAATGTATTAGAATTGAGATAAGAAACGATGTATAAAAAAAATGAAATCAGGGGAGACAAGTTCAAGTGAGAGCTACTTAGCTGTTTCACTCACTTGAAACAGTATTGAAATAATATACTCCTGATTTTAACATATTAATCAGTGGCTGTATCACATGTTATTTTGTATATTAAGTTCATAACTAAAAGGGCATCAAGCAAACATGGTCATCTAAAGCTCTGTCATGTGATTGACACATTCACCTTTGTCAACAGCCAACAGTTGTTACTAGGGTATAGTGATTATGGTTAAAAATGTGCTAGAACGAACTGTACCAACTCAGTGCGGTCAGCACTACTCTCCATAACACAGCCATGAAATTCCAGCTGCATTATTTCATTTCAGATGAATTAACCAGGGTCTCTATCAGATACATTAGTTTAAAAACACTGCTGTTCACATTGATAATACTCAGGAAAGCATAAAAAGCTAGCTGAGTAAGAATCTTAAGGGGCTGTAAATCAACTCTATGTAATTTCAGTTGTCTCTAAACAGTCATCTAAAGTGACTAGGAAAGCATTAGTTTATTTAGCTCAACTGACTGGGAGAAGGGAAGAAAGAGGCTGAAAATGCATTTAACATTTGAATACGCTTATTTCTGAAAAGTGTGCCATTATAGTTCCTTTTTCAAGCCATGACAACAAAAAATATTTTCAATTTTAATTTCAGAAGGTCTACAATTTTTGCCTTTTTTTTTTTTTACAACTGCTTGCTAAGTACTGCATTTCATACTGGCACTTCCAAACCAGTATGATGCTCTATGTCAAATATTGCTTCAGAAAAAGAAAACTTTGCTCAACAACAGGTCAGTTCACAGAAGCACAGGCTTCTCTGAAGCTTACACATATGAGAGAAACAGGTCAATATACAACCCAGGAACATGAGGGCAGACATTTGCAAGTAGGTACTGTTGTACTAAATATGAACAACTTGTATCACATTTCATGTCAATAACACTAAACCAAGTTCTATTCACTGACTCCAAAAATTACCATTTGAAAATTATCAGAATGTTTAAGAAATTATTAGTTTCCCGTACCTAAATCCTGTTCAGCCTATATCAACATCACTTAAAATTATGTGGCTCTATGGTCAGTCCTGCTGATGGAAGACACTACGTGGCCACAGCTCAAGCCCCACTAATACTGGCTGTTTCACAGTGCTCTCATTTGATCTGGTTGGTTGGTGTCAACTGCCCCAATCTTTCTTCAAACTGTAACTGCTTACCACCATTCATCGGGGAATGAAAAGGACAATGTGGAATGTCTGCCCCCTCTGATGATACTTAGAACTAAACATAATTTCACAGTAATACTTCTGTTAGATAGTAACATTTGTATCAATATGAATAATTATTTTATTTAATTTTGTGCTTTTTCTTGAGAAGAATGTCATATAACAACACACAAATCCATAAAATATATCATACTGTTTCAGTATCTTATACCAATTTTCAACAAATTTAGCTATGTTAAGGATCATGGGAAACGTTTCTTGTTTGCTAAACATGACAAGAGCTGTATAAACATAAAACTGTTCTTATGATCAGAGAAACAGCTAACAGCAAAATATATTATCATACTAAAAACGTTATATCAAAGAGTGATTTCTTTAAGCAAAAGAACATCAAATGGCACACAGCATCTAATAAAGTCAAACAACTATTAAGACCTCTTGAATTACAGTGCTTTCTGTAGTGTTCTGCAAAAAGGACTGTTTTCCCCCCAGTGCTTTGTAACTTCTTTCAAATTGAAATCTATCACAGCGTATAGCAACAAAACCACCTTTAATCAAGTAAAGAACCTGAGTGTTCAGGAACTCCTTGGAAAACTAAACTGATGTAACACTTCTCAATGCAGTGGATCTACGGATAAAAACTTCTGAGGAAAGGGTCAAATTACTTAATAAACCCCATAAATTATACCTTCAGTATACAAAAGAATATGGAGAAGTTTATGGTAGGGGAAAAAAGGCACAATGAACCCCAAAAGATTTTTCCTGCAGGCAAACAAATGCACAGTTAAAGTCTAAACTAGAGAGAACTATACCATACCTCTGGACGACTGAGGAATATTTCATCAAACAGACTCCTAGATTCCCTAAACTGGGTGTGCTAAGCATGTAAAAACAGAAAAATATAAGACAAATGCAACTGAAAAGCATTAAGTAAAGCCATTCATTGCAATACACAAACAAGTTATTTAATTGTTAACAATATTTTTGCCCATTTAAATTAACCTTTCAAAATTGACCTTAAGAATTTGAAAAGGAAAATGTCAAAAGCCAGGATAACTAATGCTTATCACTACTGATGACATAGGATTGCTACAATTTCTCTGATACATTGAGCTATCTAGGACCCTTTGAAAGAAATAAATGTTTATGCTCAATGTGGGTTTTTTTAAGACAAACTGCACAAAGGACTACAAAAACAAGGACTGAAAGTTTAAGTAAATTTTATGTTTACATTGTTTGTACAGTATGTGGATGTAAGGCTTATGATGAAGTCTTTTACAAAAGACACTGGTGTAATCATATAAGATTGATACTTCATTCATGAAAAAAAGGTTGAAAGTTGTTTTGTGAATGTGCTGCCTTTTGATACCATTTTCCTCTGCTCAATGAGTAGGTTTGTAGTCTTCCTTACTGTACAGCTATCAGGTTCATGTATCACTAAATGTAACATAAGGACATTTAAGTCCTTAATTTTTATTGCATTTATTGCAATAGGCAATATAACATCAATTTACAAGAAGAAACTAGAGGCATGGGTCACAAGAGAGCTTATATTCATTTTATAAAGCTGAAAATAAAAAAAAATGAAAAAACCTGCATCTTAGATCATTTGTGCGTGTTTTGCAAAGCGTGTAATATACAAGTTGGCAGCTGTCACTGCCTGTGATCTCCACAATAGCAGAAGTGAAAAAAACCCTATTAATTACATACCAGTAGAGCAAAGTTTAAGCGATTTATCTGTTCTTCCACTGCTATTCAGAGCAAAGGATAAAAATCCTTCCCATCAAGATGAAAAAACTCACTCTAACCATAATTCTTCTTCTTATTCCAGTCATCTGCCAGATTAAGACTGTTATTACAGTTTTAGTCCATCCCAGTGTAAGTCTATTAGTTATTTAATAAGGCATGGATTTTGTGCCAGCATTACGTGGTAAGTTAATTAAAATGGCGTTAATTAAAACTGCACTGGCACATAATTTTAAACTCATCTACAAAACTGTAATTCAGAATCTTCTGCTTTTTTCCCAAGGCTCAACCTTGCAAACTTAATACTGTTCCTTTACTACAGCTTGTGTGTATGCACGCGTGCGCTTAAAAATAACAGAAAAAACACAGAAGCAAACTAAGCAGAAATTCTATCAAACTTGAGATTTTAGCAGTCAGCAAGACTGTGGCTCTTGGGTAACACTGAGTACGCTTCTGATACTAACTTAGTACTGCTGTACATCTACAACGTTTTAGACCATCTCTGCTTTGGGGGAATAAGGGCGTGTTCCTACTGATTTTTCCTAAGTAACTGAAATTCTTGTGATGTCAGCACTTAGTTCTTGAACATCAAATTCTACTGTATGTTTTGGAAAAGTAGATTATGTAAAAGTTTATTTCTCATTTTGTCACTGCATCCTAATCTCCTAACTCTTAACTGTAGATTCCTTCTTACTACCTACCTACTCCTCTCTTCTCACACAGTCGCTTCAGCTCCTTTCCCAGTACCGCATTTTGTCCCTACATATGTTCCTTTCTCCACAAATCACAGTTTATCCTCCTCCTTCATAAATCTCTCCATACTTGCTCCATACTACTGCTCTCCATTCACCCTTGCCTCTTTTCATTTTGATTTAGGCCAATCATCTCTGATCCATGTCTGTGTTCACTCCGAGCCAGTTACCTCCTTCCTCACTGAGAGTCAGGCTTCTTTTCCTATGACTCGTAAACTTCAGAGACTCAGAGCTGCCCTTCTTCCTTCTATCTGTCATTGATGCCCCTGCAGTTGAATCAAGTGGCTTTCCCCTTCCCTTCTAACTGTAGGTCAGGAATAATAAAACTACTTCAGGGCACATCATCCTATTACTCAGTTCCAGTGTTTTCACAAAAAGCAGTCAGGAACAGTCATGAGGTATATATACTTTCAGTCCTGCAATCCTACTCTGGTACAGAATGAGAACGCTTTTGAGTGACAGCACACCTGCAGTCCCATCCCCTTCAGACCTATAAGCAGTCTAAACTTTTTCATGGAAGACAATCTCCACACATTTACTAAATTTGAAGCAATATTTATTAGCTGTGGAAACTCATTGCTCAAAAACTTGTAATTTGGCCAAAGCCAGGACGATTTTCTGCAAAAGAGCAGAAGATGTTTCTGACATAGTGACCTTAAAACGTGAGAAAGTTCTCCAAAGTAGCTTAAAATGAAAAGGCAAAACCCCACTGATGTTAATTTTTCCTTGCTAAGTTTTATTCCTGAAACTGGCCAAAGCCCAGTCGATTTTCCCTCTGAAATTCAGGTCAAGGAAGATTGCTTATGTCTGAAACTTTCTCCTCATGGAGTTGCAGATACACAAAGTCAAAAGCAACAAGAATTTTCCAACAGAGTTGCATATATCCTGTCTGAGGTGTAAAAGGACTGGTAATGGTAACCTAAGAGTTAAAATTTGGGTTCCAAATAAGTTTAAAAGTTTTCAGTTTCAGACTGAGAGTTTCACTCAGACCAGTATTTCAGCAGAAGTTTTACTTATATGACAAGCAGTAAGAACAGACTATATGGAATCTGTGCTCCTATTAAAGCAGTTAAATGGTTACAACTGAAGATCATCACCTCACAACAGAAACCTGTCAAGTAACCATGCAGGGGTTCCTGGATCCCTACTGCATTAAGTAGAACAGATTCGTGTAACACCTTCACTGGTGATGTTACACAAATCCATTTTAATTTTAGCTGTGCCTACCTTAAAGTGAGTGTTGTACACTGTGACTACCGCACGGCAGTCAAGGAAGGCACAGCTTCCTGACAGGTTAGAATATTTTCCAGTCATAAGCACACTGCAGCCGGTAAGATTTTAAATGTATCACAGATGTAATCACATTCGATCGAGATGGACATTTTGGTGAAAGTACTGGAAACTACCACGGCCTATACTACCAAACAGCAGAATCGTCACATTCCAAAAATTTAGAAGAAAAAAAGGAAGAACTCTGTTTACAAAACTAACATTTAATCCTAATTGAAGATGTCAATTTTCTATTTTGAAGATTGCATTCTTTACACTGTTAATTCTTATAAAACTATAAGAACTGAATATATACCTATTAATTAACGTACTGTTTATCATAAATTGTGGTGTGTGACCTTTTGTTTGTTTTTTTTTTTCCTGTTAAGTACTTGGAACGTTTTCTTGAACTTCAATACAAAAATGTTCATGGAGCAAACAATAGGGACCCTTCCTTTTAAAGGATCAACATTATTTGAGCTTTGTCTTCCCTGACTGTTGAAATTCTCTTTCTTCTCTAAATGTCTACCGTGTTCTTTTATTTATTTATTTTTACCATATGAAGCACTAAGGACCAGCAATAACTAATATGTAAATACCTAATTAAAAATGACAAAATATTGGTTAAACTATTAAATCAGGGGAAAATTTGGCTTTTAAAGCTATTTATACAGCAGCTATGACTCATAGAAGATTGCGTATAATACACTTATAGTACCTTAGAACTAACTTACACTATACAAAACCTAGGCATCCAAAATATTTAAATAACAAGCCCACTATCATTTTAATAAGTAGGCCATAATATGGGCCAAATTATTATAAACAATTAAATTAGCCTAACAGGTTTCACATAACTGAAATAAAGCAGAACTGCACACTTACTCGTTGGGCAACTTCTGCTGCAGCAGCTGCCATTGCTGCAGCTTTGGCCTTCTC
This sequence comes from Clamator glandarius, assembly GCA_033459285.1. Classification (NCBI taxonomy): domain Eukaryota; kingdom Metazoa; phylum Chordata; class Aves; order Cuculiformes; family Cuculidae; genus Clamator; species Clamator glandarius. The sequence continues at coordinate 484,683 of JAUNZM010000709.1, read as the reverse complement.
TGCTTCATCGTAAGTAGGAAGAGAGGTAGCTACACTGTATGGAGGTGGTACAGGATAAAATTCATTGTGTGTTTCTGTTCAAAATAAAGAGGTTATGCATTTTTAAGCCAAAAAGTTGTCAAGAATATTAAATTTTACGTGCACATAACTATTGAGCTTAAAGATATATTTTTTCAACAGAGGCCAAAATCAATGATATTTGTGGTTCAAATTCTTGCAAGATTTTTAAAACGTTTATTGTTATAAAATAAGAGTAGCAGCTTGATAGTGCTTTTAGTTGCTACTCAAGGCAGAAATCTTACCTTCTGTAAGGAGCCAGCATATTTATGAACAAAAAAATCATATTTGCCAAGTTACATCCCACAGCATTCCAACTAAATGCATTTTATCAAACATTCAAAAGACATGCTTAAAAAACATGCTAAACTTCCCCTTTTCATTACCAACACCAATTAATTCCGTAAGTTCGGTAATAACCATGCTGTATTTTTATTAGCATGGCCTGGTTGCTAACTGCAGTTTTTCTAAGAACAACTGTTTTCCTAACATTACAGTTCCACTGCATTCTTTTAAAGAGGTTCCTTCTATCGAAATGGACCACAGATTTCCTTCTTATATATTAAAATAGTAAAGCATCACCACACAGAAAAGAATTATTACCAAAATAAATAAAATTAATTAAAATAGACCTTGAGCTTCCTTCTACAGTAGTAGTTTGTAGCAGTAGTTTGTAACAAGACAGTTTTTGTGATAAGGATTTGTCAGCACAAGTCACATGGTAAAAAGATCCGTCAGCACACCAACATATAGGTGTTACATATAGGGATAATTCTGCATAGCTACACATACTTGCAAACACTGCCTCCAAGAAGAAGAGCAGGAAGTTTCTCCTTTAATTAATATTAAAAAAATTAGGTTGAAGATTACTTCTAAAATAATTGTTTGGCACATGGGAGATGCATGCCTAAACAGGAACTTCAATGTTACCTGCCGCTAGGCCTCCCATAGCCAAAAAGAAAAGTCACAACCTCATGAAAAAAAAAAAAAATACTGAATAAATGGAGAAAAAGACCTGTTACTCATTTTCCTCAAGAAGTTCTAAAAAGAGCAAATGCAAAATGTATCTTTCCATGGCAGTATTTTCACCAAACAATGGCATGCACTTAAGTAGTTTGAGATTTGACAAATCAGTGCTTTGGCTTTTTTAATTTTTTATAAGAGGCAATGAAAATTGCTAATGTGGTCTAATAATGGAGCACCCCTCAAAGATTTAGATTAAATGTGGAACTTAACTACACACAGACTTAAATAAAACCTATTACACTAATTAATGAATAACCATTTAGACTAGTAATTTGGAACAATTAGTTTAGCTTTGAAGTGTGCTTCTTCTGAACAAACCAGACAAAGAGATGTGCATGAAAGCATATATTCTTACTGCAATTCTGTGCACAGGAAAAAAAAAATACTGCAGCATTCTATCACTTTGAACCAAGTGCTGATTCATCCACCCTCCTCCCTGACAAGCTGTTATACAAGAAATACCTGAGGTTGCAGCTGCTTCTACAGCTATGCTAGAGTACGGTGGAGGGGAAGTATCTGCTTCAGATACAGCTGTTGTCTGAGGAGTCTGCGTAGTTTCTGCAGATGTGGAAGGTTGCTCAACTGCTGAAGACTCTGGGGGGTCATCCTCATTGTGAAGCTTAGAAGAAAAACACAAACTTCAGACATGTTCAGGGAATACTTCCCATGACAACCTAGTACTTGCAGAACCATCTTCATAAAGAGAGAAGATTATGCTTCAATAAAATTGAAAATTATTTACAAACCAACATGTGACTAATTTAAGCAGTCCAGTTAACTCCTTTTAATCAAACAGCTAATGAGTAACTGTCTTATCTTTTACCCAGAAATGGATTCCTTCTCACCAGCGATCTAAACATAGAGCCTTAAAGATCTGTAATTTCAAATGCTTACTACAGGGGAAAATTCAGGCTAAAAAAATACTTTTTTATATCCTATTACAATTTTTTCCTTAAATACATTCATAAAATGCACTAATCCATTTTAAGTTACACTATATTTGCTTGTATTAACCTAGAAGAAATAAAAAATAAAGACAATTTCTAATTCTGTGACTGGGATTTTTGTATTTTTACATCATGTCAGAAAGCTCCGCCGGTCAAATTCTTTGAAACATTTCCAAAACATTCTGCTTTTCTTTCCAGTCTGAATAGAATCCTTTCCCTAACTTTAAGTTGTTGGTTCATTTGGTTGGTTGTTTTTTAATCTGCAGTTTTAAAAGGGCATATGCAGTTAAACACACATAGAAATATGAATTCAGATAAACAAGAATGTTGATTGAAAAAAGTGGTATTTGAATGCAGCAACTAATAGCTTTTTCTTTAGAAGATTATTTTATTATTTTAGCTAACTTGATAGTGTTTCAAATATGTATCAAACTTAAAGAGTACTAGCATTAAGCAAAAAAGTGATAGTTCACACTAGTGAAAACTAAAAGCTAATATGCCAGTAGGCAACTACTCAAGTACCATATTTAAAACTCAGAAAAGAAGATTAGTAGATTGAACACATCTGAGAAAGTATTCTGTAAGTTCAAATTTGTACTTTCTATGAATACCCCACTGAAAAATATTATTTCATTTTCAATAACAAAAATATTAATAATACTTCTACATTAATTTCATATTAGATGAAGTACAATCATATTACTGGGAAAAGCACATTCTCAGAAGAAAGAATGCCAAATTCTTTGCTAATATAACATTTATATTAAAATTGTTTTATATCCAGTGTATATCAAAGTTCACAAAACAACTGAGGTTGGAAGCAACCTCTGTAAGCCACCTGGTCCAATTCACCTGCTCAAGCACAGCCACCTATAGCTAGTGCCCAGGACCATGTCCCACAGCCTTTTAGGTATCTCCAAGTATAGAGACCCCACAACCTGCCTGGGCAACCTGTGTCAGTGCTCAGTCATCCTCACATTATATTATTATAATAACAACAACAACAAATGAGTGTTTCCTGATGTTCAGAGGCAACCTTCCTGTGTTTCAGTGACTGCCTTTGGTCCTGTCACTGAGCACCACTGAAAGAGCCTGGCTTCACCGTCGCTTCAAATATTTAGAGGCATTGATGAGATCACCCTGAGCCTTCTCTTCTCAAGGCTGAAGATTTCCAGCTCTCTCAGCCTGTCCTCATACATGAGATCTTCCAGCCTCTATCATCTTGGCGGCCCTTTGTTGGACCCTCTCCAGCACGTCCACATTCCTCTTATGCTGAGGAGTCCCAGCTTCGGCAGAGCACTGCAGCCTCACCAATGCTGAGCAGAAGGGAAGGGTCACTTCTCTCAACCTTCTGGCAGCGCTTTGCCTAGTGCAGCCCAAGATATCACTGGCCTTTGCTGCTGCAAGGGCACATCGCTGGGTCATGTTTAAAGTTCTGCAGGTTCAAATTCCAAGCTTTTCTTTCTAACAGAAAACTAAGGATAACAGTGGGAATTACAAGCATAGAAGACATTTCAACAGTAAGCAGGTAAACTGAAAAGATAGTTCAAGGGAAAACAGAAGATGCTACACAAGAAGTTTGGGCAACAGAAAAACTTCACTTACGGTTTCTACCACGCTCTTCTCTTTAAACATGTCAAATTAGAAAAAGCTATAAAGTTACTTGCCAAATAATTTTTCATCATTTTTCAGAAGTCCCTCCAAATACTGTATTTGAGGAACTATAGCTTAAAGATTAGAGAGCTGAGCTATACATATGAACTACATTTATATAAACACATGTATATGTAAATACATATATACACACAGGCACAATACACACATGAGCACATACTACTACACCTGGAATGTGCGTGCAGTTCCAACTACCGCACCACAAGAACCTGTACTACCAGCAGGGGAAAAAGTAAAGTCTCATTAATGGATTTCTGCCTGTTACTTCCATTCTTTCTTTCCTTTTGCCCTCCACTTCAATCACTGCAACACTTTTTTCCCCTATAAAGCCACAATATGTGCTGCCACTACCTGGAAGACAGATCTACAGCAACTCATTGGTCAAAGACCATATTACTGATCAAAACCCATTTTGCCATTACTTAAGAAATTAATTTTGTGTCTTAGGTGCCTTCTTGAAGGTTACCTTTCTCCAAATTATCTGTAATTTAATAACAGTTACAAATGATGAAGAGAATGGGAGAACATGCATATGAGACTTATTGCCTTCAAAGGCCAAGTTAACAAGTCATTCAAGTCTTACTGCAACTACAATTAGGAAACAAAAAAATTCCATCCTAACAGCTCCATACAATTGAGTCCTGCTAAGCCCTGTAGATCATTCAAAAGGTCTTTATTTTGTAGGACTCATATTCATGGACAAAGAATTTCTATTTATCCTATCTGCTACTATACAGACCTTTCCGAAATTCTGAAAGCCATCAAGCTTACCTTAATGCAGCAACTTAAAGAAAAATCTTAAAGGAGTCTGTAAAGTCAGACTATGCTTCTCTCTTTGCCTTAAACATTTTGTCTGAAGACTGCCCATTTGTGGGTGTGACAGAGTCCTTAGAGAGTCCCCCAAAACAAAACTCACAAGAACTAGATTAAGCAGCTTGAATATTTACAGCTAGAATAATAAACACAAGTTGTTCCAAGAACAGAAACCAGTTTTTGTTAGCTCTCATTCAAGTGTCTCATCTTCTACTCTCTCCTGAAGGCAGTAACTTCAGCTCCTCTCAGGGGACTCCACTGGGGTAAAAACCAAACCAAAACAATAAAACCCTACAACTGCAGCAGAACTTGCCCTAGCAAGCTGGAAATTTTGCCTATGCCAGCAGGATAGGCAACAGTGGTTATACCATTTTGTCTTGCAGCAACCCTGCCATGTCTTTACAGGTCACTGATTCTCTATGGAGTAACTGGTTTGCTTGAAACCAGTAGTAACCAACTACTTTTGAGCCTCCCCTATCCCATTTAATTTTGGCTTGTACTGGCTGGTAAATTTAGAAGTTATTTTTGGAGATGGGGGAAAGAAGAGGCCCAACACTCTGCATAGGTTTCATTGCCATAGAAACCAAGCTAAAAACACTCAGAATGGAACAGAAAATGTCTGTTTCAAGGCATTACTTATGCTATGTACTTAAATGTTACCTAAAACGGCAGTGAGCATTAAAAGGATAAAAATAATATATAAGATTTTTTTTTTCTCCCAATATTAAGATTTGTCTGCCTTTTTAATTAAAGGACTCGGGAGAATTCACACTTCTTAATCCCAGCCCCTTCCCATGCCCCCAGTGCACTACTACAAAGTAGTACACAAAATAGTTGCTTTTGCCAAGATTATGGACAAAACAATTGCTACAACCTACTAAACTGCACACAAGCGTAAATTAGTCCTTCTCCCTGCACCCCACCCCAACATTTAAAAGCAGGACACAAATACATTTTTTTTGTTCACAACTTAGTCTGTACACAGAGTACCTGGCTGACTCTATGGAGCTTTACAATTAAAAAAAGTCATGCTGCTTATAGTCTCAAGAAATATCTACGGTGGGACACTTAAAATTCAAATTTGATCAAGAGGCAATGACTCTTCTGACACCAATGACTCAAAATCTCAAGTTGGCTACTAGACTGTGTACAGTATAGGAAAATACATTCATCTCCATCATATGACTTATACCCTATACTGTCTTCCACTTCTTTCCCAGAAAAGCTCTATAAAACAATGATTCACCATTTCAGAAGAAGCTAAAAATCAGTGTCAGACCTATCAGTATCAAAACATTGTGGGAAATAGAGTTAGCTGTATTTTACAGTTACTTTTTTCCTTATGAAGAATTTACTTGAAGTACTGCATCTCATTCTGTAAATTATTTCCTTAAGTCTGCTATTTTGTTTATGTAAACATTTCCAAAGTAATTAGATACAATGCCTGAAATCAGCTGACACTCTATAAAGACCATGAACCACAAGAAAGTGCACAAGCCCTTACTGAGAGGACTCCAATCTTTTCAAAATTAAAACCTCAGACTAGGAGGAAGATCTCATTATCTACTTACATTTTTCATTTACCTGCAGACAGCAATTTTGTGAGACCTACAAAAGTTTGCTTTTTTGGATAAAGAGAGTTTGTTTGATGAACTGACTGATTGCACAAGAGTGGCAATATGTACAAGTTATTAAAATATAACAAACTGTAAAAAAAAAACCAAAAGAAAAGAATACGTCTTATGCCAACTGTACCATACATACACAAGATTAGAATGATGTTTTCTGATAAAGTGCATTAAAGTAGCACAGGCTAGCTCTCGTCACAGTATAACACACAGACAGTACTCACTATTTCCATTACCTTCTTTTATTAAAAATTCAAAAGCTGCTGTTTACTGTTTCATAAAGTAAGACTTACAGAAATCAGTACATTATAATATTATTGCAATATAATTAACTTCAACGGCACATTGCAAGCATTTTGAAAGACCTTCTTTATAAATATACACTATCTACATACCATTTCAGTCCAGCACAAAATTATGCAGAAGATACTGCCACACAGGGGAAAATAAACCACAGCTAACTAACCAGCTTTCTTTTCCTGTTTCCTTTTATACCTTTATTACCAGCTCATCTTGACAAAGCCTGACTTTTAGGTAAGCTTCTGCATAGGTTTTAGAAGTAATGGTTCTTCCTGAGGCACCACAGAATGGCACAGCGTTCTCCCTAGCAATCTTAAACTATGAGCACTTTTAACACATCCTCCTTTCTAGCCTTTCAAACGATGTTACACCAACCAGTTCATGCATTCTTTCAAACTGCATTGAAACAAATACAATGCATTAAAACTCAGTAACGCTGGACCTAATACTATGCTTTAACTAAAAGTGTGGAGACAACTAAGTGTATTGTGTAAGTTCAACCTTTGTATCCTAACTCAATTAGTTGTTACACTTCTTCCACAAAAATCAACACTGAGCAACAGAGGTTCACAGTTTTCACTTTGATCTTCCAGAGACTGTTTTTCAGACTATGCCAAAAGTTCAACCGAAAATACCCACTTACTGCAGCTTCTAGTGCTGGAGGGAAGCACACAAAAGACTCATCTACAGATTGCCTGTGCAGGGAACAAATGTATTCCAATTTTCCTGCACCAGATTCATGCCACCTTCTATACTGGTGCAGTAGCAAATATTAGAGGTGTAACCAACAGGTTAAAAAAAAACCTGCTACCATCTTTGTTAAGCTCTCAGGAAGCTTCTCCTCTCCATAGGCTACACCTGGTATTCTTGCTTGCTGAAAAATTCAAAGGTCTTTTACACCTGCCTATTGGTAGTGATTTGCAAATCTGTCATAAAGTACTACAAATGAAACACTAATCCTAAGAGACTAAGGCTTGAAAGCAGAATTCCCTATCTACATAAAAACAATTTCACTCAAACACATTAACAAGCCATGTATTAAATGCTTGTTGTGTAACAATTTTGCATTTTTCTTTCAGCTTTAGTACCCTAAAAATAGGTTTACTCAAATAGCTAAGTATTAATCTTAGTATTTTAGAGGAAAAAAAACCCAAAAGAAATCTTGAAATAAAATTTAATTCTGCAACTGTTATAGAAATACTTCATGTTGGAGACAGCTTTGACCCGTTTCCCCACCTGTGTTGTTTCTGTATGGTACCTAATAGTCTCTACAGCTCACATGATTGACTATTACTTTTAATTTTAGAAAAACCCATAAAACCCATACCATGAACCCACAAATGCCATTCAAGTACTAAGATAAATCAGTCCTAATTTAGGTCACTAGATGCCACTGAACAATCACAACTAATACCTGTTATTACACTTAGAATTATAAGCGCAGAAGACAAACATATCTTTCCACAAAATAAATGTTTCTTTTTTATTGGGGGAAAAAAACCATATCCACAATGACATTTGAAGTAAATATTTCACAATTTAGTTTAACTTACTAGCTTTCTCCTCAGTATCTGGTTTTGTAAACCACTGATAACTTAGTTCAAATTCGTGTTTTAACACTAACTTACCATAGACCTACGCAGATCAGATCGTTAACCTCCCAACTTGTTGGAAGATAGCTAATTGCACTTCAGCACCAACACATTCTACTCTGAAATGCAAAGTCCTGACCACAGCCACAACACTCCAGAGAAATATCATCTCCTGGTGATTGGGAAGCTTTCAGATTAATACTGTAGTAAGGAATTAAGCATTTAAGCTTTTAAGGCACTTCTGTACATTCCAGTAAAACACAAAACTCCAGCAACATCCAGTTACTTTTTGCTTTGATGCATTTAAAACTAAGTGATAAAACTTGATCAGATTTCCTGACCACACAGAACAGATCCACATAATATTTTCCCACCATTCCATAACTTGGCAAGCATCAACTATCACACACTCAGATCTAGCAACAGCCTTTCATGACAGTTATTTCCTCTTGAAGCATCTCTGCAGAAAGTTTTCAACAGCAGTTAATATGTTAGAAGGTCAAAGGTGTAAAATCTGCACTAGGATCAGAAAAGCAGAACAGAAGTCCATTGCTGCCGTTCCACTGTTGTGTAGAAACACCAAGTGTCTGCTAAATAAAGATTAGGTACCATGGAAACCCACAACCTCTAGAGGCACTTCTACCGAAAGAATCAAAATAATATTTAAACTGAACATTGTTGAAAACTATGTTGCAACAGAATGTTTTTTCTGCCAAAAAGAGACTCCCTCATGTAAAAATAAAATTATCTAAAGCAATGAGAAGTGCTTTACATGCACTTCACTTAAGTAATAGTTATATCACTTTAGCCAGTTCTCTTTAACTAGGGATATTTAACCTTAGGCGGATATTTTTTTGTGAAGGAAAACAATGTAATAAAAGAATTATAAATACATAAAGAGTGTGTGTGTAGATATACACACAGATATATATCTTTCTCTCCATCCCAGTAGCTACTTTTATGTATATACTTTTGCATTCATTTTTTTGTGGCTTATAATCCAGAAGTAAGTAATTAATTACACATTTAACAGCACAATATACACAATTTGCATTCATTTCACGTGTCTTCCAAGACATCCATTCCTTCCCATCCCCCACATTAACAGCATCAGTGGAGCTACTAGTACGACAGTAATATGCCATTTGTCAATATAAGAACTCTTTTCTAAAAGTAAATATTCTAAGACTAACGTTACTAGGAGTGTAGAGTTATCCTTTGAAATACATCACCTTCTCTCCACTTTTTTTTTTTACATTTCTTTCCTACTAAAGAATTAGTCAGAAATAATCCTGAATATTGGAATTTTGTTATGATCCAAACAGATATATGCTTCATATTTATTATAAAATTTTACAATTATAAATCAAGGACAACTTCCAAGGACAACTTCCAAGAGTTTTTCCTACTGCATGATTATAGGAATTGACTCTGAAATTTGTCAACAAAAGCCCCGAAGTCTCCAATACTACAGACTATACCTGGGAGAAACATTTTTCAAATCTTCAAGCATGGATACAAAAATATTTATAGAAAAATGTTGGTAAAAAAACTTACTCTACAGCTTGAGTACTATGAAGTACTGCAACTCTGAGTTACTCTAGAATTTAAAAGCTACTACAAAGATTACCATGTAGCCTTCTGTTTGGTAAATGGTAACTCAAGAACAGCTTGAGGAACTGGTTTAAAATCCATGAACAAGCACAAAAATATGCTCTCCTCCTCAATGATTTTCTAGTTAAAAATAAAAATGTATAATACACACCCATTAATAAAACTAAAATTTATTATTGAGATCAGTGGTCAAAGGAAGTGTTTCATGTCCAACACAATCAGCAGGAGATACAGTGACAGCACATGAGCCTTAGTCATTTATTTGCCATCCATCTTTCACAAACTCCCCCAAGATTCACAACTGATAAATGACGGCTGGTAAACTGTACACCTCTGCCTATTCCACTTGCATCTATTACAGACATGTGTGAATTTGTGTTCCTGAACCCTGCTAGTACTATCTACCTTAATAATTTCATGTAATTATAAACCACATATGTTTGCTTCTCCTACGCTTTTCTGTGATTCAAACCAAATTTCAGCAAGTGCTCTCTGGTTTTAATACTGCACAATTTGATGAGTACCAGCTCCACAACTGCTTTGCTCACTGCCTTGAAGACTCCGTAAGAACTGATTACTTCCAACTGCCACTACCCCTTTCAGACACCATTTTTAAGAAGGTTGCTTCCTTTTACCTTCTGCAGCTCCTCCTGGAAGATCCCAAAACTGCATATAGTACCCAACATGCGGGCAGGTCTCAGGCTTCATGCAATGATGCTTCCTTCTCAATGGCTCCCCTGATGACAGGCAATGTTTCATTAGGATTTGTTGGCAGCTGCCACTAGCCAACAGCTTCAGCAAACCATTAGTGACGGCTCCAAGAATTGCAAGTCGAAAGGTCACGTCTTCACTTACCAGCAGCTTTATAGGATCAGTACAGAAAGTAGATCCTGGTCAGTCCAAAGTCACACAGAGCATACAAATCACTTAAAAGGGAAAAAGCAGAGGGAATAGGAAAGCTTGTAAAAGTAGCAAATGGATACGGCTGTCACCAAGAGCAAACTCAATATTCACCAGTCAGTTCCATCTTCCATTTTAGTCTACATTCATCCAGGCTGAAAAAGCTGAATTTTTTTCCAAATATACTATGCACGCTTCACTTAAAGATCCAAGTACAGCAGGAAGGGTCATGCACCAAGATTCTTAATGTAGACAATGCAAATTCATTTTACAAGGGAGGAATTAAAAAAAGAGGAGTTTTTTCCTGAGGAAGTAGCATGGAAACAACTGCAGGAGCATACAGCTTACATTAAGTCCCTGATTTGAGAGAAGTAGAACAAAAATGATTTGAGTTTTTCTCCTACATAGCAGCTAAGTGCCTTGAAAATTCTACAGTAACTCTAAGGAAATCTATAAATGCCTCAACTTTATTGACAGAGAGGTTTATTGCTTGTGTATTTGAATAAAACTAGTCAAGCAGAATAGTTTCCTACTCAACAGTACAGAGTAGCTCTAAATGCAATCACTAAATAAAATATAAATATGGTGATATTATTAATCAATAGGAGCAAACACTCTACAGTTAGAGGTCAAATAAGTCTGACGTTTTCAGGATAACTCATTTTTTAGTAACCGGAAACTAAATACTCAAGTTCCACAACGTAGAGAGATAATACAGACAGAAACTGCAATAGCTTAATATCACACACGCACATAACAACAGCTGAACACACTTTTTTTTTTTTTTTTTTTTTTTTTTAAACGCACCGCACACCAAAAAACAGGTTCTACTGAAAAGATTCTTATTTTGATTTGTGGCTTCCCTTTTCTTCCACCCACTATGGTATGCACAGCTTTAATAAAGTTTCGTAGCAAAGACAAACAGAACTCACACAACTGCAGTGACTATTAAAAGCCCTTTCTTTAAACAACATTTTTATGTATCAATAGATGGCATCCAATTTATTCAACCCTACTGTTAAAGACTGCCGACTAAGCATTTTTTTAGCAGACCTATAAAATATGTGGCCTAAAGGACAAATATCCGGACCTCTCAATTGCTAGACAAGCATTTTCCAGCAAGTTGCTTCATTATAAGGCAGCAGAAAACAAAAAATGATGCAGCAGTCCATGAAATTCATCTCTTTCAAGGAGAGTACAAGATGACCAAACCAGTGCTACCTCTAGACCACAAGAGGGTATTAAAACAAAAAGTATTAGACATTGAGGTACGTGGGAAAGGAACATAGGCCATACTGCTCATCATCACTGCTGCAAGGCTTTAGTGGCCAGCTCATTTGTTCAAATTATGCACACTCATTCTAGAATTTGGAACAAGTTTATACGAGTAAACAGCTTGTACAAGAATTTCTCCTAATAATTTATTCTAGGCATTTGATGCAAGCAAATTTTGTGACCACAACTCTGAGGCTTCAATTAAGAGCCTGCTTCAGTACATTCCTTAAAAATGTCTTAAGTATTGCTTCCCTTAAATACCAAAATATGACGATTTAAAGCACCATGATCTAAACAGTTTCACCCAGCCCTCTTATCCCAATTGTCTCATGCTTTACCATAGGCATCACTCACGCCTCAAAGATTACAAGTGTTAACTACACTAACTATACCAAAGCAGTGCTTAAACACGACATTGTGGTACTCTAAAAAACAAAAAACCCAAACAATTTTATTTGCTGTAATAAGGAAATGACTGATACTGTAAGCATTCTCTTGTCAATAACTTTTCAAGCCTGCTCTAGATAACCTTTTCAGATTAATCAGAGAAAAGCAAAACCATTTTCAGTAATTCAAGCTACATATACAGCTTTACAAAGTACATGACTCTGACCTCTCTAACCACAATAATCAGTCAATATTAACAGGATTACTGTCAAAAGGTAAAACATTGTTCAAAGCTAAAGTGAATCAACTATGCTTGCGAATATTAAGCCACCACAGAATAGTTCGAAGAAAAACCTTGATCTCTATTTTTCACTGGAAGGACATGTTTTACAAGGAGAAAGATAGCAAATTTCTGCCAAGTACCTTGAATGGTAACTCAAGAAAAAGAAAAATGGAATTAGAATCAGAAATAGAAGTAATGCACAGGGTACTGACCAGATTTTGTTGTGTCTACATCACTAGTTTGGAGGCTTGTTTTCCAAGTTATTCTGTCCATTCTAAATGGAGGAGGCACACTCAGGGGTGGGTTTGAGGGGGTGACTCAATATCTAGTGTTTTGGCTACAGAGTGACCAAGAAGCAAATTGGACTATATCAGTTTTAGGCTAATCTTAGCCCATGGTAACGGAAATTATGTTTAAGCAGAATAAGTAGTTAAATGTTAGAATGGAAATATATTTTCCACTTCCACTGTAAGTCTCAAAGCCATAAGGCATCCACATCCTGACATGTGCTGTGGGCCTCCACTGTGCAAGTCTGAAATGATTTCAGCACAAAACAGAAGTAGTTAGTCATTTTCATTAAAAACATCTGGCAAAGAGGGTGCCCATTTTACTAAAACTGGCTAGTTATGACAGCACTTGTCCAGGAAGTGGGAGACCTAAGCCCACGGCAGCTCAAACCCCCAGTCTCGGCTGTGCAATAGCTGTTTCAGCAGGAAGAGCTGGCAGTGCCTCTCCAACCTAACAAGTTGCCACTACTTTTTTTTTTTTTTCCTTTTTTTATTCATAGCCTCTTAAGATTACTTTTCTTCTCCATTTGAACATGGCTTGTCGAATGTGCGTGTACTGGTATACATCCATTTGTATCCATCTTTCTAAAGCAGCTGACGTACTTGAAGCCTAGAATAAAGTTTGAGGCTATGAAACTCACCACAACATTCAAATCTAAAAGAATAAACCGAGCACTGAGGTCTCACAAAGTTAAGTGTGATGACATCACCAGCTGTCATATCTTCCTTGTTTTGACAGCACTGTCACTGGGAAGAAAATTTCAAAATAAGACCAGAATTAGCCATTTGTCAGAAGTGCCTCATTTTCCCCATCTAGCAGACTGCTGCTAGTGTTTTTTATTAATGCAGTGCTTGATTTCTGAGATTATCCTGATATGGCTCTTACCACATTTTTCAGATACAACAAGCTGAGAAAGCGCTTATTTTCCCTTTTTTAAGGTAACACAAAAAGAACATCTGGCTTGGCCACGTCACAGCTGAATTCTGCCAACCCTGGCATTTAAAGGTATTTTATTCCTGTTACTGAACTTCTGCCTTTTTTGATAAGATTAGAAGAGTCACTAGATATGGCATGTACACATACCACAGTTTGAAGCTGTCCTTTTACATTACATTTAGTGCCACTGCACAGATCAGGTACATCTTTCTTTTGGCTTTGTGCACCTTCCAAGAACCTAGAAACGCCAGAGTTTCCCAAGACAGGCTCAACCACACCAACAGCTTCCTGCCACCAAAACAAACAGTCCTGTTCCAACCCTCTCCTCCTGCACTACCCACATGCAGACTCAACCAATGCCTTTGGAGAAAAATCCAAGTGGAACAACCCACGTAAGTCTTGGTGCTTTTTGCTACTAATTTTATTCTGTTCAGTATGAAGAAGTGGTGCTCTATGTAACTAAACCTATTTGTGTGCAAGGCTGACAAAAACCACCTTATGTCCCTCTGTGTCCACGTCAAAAAGAAAGAAAACTGCCTACATGCCACAACCTGTGCCCACATAAAGAACCAGAAGGCCACAGTAACCGCTATCGCTCTTCTTATATCAGTGAGCCAGTGTTGCTTCTGTGAATCAGATGGAGAGGTGGGTGTTCTAGCTGTGGCCCTCTGAAAGAGGAATATAAGAAACAGACACTAATGACAAGACACAAAGTTAGATCAACCTCCTTTTTATTTACAGAGGGAACAGACAGAAAGGACTGTAGCTGTCTGGCATCTGATCACCCTGATACAGGAAGGACACACAAAGAGAAATGAGGTTTATTTCCTTGTTCATATGGAACAGAAAGTGCTGACAAACTTAACCAAAAAGTGAAAAAAAACCATAAAACATTACTTTTTAAGCATTCACTGCATCACTACTGAATCTCCTAACATAACTCAATATTTATAATTTTTATTCTACATTTGTGGCAGGATTCTTCAGAAAAATTAGGGAAAGGTGTTTATGAAAATATTAAAGCTACTCTTTCAAGAAAAGCTCACCATATTTAACAGACAAATCTGTCACAGGTAAAAATGTCACAGAAATAAATTCAACACTTAAAACATTAATTATTAAATTAAAACGAAAAATTAAAATGCAAGGACAGCCCATTTTTTGAAACTGTCATTTAACTCATTTCAGAAGACCTTCATTTGCCCTTCTAAGCTATTAAAGGCTTATGCTAAGTGTTTCACTGAAAAATTTTATCTTTAGTGATGAAGAGGTTAATATGAGTAGAAGTATCAGTGCAACTGTCACAGGCAAACAACAGTAAAGTTTATCACTTAATGCATCTCTACTCAATATTTTTAGTGCTATGAACACAGGCCCTTAAATGCAACATTTCATCTTTCAGTTATGACATCACTACCAGATCTGTAGAAAGGAACAGAATTTCCCTATCATAAACCAGCTCAATCTGATCAGGAAGACCAATTACATAAAATCTCTCCAAAGACAATAAATACTAAAAAAAGCATGCTGATAAAAGCTACGGGTCTTATATAAAAAACATGTACAATAAACAACATTTAGGATTTTATTTTGCAATCACTATTAGGATCAGTCTCATGAAAAGACAGGAAGGAGGAAGAGATTTTTCTTTGTGCACATTTCCTGCATAGGTTGATTTTCATGTGTTTCAGATCTACAAAGACAATTTGGCTTTGATTAAGGTATTAATCAAATAACTTCATAAGAGTAAAGAGTCAATGACAACAGTGTTAAGACGTACAGAAAATTAAGCCTCATCTGACATAATTGTAAAACTAATCACAACACACTGCATTGTGCAGGCAAATGGACCGGAATAAAGCCTTCACAGTAGGAATTTTCATCTCTTCTAGAAAGCACACACAACTCACATTCATCTAAGATCCACACACCTTTTAAAAATCACAATTTCTTTAACCCCATACAGTGTTGTACCACTGCAGGCTGCTGTCTTGGAGTCTTGCATTACTCATCATTTACAAACCCCACCAAATCCAGGTGCTACAGTGACACAGCAAGTCCAACAACAGCTAAACTGACACCCATGCAGACTGCTGCCTTTGGCTCCATCTGCCCCAGTTAGCTACTTACCCATTTCACCACTTAGCTATCTAGCTCTGAACACCCCATACAAAGACTGATGACCATCTGACCTCAAATGGAAAACTCAAAACTTTAACCAAAAAAGACTGGGGAGAATAGTAAGTTGATTATAATTTTTAAGCAGTTCAGCATGTAAGCCCTGCAGCCTTCAATGAGATTTCAGTGCCTAGATCACTCATATGCATGTAAAGTTCCCTCATGACTCAGTTCTCTGGAAAATCACATTTCACAAAAAAAAACACAAGGCAACCTGGAACTTTCATACTTAGTTGTTCATCCAGTTTTATGCATTGCAGAAAACGGCTGCATTTTTTTTTCTTTGTTTCAATATAGGTTGACAAAGCATCATTTAAACCACTCTTTTGGCAAACAAGGTGGTCTAGGAACAGACATTTCAGACAAGAGTAATGAAGAAATTGAGGTCAGATGACAAAGGGCCATAAGGTAAAAACTATCAGGAGAATCATAGAATCATCTTTTTGGAAAAGACATTTGACATCATCAAGCTCAACTGTACCTAGAGTGATTACTCTAGAATTTTGATTGTAGTTTTCCTGAAGTTGATGTCTGTCCCCTTATCCAACAGCAAGAAGAACAGAGGAAGAAAAAGAATTACAACAATAAGGAAATGACACAACTGAACTGGCTATACCTGTAACAAATGTAAAATGTAAGACAGGATTGCAGCACACAAGTGGTTAAGAAAAAAAAGGAAGTAAAGTAAGACAAAGGTTGACTAAGTCTCTTCTGATGTCATATTGCTGGAGGGAAGCATAACAAATTCTTACCCATCAATTAATTGTCACCTTGCCCTATGAAGGGAGGACAAAAAAGGAGAGGTAGAAAGCAATACAAATCACACATGCCTGCTGCAGATACTAATAGTTACATAATGCTGATGTACTGCCTGCTCTTTGCTCACAACACTGACTTAGCTGCAGTTCCAAGTACCAGGTTTTTAACAGCTGCCTGGCTTGAACATTTTGTGACTGCTTTTTATTTAAAACGCAGATGCACAAGAAAGATTAAGATTAAGAACAAAGCTTTAGTGCTATTTCTGACAGAGATAAACAAGCAAAGCTGAGGGTTAGCTTTATGATCAGACGTTTTCTGTTTCTTCAGAAGTCATAAAACTGGCTTGTGCTAAAGCTCAAAAATAAATCGCCTGCCATTCTTAAAGTCTTCTAGTTTAACTTACTTGAAGAAACCACACATAAAAAGAGGTAGCAGTGAGATACCTCCTTCAGCTTCACTGAAGTGCAACTGTAACTGCCAGGAAATGCAAGTCAGAATTCTTTCAGTAATCATGTACACCTATAATTCTTCCCCTTTAGAGAAAAACTTGCCCTGAATAGAGCAAAAAATTATCAGTTAGGCAGAATGGGCATCACTGAAAAGACATACAGTGAGCATAGTGGAACTGGTCAGATTTCATCAGCTTAGCATGAAGGAGAGGGATGATCACAAAACTAATGCAACATAAGCCACGTTAAGTCATACTTCTATATTTTGCCCTTAAAAATTAGGACACAACCATAAAATCTGCAATAATCTATTGCTTACTACCCATCACCGCCATTTTGTAAGCAAATGCATCATAACACTTAACATCATATGTTTGAATAATGAGGTGCTAATTAAGTATATCCGCAATTGCCTTGTTCCTTCTGTTCTCTAACCCAATACGGCAAGTAAATAATATTAGAAGTATCTTAATGTCTAGCAGTCAGGTATAACAGAGAGACAATAAAACAACACGGTCTTTCCTACGGGGCAGTAACAGCCAAATTGTAAGCTCTGAAGTACATCACAGACGAAAGCAACACTTTCGTTGTGACTTAAAACAAATTCAATGGAACTTAAGGTGCTGTAACTGCAAAAACTTCAGAGAACACTTCTGTAACAGAAGTCAGTGACAAATCGACCACAAAGTTGAATACGCACAGGGAAGTGACTAGGCCAACTCCTGTTGTCAAATATTAAGATTACCTCTTTTAAAAGGCCGCACGGAAGAGCATTTACTGAAACCTGGGCACTAACATCATCGCTGGTAGTTCCTAATCAGGTGTAATATAAAAATACTACAGATGCAAATTATTTCTTCATTCCATCTTATGCACTCCTCTGAGTAATGGAATTAAAATTTCCCTCATGCTTGTCTTAAGTTTAGCAGTATATATTTCTAAGGCCTTTTAAAATATATCCAGGTTACTTAAGGCCTCAGGGAAGATAGTGTTTGTAGGCTCTTAAGAAAATGTTCTGCCAGCATTTTTGTTCTCCATTGCCAAAAAGGAAAGACTTCAGGGCTTCTGCTGAATCCAGATTATGGCAGCAAGATGCAGGTAAAGAAGCGTGCTAGAGAGCACTCACCCATAAAATATTTGGCTCCCTGGTAACATCCTAAAGGCATACGTCACTCACGAGTAGTTGCAGGGTGCCAACTACGTTCACCAGCTATGACAATCCCAGAATATAATTGTCCAAGAGCATACAGAAACTACTGCACAGTAAGAGTCTCAAAATAGATATTCCAAACCTATTACAAGGGTTTTCTGATGACTACTTTTTTAAAGATCATAATCTAGTAGCAATCTGAATATAAACATCAGTATCTTATTCTACATGTGCATATAATGTGATTAATTCTATGGACATAGTTTGTACTGCTCAAGCTGTAAAACACACAAGTAATATAAATAAATCAGGGTTTAGCAAGAAGATCACAGCAGGAACTTGAACTGCAGACAGCAGCAAAGATTTCAGACTTCTGTAGTACAACTTACATGCACATCAAAGCCATGAAGTACAACAAACTGAAGGAAAACACTTAAAACTTCTGAGGAGACTGACGGCACTCATGTTTGCAACCAATACTCACAAAAGCTTATATATTTTGAGTACTGTTGACATTAAGGTTGTGACTGCAAGATGAATATAAATGATGTTAAACTAACAACAGTAAGAAACAAACAGTACGATCAATTCCAGCAGGACAAATATTTTGCATCCTAAATTTTCATTTCTCTAGTGAAGTTTAGGAGGAAGGAAAGAATGGTTTGAAACGGGACCCACTGGACTGAGAAGTGCTGAAGGCTGTTCTTGAGTAAGCCAGCGTTGGCTTGCGTGCATGTGTGTACAGACACAAGCAGAGGCTTGCCGAAGGTCAGTCTCCTGCACAGCATTTTACAGTTCCCCGCACCTCACCTCCAGCAAACCAGCGCACATGCGCGCGCGTACCCCCACAGACACACGGGTTTGAAGATGACAACAAGCACTACACGCCATCCCTGCGTCAGACAGCCACGAGCCATTACAAAGGAACCTTTGGAGCAGAACGCCGCTCGGCTCCCAGCGCACGCTGCCCAGGCGCACACGCCCCTCCCTGCCCTTTCCCTAACTCCGCAGGGAGGCAGGGCTGATCCGTGCCCGGCGGGGGGCCCGACACCCCCTCACCAGCGGGGCGAGGGAATCCCCATCGCCCCTAGAGATGAGGGGAGGCTGGAAAGGGCAACGGGAAAGGGGGCGGCCCCGAGGGGAAGGGCAAGGAGAAAGGGGGCGGCCCCGACGGGCAGGGGCAGAGGGGAAAGGGGGCAAGGGGCAGAGGGGGAGGGAGGGAGGGGGAGGGAAAAGGGAGGAGGGGAAAAAAGGAAAAGGGGCAAGGGGGCAGCCCCGAGGGGAGGGGAACAAAGAGGAAAGGGTGCAGCCCCGAGGGGCAAAGGGGCAGGGGAAAAGGGGGCAGCCCCGAGGGGGAAAAGGGAAAGGGGGAGGAAAGGGGGCAACCCCGAGGGAAAAAGGTGGAAAAGGGGAAAGAGGGAGGAAAGGGGACAGCCTCGAGGGGAGAAAGGGGAAAGGGAGGGGGAATGGGGAGGAAAGAGGGCAGCCCCGAGGGGAAAAAGGGGAAAGGGGCGGGGGGGGGGGGAAGGGGGCAGTCCCGAAGAGTGAAAGGAGAAAGGGGGCAGCCCCGAGGGGGAAAAGGGGGCAAGGGGAAGGAAAGGAGGCAGCCCCGACGGTCAGGGGCAGGCAGGGGCCGCCCCGGGGCCGCCAGGGGAGCGCAGGGCGGGCCCGGCTGTCCCTGCGCCGCCATCGCGCCCGGCGCTGCGGAAGGGCCGCGGTGTCCCGGGGGGGGGGGGAAGGGGAGGCGCCCCCGCCGCTCCCTCTTTCCCTGCCCCGACCCGGGGAGGCGAGCGGGGCCACCGCACTCACCACTCGGTAGCGGCTGGCGGGCTGGTGAAGATCCATCCTGGCCGCCCCGAGGCTCCGCTCGGCTTCGCTCGACCCGACCCGACCCGCTCCGACCGCCCCCAGCCCGCCCCGAGGGGCGGAGCCGGCGCAGGCACCGCTCGCCCGGCGAGGGGCGCGGGGCTGGGAGGGAGCGGGGAGGTCTTGGAGCTCCATCCGCGAGCAGCTCAGCTGCGTGTCCTTTAAATCCCCCCCAGGGACGGGGACTCAGCCACCTCCCTCGGAAGCTTCTGCCAGTGCCCGATGACCCTCTGTGATTTTTTTTCCCTGATGTCCAATCTGAACCTCCCCTGGCGGAGCTTGAGGCCATTCCCCCTTGTCCTGTCCCCTGTCACTAGGGAGAAGAGGCCAGCACCCCCCTCGCTACAACTTCCTTTCAGGTAGCTGTAGAGAGCAATGAGGTGTCCTTCATTTGAAAATGATAACATTGTGTGAGGAATGATTTGTGCTAAACAGGTCTCTCCTGTAATCACCTCTGTTTGGAGTTTTTGTATTTCTTAAAAGCCAAGGTCAAGCAAAGAGCTGCAGCTAGCTCCAAATTAGCAAGAATTTTGACTGTTGCAATTTTTTAACATTAAAAAATAAGACCTTGGAAAGTAAAAGAATATGCATAAGATTTCTGGGAAAATTTATACATATGCATGTAAGTGGGAAATGTATTCTGTAACCAGCCTTTGTCTCGTTGCACGTGATTGATGGAGATCATTCCGCACGTTGCCCAGGCCTGATAAAGGAGGCTTGCTTTCTAAAACTCCAAAATGAGCCTTAGAGAGTTTTATTTGCCAACATTTTCGGTATCACTTCAGTGCCCAATAACCCTTCTGGTGAAGAAATTTTTCCTAATGTCCAACCTCCCCTGCAACTTGAGGCCATTCTCTCTCATCCTGTCCCCTTGTCACTTGGGAGAAGAGACCAGCACCCACCTCGCTACAGCCTCCTTTCAGGCAGTTGCAGACAGTGATAGGGTCTCCCCTCAGCCTCTTTTTCTCCAGGCTAAACAACCCCAGCTCTCTCAGCCACTACTCATAAGACTTGCTCTCCAGCTCCTTCACCAGCTTTATTGCCCTTCTCTGGACACGCTCCAGGCTCTCAATGTCTTTCTTGTAATAAGGGACCCAAAACCGAACACAGTGTTTGAGGTGCTGCCTCAACAATGCTGAGTACAGGGGCACAATCACTTCCCTGGTCCTGCATTGTCTGCAGTGCTCAAGCTGTAAAACATAGAAGTAATATAAATAATTCAGGGTTCAGCAAGAAGATCATAGCAGGAATTTGAACTTCAGATGGCAGTAAAGATTTCAGGCTTCTGTAGTACAACCTTATATACACAGCAAAGCCATGAATTACAACAAACTGAAGGGGGAAAAAAAAAGCTCTAAGGATTGCATTCAAGTAATTTTTGCAATGAATATTCAGAAAAGCTTATATATTTTGAGTAGTGTTGACATTAAGGTTGTGACTGCAAGATGAATATAAATAAGGTTAAACTAATTAATGGAGTACTGAAAATGCTGGCAAATAAACTCTCCAAGACTCATTTTGTAGTTCTAGAAAGCAAACATCTTTTATCAGACCTGGGCAACATCAGGGAGCGATATCCATCAATCCCGTGCAGCAAGATGAGCTGGTTATAGAATATATTTCCCACTTATATGCATATGTATAAATTTTCCTAGAAAACTTATGCATATTCTCTTAATTTCCAAGCATTAATTATAATGTTCTTAAGAACTTAACAACAGTCAAAACTCTTTCTAATTTGGAAGTGGCTCCAGCTCTTTGCTTGACCTTGGATTTGAAACGGGGAAAGGCTATGAGGTGACTACAGAAGACGAGTCATCTGTTCAGCACAGATCATACTTCACTCAAGACGTTAACATCTCCAAAGAATGAACAGTGTCTGGGAAAACACTCCTTTTTTGCTATCAGAGGGGCATTGTGTCTAACTTTCAAAAAAAAAATACAGTTCATAGAACCATGGAATTGCTTGGGTTGGAAGGGACCTTAAAGATTATCTAGGACTTAGATGAAACTTTACTTTAGCTTAAATCAAAAATATTCCAGTTTTTGCAGCTGTAACGACTACTTGTACGAACTGCAAGAAGCGAACTGCACAACGAATTCCAGCAGGACGAGTATTTCGCATCCCGCCCACTCGCTCCGCCCGGGGCTCCGCGTCTCTCCCGGGGCTCCCTTTGCAGCTGCTGCTGACCACGAAGCGCCATTTTCTCTGCTGCTGGTGGAGGGTTGCTCCGCGGGGCCGAGGGCTGTGAGAGGTCCTGGACGCAGCGCCGAGCTCGGGGGCGGGTATCTGTACCTCCGCCCTTTCCCTGCAGTTTACACAGCAGTACTGTTCTCTGAGGCTGTTCACTGCCCCAAACCCATGCCTCGCTTAAGTGATGATGGGGTTAGATCTCTTCTCTCCCTCTCCTCCTCCCTCTCCTCTCCTCCTCCCTCTCCTCTCCTCCTCCCTCTCCTCTCCTCCTCCCTCTCCTCTCCTCCTCCCTCTCCTCTCCTCCTCCCTCTCCTCTCCTCCTCCCTCTCCTCTC
Source organism: Clamator glandarius (assembly GCA_033459285.1). Classification (NCBI taxonomy): domain Eukaryota; kingdom Metazoa; phylum Chordata; class Aves; order Cuculiformes; family Cuculidae; genus Clamator; species Clamator glandarius. The sequence continues at coordinate 462,033 of JAUNZM010000709.1, read as the reverse complement.
CTCCTCCCTCTCCTCTCCTCTCCTCTCCCCTCCCCTCCCCCCCCCTCCCCCCTCCCCTCCCCTCCCCTCCCCTCCCCTCCCCTCCCCTCCCCCCCTCCTCTCCCCTCCCCGATGTCCTGTAAAAGTCGCTTCCAACCCAAACCATTCTATGATTCTATGATTTATCTCCACACAGTGAGAAGTAGCAGCGTACAGTACAGAAGTACATCTTGGGGACCTGGAGAATGAGTCACAAGCTCATTTGCCTTCTGAAGGAAAAGCATCGTTCTCTGACAAGAAAATGTTATGGTTTTCGTCTCCTCTCACCTTTCTAACAGTGTAAATGTTTCTGTTTATGACCTCCTGTGGTAAAGAAAAAAAAAGTGAAAAACACCTTAATCCAAAGTGGTGTATCAGATGAGGATGACTCATTCCTAGACTCCCAGGCTCTCAGCAATGTAGCTGTGGTAAGCAACAATTTCAAAATAGCTGTACATGCAGCTCCTAGCTGCAGTGGAGAGGAGTGTTCATATGTGTACTGGATGTATAACTGATTTGCAACGTAGATGCTCGCACGAAAGCAGCTTCTTGCTGTCACTAGTGGCTTGCATGCAGAATTTTATTCTGCGGCACAGATCATCCCCTTGCTAGATGGGAGGCTAACCTGTACAACAGAGTAAGTGGTTTTGTGCAGGCAGTCATTACTGATGAGCTGGATAAGGACTTAGAGGAGTGAAGTCCCAGTCTGTGTGCGTAGGAAGGCGGGGAAGTGGAGAGCAGACTCAACGAGTTTTGTTTTCAGATGGGAGTGGGAGTAAAGACGTACAGGAGTATGAGGGAGGAGGAGGTGGAAGTGTGAGGCTTTCTGCGTGGGCCCCGGGACCTTTCTTGCAGCTCATATCTGTCTAATACAGCACTTATTAAAGCTACCCAAACAAAACAAGTTTGGGCCTTGTCTATTGTTTGTTTCATTTGTTATGTTCTTTGTACAAGAACTCTGTTGCATGTCAAAAGCCCTAGCAGTTAGGAAATAAAGTTGGCAGAGAAATATGGGTTAGAAATGGATTAATGTTATTATTTTCCTAACAGGATTTCCTCCCTTTTCCTCTTTACCTCTGCATAATGAAAGTCTCTATGTTTAATTATTCTGTCTTAGAAGGAACAGTTATTAGTAAAGGTCACATGGAGTTTAATAATAGTTTGTATATAGTGGTGCACTGTGCTTCAGTTACCAAAGAGAAGGAAAAATCACTTAATTATGTTACCAGATATCATGGGAAATGGAATTTGGACCATTCGTGTAATAGATTTAACTTACAGTGTCTTCTGTATTTATTGTTAGAAACACATTGCCCCAAAGTAAACTGTTTCTTTGTGACATCTCAACCCAGGAAGATATTTCCTGAAAAGTAGTGTACAAATCAGAAGTGCATTGTTGATCTTAAATTTCAAAAATCTCACCTGACCTACATGGTTTTAGTAAGTGGTTGTTTTTTGTGGTTTTTTTGTTTTGTTTTTTTTTTTTGTACCTCACTGTCCTGGAAACTCCAGCTGCCAAATAGCATTTCAGTCTGTAAATGCTGCAATACAATTGCGTAAGCATTCTTTAGGACATAACTTAACACTTTGAACTTCTGCAAATCACTTCTTTTAGGGGAATAAGGGACACTAGGCAAGAACCAGAATGCCTTTAACAGGGAAATTAGAAAATATTCCATAGAGTTTGGGAGAAGAGTCAGCAGAGACAGAAGTAAATTCACTAGGGATAGTAAAGAGGGGGGAATAGAGGGAGTTTTCTATTTGAACACAAATTTTGGGTGGGTGATACAACTTATTGTAGAATCAGAGAATACTTTGGGTTGGAAGGGACCTTAAAGATCATCCAGTTCCAACTCCCCTGCCACAGGCAGGGACACGTCCCAATATACTAGGCTACCCAAGGCCCCATCCAACCTGGCCTTGAACATCTCCAGGGATGGGGCATCCACAACTTCATCAGGCAACCTATTCCAGTGCCTCACCACTCTCATTGTGAAGAAATTCCTCCTTATGTCTAGTCTAAATCTTCCTATCTCCAATTTATAGCCATTGTCCCTAGTCCTATCACTACATGCCTTCGTAAAAAGTCCCTTCCCAACTTTCTTGTAGGCCCCCTTCAGGTACTAGAAGGTCACTATTAAGGTCTCCCTGGAGCCTTCTCTTCTCCAGGCTGAACAACCCCAACGCTCTCAGCCTGTCCTCATAGCAGAAGTGCTCCAGCCCTCTGATTATCCTTGTAGCCCTCCTCTGGACCTGTTCTAACAGTTCCATATACTTCTAATGTTGAGGTTTCCAGAACTGGACAATATCCTCCAGATGAGCTCTCACAAGAGAGGAATAGAGGGGCAGACTCACCTGCCTCGACCTGCTGGCCACACTTCTTTTGATGCAGCCCAGGATATCATTGTCTTTCTGGGCTGCGAGTGCACATTGCCAGCTCATATTGAGCTTCTCATCAATTTAGCACCCCGAAGTCCTTCTCCATGGGGCTATTCTTAAACACATCATCTCGTATCCTGTATTGAAACTCTGGATTGCCCTGACCCAGGTTGCAGGACCTTAGACTTGGCCTTGTTGAATCGCAAGAGGTTCTCACAGGTCCACTTCTCCAGCCTCTCCAGGTCCCTCTGGGTGACATCCCATCCTTCTGGTGTGGCAACTGCACCACTCAGCTTGGTGTCATCTGCAGACTTGCTGAGGGTGCACTCCATCTTGCTTTCTGTATCATTGATGAAGATATTAAACAGCACTGGTCCCAGTACAGACCCCTGAGGGACACCATTTGTCATGGATCTTCATCTAGCATCAAGCTGTTAACCACTACTCTCTGAATATGACCATCCAACCAATTTCTTAACCACCAAACAGTTCACCCATCAAATCCATCTCTCTCCAGCTTAGAGAGAAGGATGTTGTGGGGGACAATGTCAAAGGCTTTACAGAAGTCCAGACAGATTACATCTGTTGGTTTTCCTGTGTCCACTGCTGTGGTTACTCCATCATAGAAAGCCTCTAGGTTGGTCATACAGGATTTGCCCCTGGTGAAGCCGTGCTCGCTGCCATTAATCACCTCCCTGTCCCCCTTGTGCTTTAGCACAGCTTCTAGGAGGATCTGTTCCATGATCTTCCCAGGCACAGAGGTGAGGCTGACCAGTCGGTAGTTCCAAGGGTCGTCTTTTCTACCCTTTTTAAAAATGGGCACAATGTTACTCTTCTTCCAGTCACCAGGGACTTCTCCTGATTGCCATGACTTTTAAAATATTATGAAAAGTGTCTTGGCAACTATATTGGCCAGTTCCCTCAGGACTCAGGGATGCATCTCATCAGGTCCCATAAACTTGTATATGTTCAGGTTCTTCAGGTGGTCACAAACCTGATCCTCCTCAACAGAGGGAGGAGCTTTACCCCCCTGGTCACTATCTTGTTGGCCATTGACCCTGGAGGGGTGAGGAGAGCAATTGTCAATGAGAGTTGAGGCAAAAAAAGTTGCCAAGTACTTCAGCCTTCTCCTCGTCTGTTCATACGAGGTCACCATTTTCATCCCTCCGTGGGAGTATGTTCTCTTTAACCTTCCTTTTCTGATTGATGTACCTGTAGAAGCCCTTCTTGTTAGTTTTCTTACGAGGTGATATCCAGAAACACAACTTCTTTTTCTTCTGGAATACTATCGGTGTATTTGTGGGACCTTCAAAACAGACAGTGAGACTAATTTAGGCTTTAAATGTGTCTACCTTCCAGTGCTTATCCTTTCTGGAATACGGTAACTTTTTTTAACTGTGTGACTGTGTAGGAGGCGATATCATTTTACTCCTAGAAGGCTAAAAAAACATCATGCTTTTCTGTCAGATCTTTATATTTTCAGAAGAGCATTATCTATGTATTTTAACTGCCTGGTCCCAGAGATTGTGACTATGGCATAATATTAATGTATTACGCAAAGCAATCAGCAAGTACTAAGGTATCTTTAAATCACAGAACCACAGAAGGTTTGAGGTTGAAAGTGATTTTGGAGGTAATCCGGTGCACCCCCCTGCTCAAGCACAGTTACCTATAGCTGTTTGCCCAGGACCACATCCAGATGGCTTTTGAATATCTCCAAGTATGGAGGCTCCACAGTTTCTCTGGGCAACCTGTGCCAGTGCTCTGTCAATCTCGCAGTAAAAAAAAACCCAAACAAACCGTTTCCTGATATTCAGAGGGTACTTTCTGTTTGTGCCCATTGCCTTTGGCCCTGTCAGTGGACACCACTGAAAAGATCCTGTTTCCATCCTCTTTCCACCTTCCCTGCAGGTATTTATATGCATTGATGAGATTACTCTGACCCTTCTTTTCTCTGGGATGAAGAGCGTTATATCTCAGAGAATTTCATCACAGGAGAGGTGCTCCAGCCCATTCGTCATCTTCATGGCCTTTTGTTAGATTTTCCTGCAGGTCCACCTCTCTCTTGTACTCTTCTGTGCAAAATACTGAATGTGAGAAATGTGTATACTGAATGTGAGAAACGTGTATTTCAGAACTGTTAGGACTTTATTATTAATATTAGCTTTATGATTTACTTTTTCAGTTGGACCTCCTTAAACCTTAAGGGCCTGCAGTGGCAGTAATTGTTATCACCATTTTCAGGATCCTGAGGTAAATTATTTATTGTAAAAGATTTGGATTTAAGGAAACATAAGTAGTGTTCTAAATAGCATGTAAGCAAAATAGTGTCAAAATGATATTTAAAAGAAGGCATTGCTTCAGATTTGTTTTAGGAAAGAAGAAACTTAATTGCCATTAGTCAGCAAGTTTACAAGAGTTCAAAACTTGCTCCATCATGAAAACAAGCCAAGAAAAGAATCTTCTTGGTAGTAATAATGGTTGCAAAAAAATGACTTGAAGGATGGGATCTGAATTCAGACAATTCTGAACATAATTTCACAAAAGTAAGCAGTACAAGACTGTTAACAGTTAAAAATTCGTTTTTCAGTCATTATTCAATCAATGGCCAATAAGTAAGAAAGCATTATATTTGACTTTACACTTTTTCACCTGTGTAACCTATTCAAATTTTTAAGGTATCTGATGGAACTTATATAATAGGTAGATTTCAGAACTAGATTAATCTTATCTTAAAAAACATACATACACAATGCTGCGTATTCATATTATTCTACAATTTTGTACTGTATTAAGTAAATATTATGCTTACTGTCCTATTTTACTTGCTGTACCATACAAAGAATTTAGAATAAAAGCTGTACATTTCTATCCAAAAACTGAACTAAGATTTCAGTTTTTCTAGCTTCATTTTGCATCTTGAGCATTGGTTTTCAGGCCTCTAATATAGATGTCAGTGATAAATAAATAGGTTTTTGCAAATGTAAGTCTAATGAAATTAATGTATCTAATTTACTCATAGACTAACCTGAAACCAGACTGTGAATTTACTGGCTGTATTTATTTGCCTCATTCTTTTCAAACTATTTATACATTATTTAGTTTTAATTCCATGCACAAAAATCTGCACAAAAATTCTGATCTCTTTCTGGGTTTAGATAGCTATTTAAAGCAAGAAGTTGGCTTAAAGAAACCACTGGAACTAAATTCCTTGGAAATCAACAGCAGGAATTTGGCTTAGTTTTCTTCATAATTTTTTCTTCCTTGTTTTAGGCAACACAGGCAATGCCAGAGCCATCATTTATAGGAACACTGGGCTACTTTTAAGATTTTGAATCTGAACACAGGTTTTCAATTACACTGTTGTCATCTTTGCTCATTGTGCATATGTATTTGTATAGTCTTGCAAATCTGGGCCTTGGATATATCCAAATACCGTACAGATGTATCTGAATCAGCTTTAGTTGCCTTTACTCCAACACAGAGCTCAGGGTGGGAAACATCTCAAATATTGGTCTCTACGCTGCCACAGCTGTTTCTTGTTAGTCACAAAGACAGTTTTAAACTAGTTCAGGTATATTCTGACAAGCTCATCCTAGCTGTGGATAGCTGTACTTTGCTAAATTGGTAGTATGGTCGGATCCTTGTGTCCTTGTTGTCTCCCTTACACACCTTACACTAATGACCTTTGCTGGCCACAAGCACACATAAAGCAAGAGACTATAGACATGAAGGAACATTATCTGCCAGATAGACATGGCTATGCTTCAGACAAGTTTGGGGAGCCAATGCTCACAGCAGCAGAAGTACAGGTTCTTCAGTATAGCTTGGTGGTTTTGCAGAAAAAAAGAGCGTAGAGAGCTGCTGCTGAGAGATGATTGCTTAGCTGGTTTTTTTTTTAAGTAAGCTATGAATCTAGAGGAAATAGTGCAGAATCCATAAATAAAGGCTGAGGCTGTCTGTGCTTGTCTCGCAGCATGAATACTTCTTAAAAATTCATATTTCCATGTAATGTGACACAAACTGGATGTTGCTATGAAGAATGAATGCGAAGGCTAGTGGTGTTTCACACAGGTGATAGAGTAGGAACTAAGAGTGGAGAAGGATCTGCAAAGTCCCACCTCTTCAGAGGCATGTATGCTTTGAGAGAAGTCGGTATGAAGCAGAAAAATCACAAGAGTAAACGTTTGAGTGTACACCAGTTTGAAGGTGTTGTCTTTGAAGCTAGTTTGTCTCTTTAAAATCTATGAGTTTAAAACTATTTTTGGAAAATATTTCATAATAAAAATGTAATCGTATAAATCTTTCTGTATAACAAAGGCCAGTGGTGGACACTAGCTAAAAAAACCCTGAACAGCAAAACCGAGAAGTAATTATAATTTTTAAAACTTTTCATAGTATAGTCTTTCAGTGTTTCTTCAGATACAGATCTGACATTAAAAGCCTAGTCTTGACAGTAAACACCATGTGTTGTTATGGAAATACATGATGTTTAACAAACAAAAAAAATCCCCTTATGGCTTTGAAGTTTCCATTTAACTAATGGGGTTGAATGGAATGTGCAGAAGTTGTGCAGAGTCGATAAAACTGGTGACAGTAGAGCAGAAATACAGAACAAAGAATGTAAATATATGCCAAATTATGAAGGAATGTGGGAAATATGTGAAATGCCTCCAGTCAGAAAACAAGGAACAAAAGAAAAAATCTCTAAACCCTTGAGGTCTGTTGGGAAAATGGAGAAAATGGTAGAAAATACAACTGCAATATGCTTTATGCATTGAAAGAAGAAATACCTTGCTATTACAAAGTCCTGTCTGGACAGGGCATTTCCACTCTGACCTTGGCGATATTTGTATTTTTTGTACTATCCATAAGGTATGATTATTTAGAAAACAGTTTTAGTGTATATTCCTAAGGAAAAAGATTATTCAAGTATTTGTTCAGCCATTAATCTGAAAGCTGTTTTGTTTTTAAATTGGTTCTTGATCTTCTGTGAATGATGTGCATATTGTCTGTATTTTAAAACATGTTGAATGAAATTGTATGAGAATAAATACAAAGAAAATTCTAAGAAGTAAAGGCCTGGATTTTATCTGAAAATTGTTTTGTTATACAGCTAGGGCAGAAAGGCCAAATAATACATAAACAAGTAACTCCATGGTCTTGTAGTGCCCATACTGCTTTAAAATATTAACTACAATGAATGATTTCTGTCCTACTGGAACAGAGGGAAGCTAAATATGTATTCACGGTAAGTTACTGCTAGGTCAGGAAGTCTAATATATTGACATTTCTCCTAACGCTTACGGCACAATGTAAAAATCTATTTGAAAAAGCTATAAAGTGAAAACAATCTTTTCAGTATCAAGATTAAGCTGATCATTCAAATTAAGATGCCCTGCATATCTTATGGGTTTGTTCTAAATAACTTTGTTTGCTCATCATTATATATGTTTCCCATATATAAAGCTCTTGAGCAGACTTTATGCCCAAATTGATTTTCTTCTGTATAAAATAAAGCTCTGCAGAAATTATAAACCTCTTGGAATAGGAACAACACTTTTATTCTGTGTTTGTAATAAAACTGCATTAAAAACCATACAGTGCTGCACTGCTACAGTGGCTCCTTGTAATGCTAGCTTAGTCTCCTTTAAATGTAAGTCAGAATATAAACAAAAATAGAGCATCACTGTGCCACTAAACACCCTATCATTAACCAAACCTGGCCTGCTGCAATTCTGACTCAGCCTAAATTCTGTCTAAAGCCCCGTGCCTCAAGTTTCCCACCGAGTAAGCATTCTGTATCTTACAAAGCCCTTCAAAGAACTTTTAAAGGATTTCTTGCATGCATAGCTTTTACCTATTAGCTAGACACATGACCTTATATGGCAGTTAAAACTGAATTTGACCACTTGCCTCAGCAGGTAACTTGTTAAATGTGAAGAAAAATGTTCTTTTTCACTGGTCTAGGATGTTAACAGTCAAACAATACATATGCCTCTGTCGGAATACACTGCTCTATTTCAGCTAGAGGCAGTTGCCTATATTTTATATACCTCAGGAACTAGTAATATGCAAACACATGGTCACAACTGTAATAAAATTTGCTCAAGTCTTTTCCATACTCTTGTTTTCAAAAGTGTGTAGCTTTCTGGAAAGCATACTTAGGTCACTGAATCTGAAGGCAAGTATCTATCAATAGGTTAGCTGACCTAGGACTGCAGTGGTAGAAGGTAAAAATGAATTTTGAGAAATAATCTTCAATGACATTTTCCACTGAAGCTGGCTTTTGTTCAGTTGTGTGGTGCATGTATATAGCTTCAGGCGTAATGTTTCACCATTAATATCAGTTTTGAGGCAGAAAAACAACAGTGCTATGCTTGAGAGTCTTAAATGCTGCTGTAAATGTACAAAAGTGCTCTAAACTGAGATGTTCAGTAAGGGTATGATCTTGCACATGGTTATGGGAGTTCAGCTAAACAAAAGGAGGAACACTTACCATGAAATATGTCATCTGTGTTGCCCAGATTTATCCCACTACAGAGCAGTCAACATTCCAAAATTTAGATAGTTATGTTACAAATGTCTGCATAAGATCTAGATATATGGATTTTTTTTATAGTGAGTGGCAAAAACCAGGCACTTCCATGTTGCAATTAATCTCATTCTAAGTTGAATGTCTCTGGTACTGTCGCTGGGCACCACTGAAAAGCATCTGGCTTCCTTTTCTTCATTCCCTCCCTTCAGATATTCATACACATGGATGGGATCCCCTAGCACATTCTTTTGTCCATGCTAAACAATCCCAGCTCTCTCAGGAGGACACAACAAGGAACGGTGCTCTTGTTGACTTGATACTTGCAAGCAAGGAAGCCAGGAATTTGAAAGCTGGAGGCAGCCTTGGTGTTATGGCCATATGACCACTGGAGTCAAAGGATACAAAAGCATCCAGGAGGAGGAGGGTCCTAAGATGAGAAAGCAAGGCAAAAAGACTTATCTGGGTGTTAGAGGTGGGGGTTTGGGGGTTTTTTTTGTTTTTTTTTTAATGATATCTCACTTTATTAGCCCTTTCTGGCTGGAAAGTTAAGAGAAAGGCCACTTCAAGAAGTAATTTTGCTCATTACAGAATAAGTGGGAAAAGACAAAAGAGCAAAAAATATTCAAGAACTTATTTCTAGGCATGGCAGACTAGTCATTTATACTTCTGGAACTGTGTTTGCGTGACAGCCATATTCTCTTTGGGGTAAAAATTTTTGGGGCATCAGCCACCACACTAGTTCTGCAGTGTGGCCATAACAGAAAAAGAAAAGACCCAGATGCTCATCTCAAAAAGAATAAGGAGTGACTGAGAATCAGGACTGTTGCATGTTCCAGACAAATGTATAATTTAATAAGTACATTGAGTAAAAATTAAGTGAGCTTATTTCCACATAATTTGGAATACTGTGCAGAATCATGTACTGAGAATACTGCTGTTAAGCCCTTTGCACTGACAAATGTAATAAGAAGCAAGATGGTAGGAACTGAAAATGGGAGCTTCTGTAAAGTATGCAGGCAATGTTAAGTCTCAGAAAGAAGAGAAGGCACCAGACAGGAGGAGAAACAGGTGAAAAATTATTTGCAAGAACCTTGAATGATCGAAAAGCTCATTTCAAATGTGTAATGTACTAGTTCTCAGGTAAAGCATGTGTAAATTAAACCATGGTATTTGCATTTCAAAACAGTTCTGCCAAGCATGTTCTTTTCAGGGTGACTTTTCAAAATGTTGTTTGATTGTAGCACTATCAGAACTCTGTAAAGAAAATGTTAATAATTCGCTCTCCTTGAAGATTAATGATTGCATTGCCACAATTCAAAACGCATTTAGGACACTACATGTGGGACTGGGCTTTTCAAATGGTGGCATCTGTCACAGAGTGAGCTGAATAGCTCTCCAGAGTCTTCAACCTTACAGTCCAGTGCATACAGTGCTACCATTGCAAGTAGTAGGTTGCAGGCTCTGCGTTAAGCTGACAACACAAGGCATTAGGACATGTCAGCATTCACCTGGACTTGTCCTGAGTTGCCTGGAGGTTGAGTTTAGTTTGTTTACCTGTAACAGCAGCTATCTGATAACCAGGTGACTGTTGACTCATTTGCTTCAGCCTTTGCTTAGCTTTGCACTGTTGAATGTTGTGAGGCTTACTGTAACTTACATTTTTATTAGGAGATGCAACATGTAGTTCTACTTTCTATAGTGTCTATCTATGACACTAGGATAAAAATTCTGTTTAGAGAAGTACAGGCATAGGATGATAACGTGAGCCTTGAAAGTGCAGAGACAGAATGATAACAGAAGCCCCTAGGACATAAACAATTTAGCAGTAGTCAGTTACTGGCCTCCAAAGAAATGTAACCTTGGGAGCAGGGTAAAGCAATTTAGGAGTAACAAAAAGAGAAAAAAAACTGGCATCTGATGCATGTAAAATGTACCATACATAGTAGATTTGGATGCAATATGGAATTGTGAACCAATGAAGAAGGAGCAAGTGGACTGTATTGGCAAGTACATATTGACACTAAGCAAATCAAAGAGTAAAGCATAAAAGCCATCAACACCAACATCGTATTTTCAAAAAAGAGGAGGAAGAATACCTCCAGTATCCTGCCTCTCCCATGGATGACTCACCATGACACCCTTGTCTGAGGTCAAAACCATCAACCTTAGGATGTGCTCTTTCTGTCACCAGGATGACAGCGGAAGGGTGAGCATAATACCGGGGAAAGGGACAATATGGCTATAATATTTGGGTATTTTGATTTTCACTGCATGGTTATTGGGATGAGCCATAATGTTTTGGATAGTTTGAATTACGATTACTAGTTTTGTTGAACCTAGACTAATAATAATTCTTTTATAAGACTGCCAAGACTTTAATTAGACTATCAGTAAATTCCCAGTTCTGCATAAAATGTGTGACCCACATAAACTGCAAAAATTGTAGTGCATCACATTGGTGGGGGCAAGCTAAGCTGTAATTTAAAGACAGCAAATTAACAGTGAGTTTGTAGAGAATGTGAGCAACCTAGACTTCTGAAATTTAGTGCAATTATCAACTATCTTCATTGGATTTCCACTGGCAGTAATGGGAGCTTGGGCATCAAGATCATAGGCAGGTACCTAGCTTATCACGTGCACCTTCAAAAAGCTACTGAATGTGTGTTTTGACATTCTGATTGTGTAACTGAAGAGACCCCAAATGTGTACATGAAGGATCTGTTTTCTGCTGCTGAGGGATTACCAATAGCTAGGTGGAGGCTAAATAGAAAGGACTGAGTCACAGAATCATGTAGGTTGGAAGGGAAATGCGGAGGTCAGCTAGTCTAACTCTCTGCTCAGGGCAGGCCCAGGTAGATCAGGTTACTCAGGCCTTGCTCAGTCAAATTTTGGGTATCTCCAAGGATGGAGAATCTGTTTCAGCTGGAGTCCATATTTGCTCCATTCTTTCTTTTGGCAGTAAGAAGGGCTTCTCTACTAACTTTAGACAAGGGTTAATGAAGCATTGAAAAAATCAACGTATAATTATGTTAGCACAGTGGAACGTGCCTTGTGTTGTTGATTAGTGTCAAAGAGAGGATGCTGGTCTAAATGTTTGTGGGGGTTTTAGCCTGACTCAGTGTAGCTATTTTGCTGCTTTTCATATAACCTCAATATTTTTCCTCCCTCAGCAGTTTCTGAAGATACAGTCATAACTCTGAGCAAGCACTCAGATAGAAATTAAGTTCCCCTAACATAAACTCCTCACATGTTTTTCAGAAGAAGGCAGCAACAGACACAAAAAAGTTTGGAATCCAACCAAGGTATGAATATTTATAGTACCAGATGTTTGAATGGACTAGAAGACCCTTAACTCCATCTGAACCAGATTCCCATAAGAACAGAGCTAAGAGATGGAAAAAAGGCAGCTTTTCAGGCTTTTTTTTTCCTGAATCAGGAAAATAAGGCTACTGTTTAAGTAGGAGAGAGGTATTTTTGTAATGGGAGTCTAGGGATATGTCACAGAGTTAGCCTCTAATTTTGAGAAGGCTGCTTATCACAGTGATAGAGATAGCTGATACAAAGGTCAGATTTAGCAAGGGGAAAAGTATTATAGATCTTTGCTGTAACTTGTTACTCTGCTGTTTCTAAACATTATACCTGACATTTACTACCGAAGAATGTAGTGATTCATTTGTCAGACAGAATGACAGTGGATCAGTCAGTAATCAAGAAATCAGTGCTGGTACGCTCTGTCTTTCATGATAAAGAGGCTGATACCACACTCTCTTATACTAATTTTGTCCAAATCTAGCTGACTAATATATCCAATAGCTCAAATTGCTAATTCATTTCATTCTTGGTACTGTTGCCACTAGAGGCTAGTAATTATATTTAGTGCCTGTGTTCATAAATCTCATTAGAACTGGCTTACATGATCATCATCTCACAGCCGTGCTATAAGAGCTCTTAGATATGAAAGTCTTAGATTAAATATCTCTCCCAGCAAAGAGAAAAAAAATACTTTCTGTGCAAAACCAAATTACTCAGGCAAAAGTGTTCATGAGTGAGTTTATCAAGAGCCCCAATACTAAGTGAGTGGCTTGCCTCCTCACAGTATGACTAAGAGAAAAAAAAACCTAAGCAGTGACTAGGCTCCTTTCATTTTTCTTGTCTTCAGTACAGAAGTCTGGCAATGTTTAGGACACAAGCACAGTCCCAACAGACATTGCTAACAGGAACAAATCGGAAATATATGCACTATGTACATCACAGCTGGAATATCCATAGGCAAGCCCTCAAACTTGGTTCTTCAGAAAAAAAAAACCACTATGTGTTGACTTTGTACTGAATGTCATGCAGAGTTCAAGATTTGGAATATCTGCCTCCAAATCTGTGACTGATTTATATCCACAATAACCAAGAAAAGATGCAGAACCACAACTACTTTCTGCTGTTTTCACAAAGCAAAGCAAACAAAAGTGAGTAAAACAATTGCTTGTGATTTTTTTAATAACCCCTCTATGATTCAGTATGTCTTGTAGGATGTAAAATCTGCCACAAATTTCTCTTCTTTTTGTTTCAAAGTTCAAGGTGCAATCTAATTTTCTCTCAGAGCAACACACAGACTGCGATACAAACTGTCTAGTTCCCCTTTATGAGAGCAAAACAGAAGAGGTATCTGATGTGTAACACCTCAGTATTTCATCAGAAGAGTGTCAATGGATACACAAAAACATGGATAGAAGTTTTGACGGATTTTATGAAAGCACATAAGTTAGTCTTCTAAGCTCATAGCAGGACCTTAAATGTCTGTCTTGGTTTTTAGACAGCTAAGTACATGTATTTTGACAGTGTTGAGAAATTAAGGTTATTTCTGAATTGCAGATAAATGTAATGTGGAAATGCTTTTACCTTGCTATAGAAAATTCATAACGACACAGGAATGAACTCTTCCTGAAGGACTACTTCCTTCCCATATATTTCTATGGAACAAAAGCAAATTTCCTGCAAAAGCTCTCACTCACCTCCATGAGAACAGAACTGTGGACTCAAAAAGGACAAAAAAGACAAAAACAAGGTTACTCAGTGGCTTACTGTAAGGGGAAGCATGTTTTCCCTGGCTATTACAGAAGAGCTACTGCTTTGTCTGGCATTTCCCTGAAACAGTGTCCTTGTCTGCACAGAAGCTGCATGAAAACTCTTGCATCACCTTTTATCAGAGGGAGGCAGAAATGCTAAAGATCTTGTGCCAAAGTGTACATTAGCATTTGACTTCTTTTAAAGAATGCCATTGTGTTCAAAGCTAAAGAACAAATACAATTCCTATAACTTGGAACAATAACATGGTGTCACTTTAGCAAATTATGAATAGTAAATTCAGTGAATCTCTATAATTTCTTTTAAAATGGGCCTAGAATAAGACAACAGTGCCTTTTGCACTTTTTGTTTGTTAGTATCACAACAGTAGAATTCCCTATGTTAAAATAAGCAAGGCTAAAATAAACATCTTTGACTTGCAAGAGCCAAATACTTTGCATGTTCCTAACTGTTTTCTTATACCCAATCTCATGAAGCAGCTATAAAACCAGGATTCATAAATTGCTCTGAAATCAGTTCTCAGGTGTTGTCGAACAGCTGTATAGCCCCAAAACTTTTAAAATTTTATTTTATTTTTTTAGTAAGTATTTTCTGGAATAGAGTTGTTAACCCATGAATCAGAACACAGACCACCGCAATTTACAATTAAAAAATCATATTTAAGACACTAATAACTTAGTGAAATTTGTTAGTTCATCAGCTAGATTTTAGATGTAATCTGCTTGAAAATGCAGTGCTGTAACAAAGAGGATAAAGGAGTGTTAACAAACCAAGTCCAGTTATTCTGCTTGCTATTTTTGTCACGACTGCTTGCTGGTGATAACCTAAGTCTTTCTGTGTGCATGAATTATGTACAAATAGGCAACGGAAGGAGTATTTCTGGGTACTTACTGATCAGCCAGAGGAGAGGAAAACCAGTACAGTGCTCGGAGGGAGTGATCCAACTGTCAGCTGGCATGTCTCCTAGCCATCAACTTTCCTCCTGCAATAAGGGAGAGCTCTTTGTCCTGCATTTGTTCGGCTTATTCAGGCCAACTTCATTTTCAAAATGGGTCTATAATTAGGCCCTAAATCCACACACTCAACTTAAGCAATCGAACTTTCTGAATTGTCAGGCTTTTTGAAATTTCCACATCAGCTGGTAGTTCTATATTAAGAAATCAAATGTTCTTTGGCACTAAAGGCAGTTGGCATGGAATAGCCCCCACCCCCATACCTATGCAACTAGGCTCTCCAGAACAGGGTGACCTGACATAAATTGCCTGTTGGGAAGAGTCTTTTATCCATACTATTATCCAAACCATGCCTTGGTACTGTTAGAAAGCTGGGCAAAGACCAGACTTCTCCAAGGGATTGTACTTGGCAATTTAATTGTATAAGCCATTAAATTACAGTACCTGAGAATTTTCCTCAGTCTTTTAAAGCTATTAGCACTGGCACGACTAGTAACACTTCTAGGCACTCAGATTTTCTAAAACCAAGGCCTCTTGTTTTTTTCTCTTACCTTTTTATTGTTCCCATTTGGAAAAGATCAGCTTAAGCCGGTTTGTTTCTTTACTGATACCAGTGAGAAAAAGACCTTTCATTATATATTACCCACTAGACTAGGATGTTCCTTCCAGCTTTTCACTGCTACACATTCTTAGATAAGGGGTTACACATTAACCTGTGGAAGTTGAATGTGGATTGGTGGAGTACTTTGGAGATTCAGTCTTGTTCCTTGGACTGTACTTTTCTGGGAAACTCTGATCGTCTTGCTTGTATTAAACTATTTCTTACTCTGAGTAGTCCACTGATGTTAGTGTGATTGCTTCTGGTGGAAATAAATAACAATGGTGAAAAACATTGGTATAAAGAGTTCCTGATAGTCACTCCCCAACTTATTTTCCGCAGGTTTATGATTGGTTTCAGTCTCTGTCATTCAGCAGCTGAAACTTGGAGCCTTTCACAATGCAGCAAATCAATAAAGGACAAGAAAAATAGATCACAATCCTGACGTAGAAGATAAAAGATAAAGATACCCATAGTGAGACTGAAGCTATATTAGAAGGAATAAGGATCATTCAGCCAAGAATTTTCATCTCTTCATGCCCATTTAAGCTTTCTAGCAAAAAAACTCCATATAGTTACTTGGTTTGAAAGACAAAATGTCATAAATTTTCCAAAGACAACTCTTAGAAAGTTACCTTTGTGAATTGTTGGGTTTCAACAGTAAGCAGAAATGTATCCTTAGTTCCTCAGTTATCTTCAGGCAATGAGAAGCATGAGTGGGTGGCATAAGATTTACTGGTGGGGACTGTGTCATGAGAGGGCAGAAGGACTAGTCAAAAAAGAACTGCCATCAGGATTATATTAAAGGAAAGTTAGGGACAGGGAAATTCCTAGATTTAATTGGCATTACAGAGTTGAGTCAGAGTCTAATCCCATGTTTTAAGAAAACAATATACTTTCAGACCTCAGATTGGATTGTTTTGAGATCGCTTCTTATTAGTATTTAGAAAGTCTGAGAAAGAAAACAACAGCATACCTATATTTAAGTGAACCACGGTACAGGATGCCACAGAAAGGGGCACTGAGGATATGTCTAATTCTCTTGTAACTGACAATTATAATCTGAAAGCTGACTCAAACTGAGTTCAATCATATTAATTTCAAATTTAATTTAAGAGTTTTTGTATCTTCCATTTGGATGAAGATCACAAAAATTCCTCAAAGGAGCTCCTGCTCATCCTGATTTGCTATTAAGAAGAAATAAGTGTATTTTGTCAGAGCTGTCAAGACTGGAATTATCTACATATGAGATCTGGAAATTAGTTTTTTCCGTTCTAAAATACTGTAAAAGAGAGCAACCAAGTGGCAACAAAAGCTAAGGTCAAGGCATCAGTTTCCTCCATAAGTAAGCAAAAAGACACTGCTCCCTATTGGAAGTAAGCCTTAGGATACCTCAGAGAAGGGAAAAAAAAAATTGAGCAGAACTTTGAGGAGAACATTGAAAATGTCTGGTACAATTATAACAGTGGCTGCCTATTGTGCTAACATCCCCAGGTGAGTTGCCTCAATATATCAGCTGTGCAAATACAAATAGAAAAAGAAGCTGAAAACTATTTAGTATATTTTTCTCTGTTCTTCAGAGAGGCTTTTGGTCTTTTACTTTTTCTTCCCCCACCTCCTCAACTTGAGATGGAATCTTTTTATTATGCCAGCAAAGTAAGCAGAACTGAACCCAAGAATAATTTTCCCAAAGCATATACAAGTTTAATGTTTATGCTGAAAAATTCCTTACAGACTGTACCATGGTCAGTCAGAGGAACAAGGATACTTCACATGTATAGGCTCTACTGAAATCTTGATTCTCATTTTTTCATCTTAAAGTCTTCATGTTCAGGCTGTGCAAAGGGCTGCACATTGATTTTGAGACTCTAAACTCCCTTTGAAATTCTGTAATATTCAAAATGTGTGTGTGACATCAGTAACATAATTACAAAAGGAGTAATGCATGGCAAAGTAGAGAAGCATTACAAATAGGTGAGTAAAATCGTTATGTATTCTCACATGCCCACAATATTTTCTTAATTTTTTATTTGAGCAACATCAAAAACCATATTTGAGTATGTTATTAGGACATTTTAATGGAATTCTAAGTAACAATCACTGTAATGGTTATAATACTTTTTTTTCTAAAACATGAAACAAACAAGAATCTAGTATTATTTTTTAATTATTCATAGCCATACAAAAAATCTGGCTAGACACTCCAGCTTACTGTTTAATGAGCTTTTCTATATAAATCAGGACAGAAATCTGTATTTCTAAATATCCTTTATCTCTCAAATAGTCAAAAGGAAGTGATAGTGTTCTGATCAAGTCACTTTTTATTTTGTCTTGACATATATTTTGCAGGGGAGGGATAAGCAACTGAATGGGAGTATTTTTTTTCTGTATTTGAGCAATGTCTGCTTTAATAAATAAGGACATGTCTATCAGTTTTACAAATCAGGCTTTTAATGAAAAATTATGAGGCTTTTATGAAAGCATATTTTATTACCATTTATTTTCATTTTTACCATTCAAGTAGGTGATTGTTCAGCACATATCCCCAGAAGTACTGACTGGTTCAATTCAGTGGAAAGAAAAGCTACAGAGTTCCATACCTAGACATAACTCAAGTTAACCATTGGACTGAGTTCAGTAAAAATCCTCAATAAAGACAAGAGAAGACTTAGCATATAGTGTTTGCTGTAAGTCTTGACCATTTTTTTTCTATAAATGTCTACTGGAAATACATTCAGTTATTTAATCTGCTACACTTGTAACAAAAACTGTGGAAGTATGTGTTTAAAGCTGCAAGTACTGAAACTACCTAAATCTGCGGTGCATAGTAGGACTAATTGTATTCTTGAAGTTAAATATCCACATAATTTCAATGAAGTCACAGGAGTCGCATCTTTTCATCCAGTATTTCTCATTTAATCTATACTATAAATGCCAGCAAACTGATTATGTGAGTGGGCACGATTTTTAACCAATTTTATTATTTAGAAGGTATTTTCCTTATAACAGATTAATTAAAAATATGCAAATCAGCCGCTGTCTCAGAATTTTCTTTACAAGATTAATCTGTCAGTATGTATAAAGTCTACAGTTTGCAATAACTATGGAAACAAAATGTACATGTCTATGGATCAGATGTCAAAATAAAAGAATGGTTATCAGAGCCCTTTTCTGTGCTCAGGAATCTTAACTTTGCACCCTGTTGTGAATTAGCAATGCAAACAAACCTCAAAAGGAAGTACTCATTCCCATTCAGTCACACATGTGCCTTGGGATGCTAATGTTTGAAGGCTAAATACACCGCGTAGAAGCAAGAGTTGTGTCAAGAACACCTATGCTTTCAAATACAGTATTATATTATTGCTTTGAATTAGTATGAGCAAAGCTGTTGTTGCCTGAATCACAAAGGAAAAGGCTATTAACATGCAAGGTGATAGAAGAAAAGAAACATAAACTGTCATAATATAATGAATATTGATGAAAAAAACAAACCAAAAGTCACAGAACACTAACGAGGCATGAAACCCCATGGTTATAAGTAAGCTAAAGACATAGTTTTGAAAAGTCTAGATATCAGAATGGCATTGAGACATCATGGGATTTGTGGACTATTTGAAATAAAAATAACCAGGGACAGCAAGGGTACTTCTACCAAGCTTCACTTTGGGATATATTTCTTCTCTCTAGGAGACTCACATGTTGAAATGGATTTGAAAGTACTGAAATTTTCCACACTTATAACCCAAATAGAGTATTCAAGGGAAAAATCAACAGTATTATCGCTTTGATGATTTACTGATGTACTTAATTGTATTGTTTTTTGCCAACACATTATTAGCAACACAAATAAACATAGCAACGTTTTCATATGTCTATATTTGCAGCTACCAACTGTATGTATAAAGAGATTATGTCAGAGTTATTGTTACACTGGTAAAAGGGGCAAGATGTTGTGGAAGCACGAATGTTACTTCTTTAGCCTATTTACAGATTACTTGAAGAAAAGTATTTTTAAACAAATCTGAATATTCTGAATGTGTGCCTTTGCTACAAATCAAAGTCCAAGCAGAAGCACCTAAATGAGCTATTTATAATTCTGCCACGTTGCAACAAGCATAACAGCATGTAGAGCATTTCCTGAAGAACAGGGAGAGCTGGCCCTGCAGTTTGTTCAGGAAGACTCCGTAGCTCCATCATTAGAAAAGAGAGCACAAACCAGAAGGCAAGAAAAGAGGGAGAATGAGCAGAGAGATGTAAAAATCCATACTGTACATATTTATTAGTTTTGTATCAATGAGGCTTTGGATTAAAAAAATAAGAATATGGGGAATATGGTCCAGCTTTCAGATATCTTTCTTTTGGGGCAAGTTTTGGAACTGCTATGATGCTGGTCAGAAATAACTTCTTCCTTTCCCTCCTTGGTATCTAACTGGGCCCTTCAGAGAGCACAAACATCCATCTGACCTAATTTCGGAGACTTAATGTGTTGACAATTAGGTCTGAGGTAGCTCTCTGTACTACCTTCATAGTAAGGAAGAGGCATTGTATAGCACAATTTCTCTCAGTTAAAATAAATACTCATAATAAATATGTCCATTTAATCACATCCTAGAAATTTTGTTAATCATAAAAGGAGCCCAAAGAGACATAGATCATAAATATACAAGATAGTGAAGGGTGGGAGAGACCTCAGTAAATCTCCAGTGCAACCTCCTTCTGCAGTCCAGCCTCCTGCTCACTGAAATAACAAATTACTCAAAGTTGTGTCCAGTCAAGTCTTTACCACCTCTGAGGATGGAGATTGTTCAGCCTCTCTGGCTCCGATTCCTCACACAACTGTCCTCGGGGTGAAAAAAATCTTCCTTATATCCAGTTTGTGCCTGTTGTCTCTCCTCATCCCAACATGAACTGCTGCAAAGAGCATGGCTCCATTCCTTGCTGAACTCCCTGCTGGGGAGCACTGCTGTTAGATGTTCCTGTAGCTGTTACTTCTCTAGGCTGAACAAGCCCCGGTCTCTCAGCTTCTCCTCATGGGGCAAATGCTTCAGCCCCAATCACTCACATGGCCCTCCAATGAGCTCTTATCCCAGTTTCCTGTACTGGATAGTCCAAAACTGTATAGAGTATTTACAGAACCATAGAATGGTTTGGGTTGGAAGGGACCTTTTAAGATCATCTAGTCCACTCCCCCTGCCATGGGCAGGGACAGCTTTCACTATATCAGGTTCCTGAAAGCCCCATGCAGCTTGATCTTGAACCGTTCAAAGGATGAGGCATCCACAACTTTTCTGGGCAACCCATTCCAGTGTCTCACCACCTCTAAGAGAAAAAGTTTCTTCCTTATCTCCAAGTTTTATCTACTCTCTTTCAGTTTAAAACCATTACACTTTGTCCTGTTACTACAAGCCTTAGTAAAATGTTTCCCTCCATCTCTCTTGCAAGCCCCATTGAAGTATTGAAAAATCACAAAAAGGTGTCCCTAGAACCTTCTCCATGCTGAATAACCCCCTCTTTAAGCCTTTCTTCATAGGAGAGATGTTCCATACTTCTGATGACCTTTGTGGCTCTCCTGTCAAACTACTCTAACAGGTCTATGTCTTATACTGAGAACCCTGAGACTAGATGCAGTACTCCAGTGGGGTCTCACGAGAGTGAAACAAAGAGGGAGAATCACCTCCCTTGACCTGCTGGCCGCACTTCTTTTTATGCAGTCCAGGATACAGCTGGCTTTCTGGGTGCACACTGTCAGCTCATATTCAATTTTTCATCTACCAGTACCCCCACGTTCTTTTCCACAGGGTTGCTCTCAGTTGATTCACCACCCAGTCTGTACTGATACTGGTGATTGCCATGACCCAGGTGCAGGACCTTGCACTTCTTGAACTTCACAAGATTCACATTTTTGGACTCCTTAGGCCTGTCAAGGTTCCTCTGTATGGTATCCCTTCCCTCAAGTCAGTGACCTCAATGTGACCCCTGAGAGACGCCACTTATTACACATCTTCATTTGGACACTAAGCCATTGACTGCAACTCATTGTATGCAGTGATCCAGCCAATTTCTTATCCACCAGGTATTCTATTTATCAAACCCATATATTTCCATATTGCTTTCTTTTTAGTGTCAAGGATCATGTGTGGGACTGTGTCAAAAGCCTTATCAAAGTCCAGGTGAATGACATCCATTGATTTTCCCTTATCTACCAATGCAATCATTCCATAGTACAAGGTTGCCAAGTTAGGAAGGGCACGATTTGCCCTTCATGAAGCCACATTGGCTTTCTCTAATCACCTTGTTGTCATCCTGTCATTTATATCTAGTCTAACAAGCGCTAAGGGGATAATCACTATCCTTGACCTACTAGGCTGCTTTTAACACTGCCCTGGATGGTGTTGGCTGTCTCTGATGCCAGGATGCACATCTCACTGTCCCACAGGGCCTTCTCCTTACAACCATTGCTCCTCAGACCATCAGTATCCAGCCTTTAAAACTACCAGATGTCTTCCTTTCCAGAGGCAAGATTTTGCATTTGTTCTTGTTGAGTTTAATGAAGTTCCTGTCAGCCCAATTTTTCCAGCCTGTCTAGGTTCCTCTGGAGGGCAGCTTTATCACAGAAGGCAATTAGGTGTGTTAGACATGACTTGCCCATGGTAAATCCATGGTGGCTGTTCCAAAAAATTTTTCCACCTTTATGTGCCCAGAAGTATGTTCCCAGACAACTCATATCATGGTTTTCCCAGGGACAGAAGTGAGGCTGACTGGCTGTAGTTGCCCAGTTCATCTTTTCAGACTTTTTTGAAGATGGATGCAACATTTTCCTTCTTCCAGTCATCAGAGATCTTCTTTGATCTCCATAAATTTTTAAGGATGATAGAAAGCATCCAGTTCTCTCAGCTCTTCCTGTTCCAGCCCTATAGGTCACATGGACTTGCTTGGTATGAGTCCTCTGAAGTAATCTCTGACTCAGTCCTCAACCACAGCTGACTGTTTTTCTCTTCCTTGAATCCTGCCTCTAAGCACAGCAGCCTCATCAGCTTATCTGTGTCCACAGCCAACTAAATCACTCACTGTCTTCAGCAAGAGTGGACCCTATAGACATAGGTGCACTGAATCACAACACTTGTTACAGAATCACAGAATCACAGAATCACAGAATCACAGAATCACAGAATGACCAGGTTGGAAGAGACCCACTGGATCGTCGAGTCCAACCATTCCCACCAAATGTCACATATCTTTAGGTCAAAGGTTAATGTCACGTATCTTTAGGTCAAAGGCAAGGTAGGAGTTAAGCATGATATGCACAGTGGTAATAGTGTGGATGCCTATATGACCGCAGATTTAATCAACTATTTCATTATGAAGAATGAAATCTTTGATTACTGAAGTACTAAAGATATTTTTTGTAAAAGTTCTTTAGGTGTCTAAAGTGAAAAAAATGGTGTAGGTTCTGAAGTCCCATTTTGTTATGCACTTGGTGAGTACTATGCACTCAGGGCCTGATGTTCCTTGGGCCTAATGTCTAGTAAAATAAATGGTGCCAATGACACTCTGGTGTTTCTCCATCCGCAGAGTAGATATTCTTGCACTTTCTTTAACTAATCCAAAACATTTATTCTACCCATTGAACCCTTTCAACACTTAGTGAGGAGAAACAGCAGTGGATCCTTTCCATGCTGTAAGAGGGGCATAAGCTGATGATGCTTGGGGTGAGACTCAAAACTGAGGGTATTTTTTGCTGCATCTTGTTGAATGTAAAGATGCCATGAGAGTGTCATGGGCATAGACGGTTATGTGGAGCACTGGTCAGCCATCATTCTCGGAAGGGTCCAGACTGTGTTACTTGTGGGACAGAAGGAGCTTAAGTTTATGGGCTTCAGTTGGTCTTGAAAACATGCTTGAACTGAGCATGAGCTGAAGCAGTTGGTGAAGTCCAGGATGACGGGTGCATTGTAAATGCATGGCTATTTCATTTGTATAACACATTTCAATCAGTAAAATCTTTGATTTTAAGCAAATCTCTATTTCTGCTAGCTATTTATGTTTGTTTTTTTCTCTTTTTTTCCATCTATACTTACAGTATTAATATCATGAACCGATACATACAATGTATCTATTGAGAGCCCATAGTAATTTGGGATCTCTAGACACTTTAAAATTATAGCACTGATCAATAGTATATAATATGCATGCAGTTAATAAGCTATCATTTTTACTACCTGTAGTAGTTCATGTTACAATTTTATAGTATCCTTAAAAATTTATAAAATATTAGGTTTAATTTATACTAAATGTACATACCAACCTCCATAGGCTAATTTGAGATGCAAAGTTAGTCCATTTCAGCTTTTGTCAGTTATAAACCATTCCAAAGACAGCTTACTTTTTAGCATCTGCAGGGAACTTCAAAACAAAAAATACTATGAGATCGAGAAATATTCTGCGTCATGGATAATTTGTCAGTGTCTGTTCTCACATATAATGCTACGATGAAAATCAAATCTTTCAGCTTTTGAAGGGCTTGGTTACACACAGTTATTAAACAAACCAGCTAGTTAATTTGCATTTAATTGGAAGTCCACTGTGTATGCTTAAAATAAGATATGACTACAAAGCAATCTAGTTTTTCAAGATAAAGCTGTGACCATCTGATTGTTTGCTGTCCTTGCACGATGCACAGTGGCCACTCTTGCATTGCTCAGGATCAGATCACTTAAAAAAATCACTGCAATATTTTCTCACAGATATCTGAGGAAAAAGACTGGGGGGAAATAACAATTTAGACGCTTTGTGTTGCCCAGCTGTCAGTATGTGCAGCAGGAAGGGGCTGAATAGTAATGGGGAAAAAAAAGGCACTTGAGGGCTAAATGATGACAGGAAATGCCTCAACTGGAAAAATGTTTCTGTTCAGGACAGGACTTAAGCATGAATTTTGTGTGACAAACGGTTATCTTACTCCATCACATCTCACTGTAGAGGTGAAAGCTGTATGGTCATACAGTGTAGCTTTGTACAGCATAACCACTGAATTCAGAGTACTGAATTGCAGTGTTCAGCGCCTAACAGTTTGTAAGAGGTTTGTGCGTGTTACTCCTTCAGAGATGCGCAGACTAGCAGCCCTCCTTCTGCCTGGTTACAGTTAATGTAAAATTTATCTCTACTAAGAAATATAAAACAAATGGTCTCAGTAACTGAGCAAAGCTGTGAATAATTGAGAGAAGAATACAAAAATAGCCAAAGATCTTTCAAGAGGAACAGTCTCCCTCCTCAGTGAACTCATTACAAATGAAAGATTAGCATTTAGATCATGCTGCTTCTTGCATATCAATAATCTTATGTAGATATATAGTGCCATTGAATTATATTGTGGCACCACAGGCAAAAATACATATTGCAGAAACTGAAAGCATTTGCAGTTAAAACCTCACACCACTGCATCATGGTTGGACTCGATGATCTGGTGGGTCTCTTCCAACCTTGTTATTCTCTGTGATTCTGTGATTCTGTGATTAAGCAATCATGTAAGTCTCTGTGTTTGTGTCTAGGCTGCCCTGCTGGTGTCATGTGGAGACATGGAGGCAGCTGGAGCTCTCTGATTTCTGTTCAGTACCTTTCTTTCCATCAAAAATGAGGGCTAACCTATAGATATGAATGCCAGCCTGTGTCTCATAGCTGTTATGCATCTGCCCTGAGGAATGTAAAACTATTTCTGGATCTGATAATGTAAATGTTATCGTTGTGATTACATGCTGCTCAAGTAGCAAAAATGGTTCATCCTCAAGTACTGCCGCTAGTTCTGTGCCATGGACGCTTCCAGGTGGGAATACACAACTGCTAGTCACTACCATGAAACCTGGACCATTTGTCAGCCAAGTGATGGGCAAAAGGCTGGTCTTGCACAGAAATCATGAAACTGAATTCAGACCTTCTTCTATAGTTTTGACCAAATGCTGCTCCTTATTTGAAAAAACGGGGCTAATAATATTGTTATATTTTGTTTAGCTTGTAAACTTCTCCACTACAATCTTTCAGTTTACTTTGGCATTCTGACTAACAGAGTTCTCAGCACCAGCTGGAATTTGTAGGTTTTTGTTTTTTAAAAAAGAAACAATCAAGGAGAAAAACAACAACATAGTATTTGGCCATGTTTCTGGCAATATGACTGTTCTGATGCCTGAGATGCAAAATCGACTCATAACAAAAAAATCTACAGTATATAATTATTTTCAATGGTTGTGAGAGTCCTTCCCTGATCCGTTTGTCCATTAAGCCAAGACCCTGACCTTGGACTTGCCTGGAAACTGATGAATGCTGTCTGACTTTGGTTGCATGATCTCCATCTAGTGATTTGACTTCCCCTAACCCTAGACCTGCCTCATCCCCACAGACCTGTGGGGACATATGACTGGCTGGCCTAGTCACCAACACAGGCTATCCTCTTTTCTTCTTTTTTGGGTGTCATGGGACTGCAGTCTGTCAGAAAGTTGCTTCCCTGCCAGTCCCACCGTCCCTCCAAAGTGCAAGCTCCCCTGCCCATCCCATGGGCTCCCCTGGACCATCCCATGGCTGCTGTTACCTGACAGAGCCCAGCTGTAAAGCAGTCAGCAAATGCAGCTGTACACTGAGCATCAGGAGATGTTAAAAGGAAGTTGTGGAGAGGAGGGTGCTGGCTCCCAACTGACAGGGGACAGGAAAAGAGGGGATGGCCTCAAGCTCCACCATGGGAGGTTCAGGCTTGGCATCAGGAAAAAATGTTTCACAGAAAGGGTCATTGGGCACCGGAACAGGCTGCCCAGGGAGGTGGGTGATTCACTTTCCCTGGAGGTGTTAAAGGGACGGGTGGATGAGGCACTGAGGGGCATGGTTTAGTGATCGATAGGAGTGGTTGGACTCAGTGATCTGGTGGGTCTCTTCCAGCCTGGTGATTCTATGATTCTATGATATGTGCATTTGCATTACAGGTGGTGCTACAGATTTTATTTGGAACCGTTTATAACTTGTTATGAACCAAACATTTGATGTGTATTTCTTTCCCCCAATATAGCTTTGTACTTTACTGCTTCCTTTTATGCCTCAAAGTATTATAAGTAGCTCATGTTTTGAATAATGTTTCAGCTGGAATTTGGCTACTTCCTGTGCATTTGTGCAAAACCAAACACATGTTTGAGAATCAGTAAATCAGAAGTATCACCTCTGCCAATTGGAAAAATCTAAACTTACAGTAAAAAAAAGGGCAAGTATCGACAGTATATATGGCCAACAACTTTTTTATTGTCTAACTATACAAAAGTCTCAATGATCTTCTCTTCCTGCCTATTATCCTTTAGAAGAACATATTTGGCTACATATATATCAGGCTACATACATAATCTTGGGCTATAACCCTAAGAAAATTAATAGGAAATAGGGTTTTGTGAAATGCTAAGATGCCATTACTTTAATTTCAATTACTCAAATGGTTAGTGTGTTTGTAGAGATTAACTGTATTCTACTTAAACTACAGTTTAGTTAGCTCTTTAACTTGTGCAAAATAAAATCGGATTCCAAAGCTATTTTGTGCTAAGACTGCCCACTGACTCCAAATGCAAACTGAATTTAATGGGGTCATACATAAGCTAATTTAACCCTCTTAAATCTTACTGGACTTCAAAGTCAGCTGGTATTTGCCTTGTACAGCACAGCTGGGAACTTGTCAGTCAACGAAGCAGGGTGTTCCTCTTGCTCCCTCATAATCTGACACGGCCTCTACCCATGGGCTTTCTGCACCCTTCATCTTCTTTGAATAAGTAGTAGAAGCACTATTTTCTAAACAAGAAGCTCTTGTTTCTAAATAAACAAGATTACAATAAATGGTGACAAGATTCAAACTCTGGAGCTGAAGGAGCTCCCTTTCTATGTCTTGTTTCTATGCTTACATGGCAAATAAATTTAAAGGAATCATTTCTGTAGAAGTTCTGTTGTAACCTGTGACTGTAAACTGCATTATTATCAGTATTTTTATCCATACTATTATCCTCACCAATATTTTTTATATTTCTGGTATGATTCTTAAGTGTGAGTTTTGCCAAATTGTTCTGAATAGCGAACTAGTTTCTAGCCATCATTTTCTAATTACAGATAAATATGGAAATGAAAAAAAGGTTATAGCAAGCAGATAAATCATTCTTTATAATATGTTCTCATGTTTCCAACTCCATGGCTTAGATTTTAAAATGCCATCGGTTATTTTGAATGAGGTTTTGGGAGCCTCACCTGAGTTATAAATGTGTTTTATATTTTATATTTTTTATAATGTGTTTTGAGAAAATGATACCATCAGAAAGTACTAATCATCCTCTGAAAATCCGCCACTTTTCAGGTACCTCAGACAGAAAATTGAAATTTAGATACCTGAAACCACAGGTTGATATATGAAACTGTAAGAAAAGTATAGAAGAAATTGTATTATCCTTAGGGAGAGTACTTCACAAGTTCTTAATGTAATAATTGCTGAACAAACAAGAAACTTCATCGCTGTGTTTTTAAATAAGGCATAGTATTAAGGATTCTAACTAGCAGAGAACCTTAATCACTTTCTATGCACCCTACTTCTCCCATTCAAAGCTCTGTCCTTTGATTTGTTTACATCTTCTTCACTAGACTAAACTCATCCACATGTATCTTAGTGTATTTATAGGAAATATTATTCCCTCGTGGATACCCTTTGCTGATGACAGTAATTTCTATTTTTAGTTGAACAAAATATTTACTGGGCACTGGTGCAAGTGTTTAGTTTCAGATTTGTAGAACAGTCAAGGTTTCTTGAGCCAACTGTTTTATGGACGTATTAGTATGGATGATCATGAAGATCAAATACTTGTGTACCAAATGTGTTTCTTCTTACATTTCCAAGATTTATGTATCTAAAATTCTTCCACTTTCACTCCTCAGAATGTACGTATGGGTTTTTTAGTTAAACTTCCAGCAAATACGTACCAGTTTGAAAAAAACAAGCAAATACCAATATCTAATTCTTTTTGGCAATATCTGATAGAGTTTTAATTTAATTTAATTTAATTTAGTTTAGTTTAATTTCAAGATAGCTGTTACCATGCCCAAAACATTACTATAAATGCTTGTCTAGAGTAGAATAATCTCTTCCACTGGACTATCTCTCATGAGTATTTTGGGAGAGCCCTCTAGTGGGAAAAGAGGAGGGGTTTTGAAAGAGGGTTTTTTCTGTCACACCACATGACTGAAATATATGATGGGCCTACACTGCAAAATGGGGAGAGGAGAGAAAAAAAGGGCATTTTGCTAGAATAATCAGAAGCTAGATGACAAAAAAAATCATTGTAGATCAGGCCAGGTCAGAATGCTTTATGGAATTGTACAAAAAAAAAAGATTGTCATTTTCTGTGTGTCTGCCTTCCTCTTTTGCTGGAGGAAAAACAAACAAAAAACCCTAAAAGGTTTCCTATGTTAGATATGCTGCATCCTTTTATTTTTTTTAATAGCAAAATCCTGTACATATTTGCATAAAGAGCAGGTGAAAAAAAATCCTTGTATAGTTATTGCTTCTTCTAGGAAGGAATTCAGTTTCAGATTAGCTTCTCAGAAACTTCTGTGTTCTTGCTGAATCAGCATTTAACATATGAGTCTTACCAAAAAGCAGAAAAACTACATCCACCACCTTCACCATGATTCAACCATTCTGATAAGCTTCACCTTCCTTATGGCTGCAGGGGAAAATACAAACATACTTTGTAAAAGGTGTTAAAAATGGGAAACCTTCCTTTCTTCCGTATTAGTATACTGGGCATTCACTACAACCTCCTCTGCTCTGCTGTTCAGCCAGATGTTCACCCAGAGCACTGTAAACGAACTCATTGCTTAACTGGACAACCGCTCCAAAAGGATCCTGTGAGGGACAGTATCAAAAGCCTTACTAAAATCCAGAACAACTACATCCCTTGTCTCCCCTTCATCTACTAGGTGGGTGACCTTGTCATAGAAAGATGTCAAGTTAGTTGAGCCGGACTTTGTAAACTCACTTTGGCTGCCCGTGATCACAGAATCACAGAATAACCAGGTTGGAAGAGACCCACTGGATCGTCGAGTCCAACCATTCCCACCAATCCCTAAATCATGCTCCTAAGCACCCCATCCACCCTAACCTTAAACACCTCCAGGGACGGTGACTCAACCACCTCCCTTGGCAGACCGTTCCAATGCCTAACCACCCTCTCCGTGAAGAACTTTTTCCTAATCTCAAGCCTAAATCTCCCCTGGTGGCGCTTGAGGCCATTCCCTCTCGTTCTGTCCCCTGTCACTTGGGAGAAAAGGCCAGCTCCCTCCTCTCCACAACCTCCCTTCAGGTAGTTGTAGAGAGTAATAAGGTCTCCCCTCAGCCTCCTCTTCTCCAGGCTAAACAACCCCAGCTCTCTCAGCCGCATTATTTTTTGAACACTTATCAGTAGTACCTAAAATGATCTTCTGTATAATTTTTCCAGGAACTGAGGTTAGACCAACAAGTCAGTAGTTCCCTGATGCCTTTCCCTCACGCCCTTCTTACAGACAGGAATAACATGTGCCTGCTTCCAGTCAGTAGGAACCTCCCCAGACTCCCAAGACCTTTGGTAGATGACCAAGAGGAGACCTGCCATAATATCCACTAGCTCCTTCAGTATTCTGGGATGAATCCCATCAGGCCCCATGGACTCACGAACATCCAGCTGATAAAGGTGGCCCCTTACAATTTCAGCATTCATAAACTGAAAGTCACTGCTCTATTACTTGTGGTCCTACAACTCAGGGAAAGGGGCACTCCTGAGCCCTCTAAGTGCTGTTCCCCTGCTGCTAAGCACATGGGAGAAGCGTAAGTTGGGAATGAGGGGTACTGGCTCAGCGATCTCCTGCCACAAAGTGATGGAGATGGATGTGCCCTCTGGGAAAGTTACCAGAAAACCCAGTACAGCACAAGTGCCCACCTGCAACAGTAGGGCTGTCAAGCCCTCGTCTTTTCTAAATTCACAAGCTGAGCAGCCAAGTCCACCTTTGCTGTCAATGGGGATGGGTGGTGGTCACTGCTCTTGAGCAGCCTGCAAGAAATTCACTGTGCTTACCGAGCAGACGCACAGCAGAAAGGGCCCCCGCCACGTGTGAGAGGTGGGGATGGTCAAGATTGCACCCTGCACATCCCTCCCCTTTGCCTGGCCCTCGACCAGCCTCTTGAGGCTCCTGACATCTAGTATTGTTGCTTGGCAAAGGGAAAACAGCAGAAGATGAGAAGCAATGCATGTGATGCTTGTCCAGAGCAGTGTCTGGGGACAGAGTGGAGACAGAAAGGACACTCAGTGGCTTTCTGGCCACTCAGCTCCTTCAGGAGGAACTTGATGGAAGGCAGCTGGGTCACCTAGGCTCCCTCCACCCCTTCTGGTGGCATGTACACAGGGAAGGAACAGAGAAAGAGTTGTATGAGGTCCAAGCTGCTTTTTCCTTCTCCTGCCAGCACTTCCAAGCTTCCCCAATACAACTAGGCAGTAGCCAGCAGTTGAGTGGAGAGCAGTGGCAGTGGTGAGGATGGGGCTGGGCAAGCGCTGGCTGGACGCAGCTGGGCAAAGCAGCCTCATTGGCTCTGCCTGCAGCCACAAGGGCACCCCACCCTGACTGGGGAGCAGTGTTTGTGCATCATACAGCTGTGCATGGAGCATTCCCCTGTAATGAAAGCATCACCCCTTAGGCTGTGCTGCCAAGCAGGGCTTACTCAAGGAGTGTGCGGACACAGAGCTCCTTACTACAGGTAGTCACAGACTGCTGAAGTTGGTGTCCGTCGTCTACAGCATTGGCTTATGCTGTGCAAAGACAGAAGGACCAGAGCTTGGTCTGTTGCACCCATTCTGCTTCTGGGATGTTGTGTCTCCATTGCGTCTTTGATTACAATGACTTCTGTGCCAGCTGCTAGAATACGCACTGCCAGGTTCTGTTACATTTTGAATTTGACAAGGTTTGTGGCTTTCTCTCTGGTATTTTTTTCTCTCCAGTAAGAAATTACAGAATTACATCCTGGGAGCTCAGCAGAGTATCCGGTACTTCTCAAGTGGGGACCAATATTGTTGGAGTTTTCTACCATAGGACTGCATTGTGAGCACAGGAGTCTCAAAATGCCCTCTTCTGCTCACCAGAACACCCCTCATTGTACTGAGATTTAACAAGTTATTCTCCATTTACACAGTGGCTAATGTAAACATTCTTTGGACACAGAGTATACCTTCACCCTTACAATTCTTTAAAGGCATTTACAAATCTTTCCCTTGCCATCGGGTTCTATGATCTTCATTTCTGTTTGGGTTTTTGTTCCCTCTGCAGTCGTAGCCGCCCATTTCTTCTTTTTTGGTACTTTTTTAATTGTAAAGTTTGGGAATTTTCAACCAAATTCAATCAGTATGGCAGCAGGAGTATCCTAGGGATGAATACTCCAAATGAAAAGACTCCTGTAGGCTGCAGTTACATTGGTTTCAACAGAACTATGCTAATGTATAAAGTTTTGGATTGTGAAAACAACCATCTGCAGCATCAGTACAGGAATATGAGCTCAAAACATAATACATTCAGCAGCATATACAGAATAGAGTATAAATAATATTCTATCTACTTTATTATGAAAATATAATGCCTCCTCTAAATACAGATTTAACAGCTTTTACTCCGTGAATAATCCCAGTGCCACTACGGAATAAACAAGAAGCAGTGTCTGCGCTCCCTCTTCTGGCTCTGCAGCAGCATTGACCTAAACAAATCCTAAGCAGCCATCAGGGCGAGGGTCTGTGCACAACTGAGAGAACAAAACCGTAAATAATCCTACTGTTCCAGCTTCCTTAAAGAGAAAAATTGAAAGCTGCTTAAACAAAAACTAAACTGGTTAAAAAAATATTTTATTTCCAAACTTCTTGAAAGTTTTTTTTCCAAGATCTGACATTTGAAAAATATAAAAGTGCCTTGCACAACGGGTGACAGCACTTTTTCAATGCTTGTAATACTACAGTAATTTTCAATAATTGAATTAGTTATAGAAAGCCTGCTCTCTTTGATGGGCAATCTGAAAACTTTAAAGTGATGACACCAAGCTGAGTGGTGCAGTTATCACACTGCAAGGACAGAGTATCATCCAGAGGGACCTCGACAAGCTGGGGAAGTGGGCCTGTGTGAATGTCATGAGGTTCAACACGGCCAAGTGCAAGGTCCTACACCTGGGTCAAGACAATCTGCGGTTTCAATACAGGATGGGGGACAATGTGATTGAGAGCAGCCCTGCAGAAAAGGACTTGGAGGTGCTTATTGAGGAGCTCAATGTGAGCTGGCAATGTGAACTCACAGTCCAGAAGGCCAACAGTATCCTGGGCTGCATCAAAAGAAGCACGGCCAGCAGGTCAAGGGAAGTGATTCTGTCCCTCTGTTCCTCTCTTGTGAGACCTCATCTGGAGTACTGTGTCCAGTTCTGGAATCCTCAACATTAGAAGATATGGAGGTATTGGAACAGGTCCAGAAGAGGGCTACAAAGATTAAAAGAGGGCTGGAGCCACTCCCATACAAAGACAGGCTGAGAAAGCTTGGGTTGTTCAGCCTGGGGAAGAGAAGACTCTGAGGAGACCTTATAGTGACCTTCTAGTACCTGAAAGGGGCTTATAAGAAAGCTGAGGAGGGACTGT
Source organism: Clamator glandarius (assembly GCA_033459285.1). NCBI lineage: Eukaryota > Metazoa > Chordata > Aves > Cuculiformes > Cuculidae > Clamator > Clamator glandarius. The sequence continues at coordinate 428,781 of JAUNZM010000709.1, read as the reverse complement.
TTACAAAGGCTTGCAGTAATAGGAATAGGGGCGAAGGCTATAAACTGGAGAGGGGCAGATTTAGACTAGACATAAGGAGAAATTTGTTCACAATGAGAGTAGTGAGACACTGGAACAGGTTGTCCTGGGAAGTTGTGGATGCCCCATCCCTGGAGGTGTTCAAGGCCAGTTTGGATGGGGCTTTGGGCAGCCTGATCTAGTGGGATGTGTCCCTACACATGGCAGGAGGGTTGGAATCAGATGATCTTTAAGGTCCCTTCCAACACAAACTATTTTATGATTCCATGATTCTATGAAAATAATAGTTTATAAAATAAATTGTTCACAAAGAATATTTAAATAACCTTTTTTAATGATAAAATCAGATCCTTTTAAATTGTCTAATTATGAACCCAGTGACTCCTCTAAAACAAACAGTAACAGTGATATATCTTGAATGATCTCACCAGGCAAGTGCAGGTCAACCAGGGGATCAGGCTCGGCCAGCATGGGTTCATGAAGGGTAGGTCCTGCTCGACCAACCTGATCTCCTTCTATGACCAGGTGACCCACCTAATGGATGAAAGAAAGGCTGTGGATCTTATCTATCTGGATTTCAGTGCAGCCTTTGACTCTGCCTCCCACCGCATTCTCCTACAGAAGCTGACTGCTTGTGGCTTAGACAGATGTACTCTTTGCTGGGCAAAAAAACTGTTGGATGGCTAAGCCCAGAGAGTTGTTGTGAAGAGAAAACAATCCAGTTACTGGCCAGTCACAAGTGATGTTCCCCAGTGCTTAGTGTTGGGGCCAGTCTTGTTTAACATCTTTATCAATAATCTGGATGAAGGGTTTAAGTGCCCTCCCAGTAAATTTGCAGGTGACACCAAGTAGTGTAGGAATGTTAATCTGCTTGAGGGCAAGAAGGTTCTTCAGAAGGACCTGGACAGGCTGGATCAATGCGATGAGGCCAATTGGATGAGACTCAACAAGGCCAAGTGCTGGGTCCTGCACTTCGATCACAACAACCCCATGCAACAATACAGGCTTGGGGAAGTGTGGCTGGAAAGTTGCCTGGCAGAAAAAGACCTGGGAGTGCTGGTTGACAGGTAGCTGAACATGAGCCAGCAGTGTGCCCAGGTGGCCAGGAAGGCCAATAGTATCCCAGCTTCTATCAAAAATACTGTGGCCAGCAGCACTAGGGAAGTGATCATACCACTGTACTTGGCACTGGTGAAGCCACACCCCAAATACTGTGTTGAATTTTGGGTCTCTCACTCCATGAATGTTGAGCTGCTGGAGTGTGTCCAGAGGAGGGCAACAGAGCTGGTGAAGGTTTTGGAGAAGACGTCTTATGAGGAGCAGCTGAGAGAACTTAGATTGTTCAGTCTGGAGAAAAAGAGGTTGAGGGGAGACCTTATCACTCTCTTTCTACCTGAAAGGAAGTTGTAGTGAGGTGGGTGCAGGTCGCTTTTCCCAAGTAACAAGTGAGGAAATGACTTCAAGTTGCACCTGGGGAGGTTTAGATTGGGTATTAGAAAAAATCTATTTACCAAAAGAGTGGTCAAGTTTTAGAACAGGCTGCTCAGGGAAGTGGTGGAGTCTCTGCCCTTGGAGATGTTCAAAAAGCATGTAGGTGTGGCACTTGAGGACATGGCTTAGTAGACATGGTGGTGCTGGTCTGACAGTTGGACTGGATAATCTTAAAGGTCTTTTCCAACCTTGGTAGTTCTATGATTCTATGATTCATTATGTTAGAAGGCTTGGAGGGGATCTTATCAACGTGTATCAATATCTGAAAGAAGGGTGCAAAGAAGATGGAGCCAGGCACTTCTTAGTGGCACCCAGTGACTGGAACAGAGGCAATAGGAACAAACTGGAACAAAGGAGGTTCCCTTAAATGCCAGGAAACACTTTTTCACTGTGAGGGTGACCTAGCACTGGCACAGGCTGCCCAGGGAGGTTGTGGAGTCTTGATCCTTGTAGATATTCAAAAGTCAACTGAACATGGTCTTGACCAACTAACTGGCTCTAGGTGGCTGGACTAAATGACCTCCAGAGGTCTCCTCCAACCTCAGCTACTCCATGATTCCATGATAGCCTCATCCTCCCAAGAGCAATTTATTTTTATATTTCTGTGGGAAGAACTCATACAAACAAGACTTCATGGCTGCAGCATATGTGATTCTGTAGGCAGTAGTCTATTGTGAAGAAGAACAGACAGTGCAAACAATACAACTTTCACCTCAAATATGACAGAGGTTGTCTTTAAAATTCTTTGTCAATGTTTGTAACATGTTCAACACAGCACTTTTACATCTGTAGTACAAAGCCATCCTTGTCACATAGCTTGTGAGAGCAGTTTTTAATAATGGCTAGTATTAACTGAAATGACTTTTTATTTATAATTAAAACTAAGTTACTGGACTCAAGATAAATGGATTAAGTACATTCTGCCACTTCTGATTATTCTTTTCTTTAACTACAATTATGATCTTAGATAGCTGAGCTATCTCAGAGGCAATGGAGGTTCATACTGTGGCTTCGGAATGCCTTACCTCCAGTGTATCCTACACTAACACAGACTTCGAAAAATAATAAGAGGTTTGCTTGCTCCTATGGTTTGTGTATGACTAGTATCTGAAATGCAGAGGATGCTGTGTCTTCTGTCTCTGCAGAGGACTTGTATAGCAAAATACACTAGACAATGCCAACTCAAAACCTGCCACTCCAGGAGTCTACAGTCCACATGTTGTGTAGGCTTATTGCCAAAAATGGGGCAGAGCACTAGCTGGTGTATAAGATGTACAGTAGGCAGGAATTTAGACATAACACTTGGGATGGACCTGCTTAATTGCTAGGAATGCAGCCTTTCTTATCTAGCAATAAATCCCCCCCACAGAGCACATGCTTCATGACACTGAAGTGGAGACTGCAGTGAGGTCATGTGTCACACCTGCTTCCACACTCAGACAGGGTCATAGATCCACCACGTTCCTGCAAGGCACGGTGGCCTCATGGCTGCCTCCATCATAGTGGTTTGCCCAGGGGAGCTGGGGAATGTGGGCAGTCACTTACCCCTGTGTGCAGGCACAAATCCAGGTGTGGCTCTGCCCCATAATTGTTTGCTTGCACAGACCAGAATGACACAGTTAGTACTTGCTGACTGCACTAAGAAGATTTCTGGAAGATAAAGCTCTGCTGGTTGGTGTCATAGGGACAAAGTTATGAGCTGTGCCTTTCCTTTCCTACTCCATTGCATTTTGGGAAGAAGAGCAGCTATTAATTACACCCTGGGCCCTTTCTCAGTCATCTTGGGGCTAAGCTTAATTTTGCTGCCATTGGCAAAGTGGAGCAATCCTGTCCCTGTATTGGTACAATCTAATGAGCAAGTACACAAGTTGTCACTGCGTTGGTACAAGCTAATGAGGTTACACAATACAAGCATCTTGTATTACAAAACTGACCCATTTTATTTTTTAAAACACAAGGTCTTTTAAAGATACACACTATAGACCCAGCATAGTGTGACTTCAGAAGTGTGATGTATGTTGTTAAATATCCACTAATAGTAACGTTGCTATACAGAGTTTGCAGACTAGACTTTTTGATTGTAACAACTTTTTTGACTTTGTCTTTCAAGAAAGCCTGTTAAACAACAGTTATGTCGGTTCAAAAAAGCAATGCTCAGTTCTATGACTTGCACTCTTAGGCTAAATGCTACATGCACCAGCTACAAGTAGTTCAAAGACCAGTGGCTTTGAGTCATCTAATGCCCACAACATATGTCATGATTAAACTTTTGTGTTTTCACTATTAGAAAGACATTCAGGTTTTAAAAACCATCAGGCCCTGTTTCTTAAGTGGCAATGGCTTAGCAGGAGTCAAAAATAAAAAAGCTAAGGAATAAATGTTCAAATAAACATTGACCTTTTTGAGGCACAGTCAAGCAAGAGCAATACCAAGCTGACCTGCTGCTCTGTTGAAGCACTAGTAGATGTATTTAAGAAGAAAGGCAGAAGTGCTTCAGCTTTCAGATGCTCAGGGATTGATAGACATTTGCTATTTGTGAAGGACAGAAGGGGGAATCATCAAGTCTGGATCCATTCTGTGACATCATCCTTAAAATTCTTATTGATGTTTCCTGAGATGAAACTCACTGTAGAGCAGACAGGAAGTATCAGGAGGAATATAATTTGTACCTTCTACTCAGAGCAAAAGGAGTACATCTACAAATGTACAGATGTACGTCTACACACATCTAAATAGCAACTAACAGTAAACCCCCAAACTCAATGACAGTATAAACCAAAAATCTGAACAAAATACCAAAATGTTTTTGTTCCATCAAACCATCCAGTCTCATTAGCCCTGCTGTTTCAGCCCGTGCTCTGAGTCTAGGGGCCATTGTATGCTACAAGGATGTGGAACCCTTGATCCCCAGATCATCCACTCAGATACAGCCCAGGCCTGTAATGCTTAATAGTTTTTCCTGGGACATGCTAGGAACCTGTGTCTGGAACTGGTGGGTTATATCTGCTATACATAACCAGTATCACATTTAACACTAGTAGAGAACCTACAAGCAGAGTTTAATTTTTAAATGCAATTTAAATGCAATTGCAGTTTCCTAAATAAAAATATGACACATTAGAAAGACAGACTGAAGAATTTCCTAATACCATAGACCAGTCTGGCAGCTGCAAAAATATTACACTCAAAAAAACCCAAAACAAACCCAACAAAAACCAAACACACAAATAAATAAAAAAGAAGAACAGTTAACTTTTTTTTTCTGTGTGACACACAAACTTACTGATGAAGGTAGGACAGGTGTGGCAAAAAAGATGGATGTGCCCAAAAATTATTCTCTTCTACATCTACTTTTTATAGTAAAAAATTTAAAGGACAAACCTGAGCTAAAAAGACATCTATGGATATTCAAGAAAAGTAAATTTTCAAAGCAAAATATTTAAAACTTAAAAACTGCAGTTTTACACATTGACAAGGATTCTTTATAAGTACAGGTTCAATAGCTTGGGAAAGGAATCAGCAGAAATAAAACCTAAGAAATCTCAGGAAGGATTGATAGCTCTATGTTAGCCAGCAACATTCAGTTCTCACCTAAGCAAGTGAAAAAAATACAACCCATTATTTTTAGACATCAAAGGTCACTAAACCGAGTCAGATAAGACTACTGCAAACTAAGTGCACACCCAATCTATGAATGTTGGGGGTTATTATATATGAGAATATCTCTATTCCTCTGAAGAACTTGACAATGTTTTTATAAGTCAAAAAGTCTGTTAGGAGCCAGTAATTCCGATGCATGAATAAATAAGGGATTTGTATTACTTTACTAACATAACAATGTATTTATATTTTAAGATTATTGATGTTAAAATGTGCTGTTTATATTAATCCAGACAATATATATACATCTATTCTGGGGTTTGAGATTTCTATTATTTAGTTGCTATTAAATGTTTGGTATCTGTAGCTCATACACATGATACAGAATATCACTATTATTTAGTAACAGGAACGAGTTTTTTAAATGAAGGTATTAAATCATTGAAACCTAAGGAGAATGTGTTTAATTCTTTTGCTGCTTTCAAGTCTTTTTAGAGATTCATTACTGTCTTGGAATCCTCTACGAAGTTTCAGCTTTGTACAGGTAGAGATGAAATATAGGGTGTTTTATTTTTCCTTGAACAGTTTATAGATTTTATGTTGAACTGACTACAGGAGAAATGGAAACTTATTTGTCTCACGGAAATAAGACATTGTAGAAGTTAATAATTACTCTGACCCCTTGCACAGATTCTCTATTATGTTGCATTAAATGACACACAGAATCATCAAATCACTTGATTGGAAAAGACCTTTGAGATCACCGAGTCCAACCGTACCTGTCCAGTAATAAATCATATCCCAAAGCACTTCATCTACGTGTCTTTTAAATCCCTCCAGGGATGATGACTCAATCACCTCCCCGGGTAGCCTCCTCCAGTGCCCGATAACCCTTTCAGCGACGAAATCTTTCCTAATGTGCAGTCTGAACCTCCCCTGATGCACCTTGAGGACATTTCCTCTTGTCCTGTCACCTGTTACTTGGGAGACAAGACCAACACACAACTTGCTACAACCTCCTTTCAGATACTTGTAGACAGTGATAAAGCCTCAGCCTCCTTTTCTTTAGGCTATACAACCTCAGTTCCCTCAGTCGCTCCTCGTAAGTCTTGTTCTCCAGTCCCTTCACCAGCTTTGTTGCCTTTCTCAGGACATGCTCCAAGACCTCAATATCTTTCTTGTAGTGAGGGCCCCAAAAATGAACACGGGATTCAAGGTGCAGCCTCAACAGTGCCAAGTACAAGGGCACAATCACCTCCCCCATCCTGTTGGCCACACTGTTTCTGGTACAGCATGATCTTCAGGGTTTGTTTTCAGTTCAAAATATTGATTTCACGTGTGACTGAAGTTTCATTTAAGTAGACTATTCCTTATTTTGTGCTTTTTAAATTGTTACTAAGAGCCTAAAGATGTTATGTTTTAAATAGAAACCACCTTATGTACAGAAGCCACTTTGTATTTCAGAGGAAATCGTTTGCTGACATCGAATAAAGTTTTACTTTGTAATACATCAATTCCTGCTCTGAAATGAAACAAAAATTGCCTCAAAGATGCGACAGAACACTGCAGTCACTTACAAGTACACGGGATCTAAATCTTTGTAAGGCCTTGAGCTTTCAAGTCTGCAAGCTCTAGAACTGAGAATGTCAGCAGCTTTATGTAGATATTATTGTTATTCTGACTAGTGCCACAAAAGAGTGAAAACAGCATACTACTATCCACATAGTAATGTTACAAAATTGACCCATGTAGCCAAGCCTTATCCAGTGCATAAAATGTATTCCTGAAATGCTCTGCTGATCACAAATTTCATTTACTTACAGTGCTGTGCTTCTGAATGGCTGTAAAGTAGTTCAGAAAATGAAATGTCAAACACAAAGAAGTTGCTGCTATGATTGTATACATACATTTCATCTGGGGAAGACTTAGAGGCTGTGTTTTCTTGCTAGCCATTGTATATTCAAGGATCAGAGGTAGTTACAAAGATGAGAGTGAAGTAGATTGACACAGTGCTTGCCTGAATTATTTCCACTAGACACTGGCTTTTCCAAAGGATTAAGGGCCACATCCAAACTCATATTTAGATTCTTATCAGAGTGCCTAATTTCTGAGTGCCTCTCCCTTCAAAGTTTCATCAGAATTCCAAGCTTAGTGACCTTTTTTCATATGCTTAGGGGAAGCTAGCTTACAGGTTGGTGACTGTGAGCCAAGGACTTTTTAGATGTCTATGGAACGGTCTCCAGGAATTTCAGATTTTCCATTTACTGACTGGATGTGCTGTTCACTCTCCATGATGCAAGGAAACCAATGTATCTTGTTATTCCTAAGTCCTTATTGAAGTACCTACTAACCTGGCAGTTTATTTGGTTGGCTTGCTACACTCTGCAGTTTTCAACAAACTTTCAAGGATCATGATCAAACCACAAATAATCATGTGCAGGCAGTCTTGGCCTCCTCCAGTTTGTAGTTAGCTGTCTCAGATATTGGATTTCTTAGAAATCTCTATGCTGAGGTCAAGTGCTTCTCGGTGGCATGGAATATTGCAAGTAAGGATCATAATTGCTGATGTCCCTTGCTTCATTACAGATGCAAGCAAAGTTAAGTTGAGCTTTTCCAAAGAGAAGTACTGGCAGTCCGTGGTGAGTTCCCATAGGCAAGATAAAGCTGGGGAAGGATCTTAAAGGAGCTCCCATGCCAGAAAAGCCAGCTGGCATACCCCCAACATCTTCTCCCCTTAACCTTTGCACTATAGGAGTCCTTCTGCTGTTATTCCAACTCTGCATGACAAAGGTAGGATGCTTCAGGATGCTTAAATATTGACCAGTCAGCCAAGACCACAGTTGCTGTCCAATCTGACCTGATTACCTCAAGTTCCTCTGTATCTTAGAAAATCAGGCAGGCAGCTCAGAGTCATCCACTCTGTCCTGAAAAAGGCAGAGCAAATGATTTATTTGAGATACTCACCATTTTTCATCAACTGTGCAAAATACCTTACCTGGGAACTCAAATGACATGTTGGTCTTTCAAAAGCCCAAAAAACTGGCTGAGGTAAATTCACCATGAAAGTTTTCTTTCAGCGTTCAGTTAATCCAGAGACACAGTAGAAGCAGTGGTGTATGTTAACTTTTCATGAGGAGGTCCCGCATTGGTGAACATTGGTTTTTGGGGGGCCAGTCCGTGTCCCTCACCCTCCACCCCCATCCTACTTCTAGGGGTGACCGAGTAGCTGTGTGAGCTCAGCATTTCTGCTGATTTTGGGTTGGAAGGGATCTTGAAGATTGTCCAGTTCCAGCCTTCCACTGGATCAGGTGCACACAGGACTCCCCTGCTAACTGTTACATCTTCAAAGAAAGCTTTCAAAAAGACATTTTTTTTCCCAAGAAATTTTCTACTCCGATCTTCTTTCTTAGAAAAAGAAAACAAACCAGAAAACCTTTATTTTTTTCTGTTAGTTGCAAACATTTACAGGAGTTCATGTCACAGTGGAGGGAGCACTCGCTGTGCCTCCCTTTCTACTTCTCCAGGCATGTGTGCTTATTACAGCACTATCCTGACTAACCAGGGGGACCAGAGGACTGCTCCTCCATCATGGGAGGGTGATGAGAGCAGTGAGAACAGTAGTGGGCACGGCTGTGGTGATGAAGGAGACATAGACCTCGCAGTTTTCTCTTAGTATATTCTTTTAATCAGCACAGCATGCAGAAGTAAAATCAAGAAAGTACACTATTGCCTCTTTTTCAAGCAAATTCATACATCTCTCTGGTTTCTGAACTGTAAAGCCAAACAGGATATTTAGCATTGCTCTCTTTCACATCCACACTTGTGACTGTCTTCAGTCACATCTTTACTCCGCACATTTCCAGGTGGGTTTTCCCAGCCTGACTTTCTCACACACGCAAGACTCATTACCGTAGAATCATAGAATAATAGAATGGTTTGGATTGGAAGGGGACTTAAAGACCATCTAATTCCAACCTCCACTGCCATGACCAAGAACACATCCCACTAGAGCAGGCTGCCCAAGGCCCCATCCAACCTGGCCTTGAACACCTCCAGGGATGGGGCATCCACAACTTCCCAGGACAACCTGTTCCAGTGTCTCACTACTCTCATTGTGAACAAATTTCTCCTTATGTCTAGTCTAAATCTGCTCCTCTCCAGTTTACACCTATTCCTCTCATCCTATCACTACAAGCCTTTGTAAACAGTCCCCCCTCAGCTTTCTTGTAGGCCCTTTCAGGTACTGGAAGGTCACTATGAGGTCTCCTTGGAGGCTTCTCTTCTCCAGGCTGAACAACCCCAACTTTCTCAGTTTGTCTTCCTAGCAGAGCTGCTTGAGACCTCTGAACAACTTTCTAGCTTCCTCTGGACCTGTTCCAACAGTGCTATATCCTTCTTACATTGAGGATTCCAGAACTGGATACGATACTCACAATACTCCAGGTGGGTTCTCACAAGAGCAGAGTAGAGGGGCAGAATCACCTCCCTTGACCTGCTGGCCATGCTTCTTTTGATGCAGCCCAGGATATGGTTGGCCTTTTGGGTTACAAGCACACATTGCCAGCTCATGTTGAACTTCTCATAAACCAGCACCCCCAAATCCTTCTCTGCAAGTCAGCTCTCAACCACATTGTCCCCCATCAAAACTGCAGATTGCCCTGACCCAGGTGTAGGACCTTGCACTTGGCCTTGTTGAACCTCATGAGGTTCTCACAGGCCCACTTGAACACCTCCAGGGATGGGGCATCCACAGCGTCTCTGGGCACACCGAGTCTAAATCTGGCCCTCTCCCGTTGATACCCATTGCGAGCAGGAGCAGGAGCAGGAGCAGGAGGAGCAGCAGCAGCAGCAGCAGCAGCAGGAGGAGAAGCAGCAGGAGCAGGAGCAGGAGCAGCAGCAGCAGGAGCAGGAGCAGGAGCAGGAGCAGGAGCAGGAGCAGGAGGAGCAGGAGGAGCAGGAGCAGGAGCAGGAGCAGCAGCAGGAGCAGGAGCAGGAGCAGCAGGAGCAGCAGGAGCAGGAGCAGGAGCAGGAGCAGCAGGAGCAGCAGGAGCAGGAGCAGGAGCAGGAGCAGCAGCAGGAGCAGGAGCAGGAGCAGGAGCAGGAGCAGGAGCAGGAGCAGGAGGAGCAGGAGGAGCAGGAGGAGGAGGAGGAGGAGGAGGAGGAGGAGGAGCAGCAGCAGCAGCAGCAGCAGCAGCAGCAGCAGCAGCAGCAGCAGCAGCAGCAGCAGCAGCAGCAGCAGCAGCAGCAGCAGCAGCAGCAGCAGCCCCCGCCCCTCCCGGCCCCGCCCCCGCGCGTCGCCAGCTCTCGCGAGACTCCCTCCTCTCTCGGCAGCGGGGCGCCGCCATCTTACTCGCTGTCTGGCTCGGTCGCTCGCTCGCTCTGTGCGGCTCCGCGGCTAGGGGAGAGACGGGGCCGGGGCCGGGGTCGGGCCGCGCGTTCCGGAGCCGCGTTCGGCGTCCTCCGCCGCTCCGCCGGGCCCGTGGGCCGCGCCGCCTGTCCGCCGAGGCGGGGGAACCGCGCTCCGCGGCGAGAGCGGGGCCCTCGGGGAGCCGCTCAGCCGGTTCCGCCCCCTTCGTGGCGCTGGGCCTGCGGCCCCCGGCGAGCCGGGCGCGGGGGGGGCGCGGCGGGAGCCGGGGTCCCGGCGTGCGGGGCGGCGCGGACCCCGCCGCCGCTGTTGCTGCTGCTGCTGCCGGGGAGGCGGGGGGCCCAGGCCGCTCTGGATGGTGGTTAAAATGATCATAGAAAACTTTGAGGCGCTGAAATCCTGGCTCAGCAAAACCTTGGAGCCCATGTGAGTAGACTATACCCTTCCTCTCTCTCTCTCTCTCCCACCCCCTCCGAAATCGACATTCTCTTGGGAGAGCTGGGGATCCCTGGGAAGGCGTGAACCGCTGTGCCGAGGGGCCCGTCAGGGCGCCCCGGGAGATACCCTCGCGGCCCCGTTCCTCCCCCTCTCGGCGGGGAGGCACGACCAGCCGCCTCTGGAGGATGCGCCTTCTCCCCCTGCCCCAGCGACCGCCTCTGCCTCTCCCTTGGTAGCCCGGGGTAAACGAGGTATAACGTGTTTTGTCCCTGCAGCTCCCCGTTCTCTGCACTCAGCCCCCGGCCTGCCGTCCCATCCACCTTCTTTGAGAAAGCTCAGGTGCCACTGGGGCGTTTTCCAAGACCTGAGGATTTCCCTAGTAGCCTTTTCCATAGACCCGTCTCAAGTCCTTTTATGTTGTTTTGAAGACTTGACGCTTTGTTGTCCCTACCTCCCCTCCCCCCCCCCCCCCATAAAAATTGCATCAGTAGAACGCTTGAGAGTGGAAGCCCCAGAGGATAATTTGCCTCTTTGTGACTACCTGCTTGGCTTCTAAGCGTAACATTCATATGAGTAACTGGAGCTCTTCTGCAAATAGTTAACATCTTCTGTTTCTGAATGATGTTTTGGTGGAACTGAGACATGAACTTGATTTTAAAGGTTTCCTCTTCTGGAAGTATGGTGCCTGTAGACATTTTTAGATCAAAGCATGCACTTTACTTGTTATTCTGAAACATAATTTTAACGTATATGAATTAAATTCCTGGAGCTTGATTTGAGTCAGTGGAACTTGAACTTACAAGTTAATACTGATATTAACTTTACTTCTGAAATGTTTGGCCACCGTTGGTTTTATTCTGATGCTATTGAAGCGGGGGCTGGAGGGGAAAGCTGCTTTATGGCTTCCATAGCCATTAGTTAAGTGCGCGTATGTACATGTGTAGTTTGTATGGCTTTTGCTGAAATAACTTGTAAAACGCTGGGGCATTCCTAGGAGAGCTTCACTTATGTTTTGGCAAGGAAGTCTAGTGTTCTTTTCCTTAGAGCTTAATCCAGACCACATGGAAATAGATGAGTCTGGAACTTAATTTCAGTGGACTTTGAATTAGGCCTGCAGCAAATAATGCTGAGTGCCTTTTATATAAAGGTTTGACCGTGGTAGGATTACTATATTTTTTTCACTTGCAAGAAAAAAAAAAGATGTCATCTTGTAAAGCTAAAGTTCTGGGCAGGTGAATTAATCTTCCTCTTGTCTCAGTGTAAGGTAATATTAGAATGACAGCATGCTAGTAAGATTAATATTAGAGTAACATGCTGTGTTTTGTAGTAACGGATCCAGGTAATGCTCTGGTGCAGAATGCTCCCTATTAGTCTTTTGATACTTCCTTGCATGAATATTCTGTTAATAGCAATCAGAAATTTGATATCAGTATTTTGAGTGTGCTGGTCAAGAGGCTTGAAACAGGCAATATTTAACTTTGGAAAATCTTGTCATTTCCAAAATAATATCGATAATTTGAAATGATAAACCATATGCATTTACCTCTCAGATGGAGATTGGTATGTTAAGATGCCAACAGTTAAAAGGAGCATTTTTAAATTCTGTGAAATCTGAAACTGGAAGTCTGCTAGTAGCATTTATAGGAGAGCTTCAGTTAACTTCAGAATCCCTTTATTGAGTAAATAGGTTCTTTGGATTTTATAGATTTGTATCCAGAATTAATTTATATAGTTTTTCTGCTCTTCCTTGAGTAATATGCATCAGGAACTCAAGTTTGACTTTACCATTGAATAATAAGCATTTCCTATTCACAGTATATAAAGTATTGAAAATTTGCCAGGTACCATTTAGCTGGAGGACAGTGTGGTTCCTCAGTCTTTCTCATCAAGCTCCATTCATTAGTGATGTGTAGTAATAGCGTCTTATTCTGGTAACAAACTCAGGTTGTTCGGTGCTTCTCTGTTTGTTTTAATATTGCATTGTGATATCTGCTAGTGATAATCAGTAGTTAAAGGGTGAAACAAGGATTTTCAGCTTTTGTCAGTGCAATTTTCTGGTTTTAACACTGAAAAGACTAACATGTTTCTGGTAAATGTAGTGTGTGAGAAGTTCAAATGTGGTTCTCATCCTGGAAAGCTATGTTATGGAGTAGAGAATTGCTGGCCTGAAGGAGTTACCTGAGTTTTTAGCTTTGAGAGGAAATAAGCCAGCTGGGACTGTTAAATTCAGTTGTCATGCAGTTTTGTGCAGAGTAACTACGTTATTCCAATAAATATTGGAACCAGTAGAAAAGGATTATAATTTCCTAGAAGTCAAATACTCTTCGTGCTACTTATCATCTCAGCTGTATGAATCATGTGCCTACAGACATAGCTTCTGGCCGCATGAAAATTCTAGTATGCAGTTACTTCTAAAGAAGTTGCCCCTGAAGAAGTAACTGCTGTTAATGTAGCACTGGTACAGTGAAGCCTTAAGTGCTGATCTTCTGGAGGTGTTACCATAGCCTCAAAATAATTTTAACTTGTATTTTCCTTTTAATGCAACAAAAAAAAGGTACCAACTTTTTTTATCTTGTGACTTTTTCAGAAACCTTTAGCTGCAAGACAGGCAGCTGAATTTCCTAGCTAGACTAAGGAGGGCATCATTGTGTTAGACCATGACAGAGGCAGTATCTTCGGTAGTTTTAAGGGGAGAAGTGTACTTAGGAATATCTGTAAATAAATTTTATACACATAGCCATAGTTCTGTATTTATGTGCTAGATAGCTAGAGCTGAGTGGTTAGATCAAGGTTAATTTTCCAAGTAGCTAGCTGTTTTTAAGCAGGATGCATAGCTTCCTTCAAAGACTATTGTACTTCTGCCTCTGAAATGTGTTTCAGAACTAGAAGATACTAATATCTAAGTTTTTTCATTTTATCATGAATTTTTAGCTTTAAACTATTTTAAAGTATTAGGAAGAATGTTAACTTTTTAGTGTAATGAAACAAGTGTGTTGCATAATTGGATGGACTGGATGTCATTTGGTTGTTGGATTGATCTCACATGGCTCTAGGAAACACTGTTCATTGACAAAATGTTTGAAGGAGTGGGATGATAGAGGTTTTAAGTTTTAGAGTTTTTATTTGTTTGTGGTGATTGATGGGGGATTTTTGTTTGTTTTGAACTGCTCTAGTGCCTTTGGCAAAGCCTTGGGGCATCTTCATACAAACACTCCTTATCTGAGTTTGATCATGTTGCAGTGAGGCAGTAACTGCAAATGCTGCTCTGCTGAAGCTTTCACACAGTCCATCTCTACTTGCGGGATGGTAGTTCAATAGTAACTTTCTGTAGCTCTCCAAAAAGAGACTGCTTTTGCTGTTTTGGAAATAACTCAGAGCAGCTCACTTTGATGTACAGAGATTTATTAAATACAACTATGAATGTTGTACTAGTGTGAGCAAAGTGGCAAGAGTGGGATTTGTTTTGTGCCGTGCCTGCTCCGTCTTTGAGTAGAACTCTCTTGTAAGGTCAACTCCAGCTGTCTCTTTAGAGAAGGTGTTTGTCAAGTCATCTTCATTCCTTGCAGACAGTAGTATGCTTAATTTCTAGTGTTAGACACTATGACTTGGCTTCTGTGAAGTGTTTGAAAATAATGTTAGTCTTGGACTATACCCTTATGTCTGTGACTTAACCATTTCTGCACTAACAAGGTTTTCACAGAGCTGTGTCTTATTTGGATGGATTTCTTTTCTGCAGGTCCATTCTACATCCTGTATAAATTATATATAATCCTTGCAATGCTAGAATATCATGATCTGGCTTAGCAAAGTTCCAGTAAGGGTTGTCTTTTAAATTTTTCTTGAATTTGTTTGAATCTCTACCTGTGAAAAGATTAGCGCTTTTGTACTAAAGCTGCACTCACCATTTTGCCTTGTAAGATATTGTAATGGTTTCCCCCTTGCCCTAATTATTTTCAGTGGAAAACGTTCTTGTTTTTAATTACTTAGTATAAAATAGATTTAATTAAAATCTTCCAGTGGCCTGCTGAATTTTACTTACAACATGATTAAGGCTCCCATATCTATTTTTCCCTGCTTTGTTGTATTTACATTTATATACTAAATAAAACTTACATGAAAGATGAAAAAATACCTAGAAAAATCTCTACAGTATTTACGCATCTCTCATTAAAGAGGAAAGGGTTTTTTTGTGTTGTAAGTGATCATGGTGTTGTATCTGCTTATGTCAGAGGGAATAAAATCCAAGTAGTTCAAGAATATTTTGAGTATTTTTATCATTGGAATATTTTATGGATCTGGTATTCTGTTGTGCCTTCACTCTTTTTGTTTGTCAGGCTTTTTAACCTTCCTTTCTTAAATGTTACCATATTTTTGGCAGCTGGATCTTTGCTCAATTGTTAACAGTTAGTTATTTTCACCTAGTTACTTAAGAATGGTATGAATAGTAATGATTTAGCAGTGGTGTGAGTAATGTGCTAATAAGCCAAGATGCTGAAAGAGTAGAAATAAGTTAAAATGAAAAACTTCATTGTTCCTTTCCATGTACATGTGGTATACCATCCTACCAGTAACACTCATAGGCCCATTAGGAGGTTTCAGTCTTATTTCCCATTAAACTTCCAAGGAAAGCAATAGATGTTTCTCTTAATTTCACTTATTCTTTTAACACTTTACATTAAACTGTTTATAACTGAAGACAAAGCATAGATACACATGGCTGGTATGACCCTCTCCTAACACTGGGGAGTTAGCCTTCCACATCTGTTGTGTGATTTGAGAGTTTGTTCACCTGATTCATGGAGAGCTGCTCTGTTTGAGAAATTGAGGTTTCTAATGTAGAACATCAAAGCTTCTGTGTGTAAGTACTGTCTTAAAATATTGATATTATAAGGCGTAGTTGAAAGTAGAAAAGAGGAGAAAAGTATTCCTGTTACAGGAAACTTCTTGTTCTTGCTCTGAACATCAGCAGCAAAAGGGAATCCCTTGGCTACATTGCAAGTCACGGAGACACTATCTTGATCATTGCTTTCAGCATTGAATGTGTGTTGGACAGCCAGCAAGCTGACAGCTGTTCTGCTTCATGAGAGCTCTCTTGAATCTAGAGGTGGCATTTTGAGCTGCTGGTTACTGGTTGCAGCAGTATGAACATGTCAGATCTGGGTATCAAGACAATTTAGAACTATTGTAATGATGTCAGTAACTTATGTAACAGCACTGGAGACTTGCATTCCTCACTGTTTCTACTACTTTTAAGTACTGTTAAAGAGTTAATGAAAGTGAGCATTGTAAGAGTGGTCCTTCTCATGTACAGTAGTGGCTCAAGATTAAAGTTGGATGAGTTTATCATTCATTTTACTTATTGAACACTGTTGCTTTTAATAGGCTTTTGTTTATTTTAGTAGCATAGCAACCTAGCAGAATGGTACAACCACCTAAATTAAGCTAGCTGCTCTGCCTAAAATGCCATGTACATTTTTCTGTACTCACTCAGTCATGCAAATAAAAAACATATCTCTCAGACTTCAGACGTAACTATGTCCACCTTCATTAATGTCAAGAACTGAGCAGTAATGTACAGAATTATAAATATTACTCTTTAGGCAACAAAACTAGACCCTACAAATTAGATTGTAAATTCTTGGAATCAGAGTACAATGAATAACGTGCACGTACATGTTATTCCCTTTGCAGAAGGACCATTCGCTGCCTGGAGGACATGCTTTTGCCGTTTCAATATATTGTGGTAGTTTAAAGTCGTCAAGGAATTAGTTTCAGAACTCGCAACACCTTCTTGGTCTGCACATTGATTTAAAAAAAGGAAGAAAAAACCCAAACCTCTTATGTAGTTTCTTTTTACTGTCTTTAAGTAGTATGTGCACACTAGCTGTGTACAAAATGTAGTCCAGATGGAGGATTTGGCATTACCTTGAAATAAAGTTGATGAAATGTATCTGAAATGAACAAGTAGTGGTCTAGTTACAAGGAAACTTTATGGAAGTTTATTTTGTCCTGACTCTTCTCCCTCCCCCAAGTATACTTTTTCCCCTAAGTAAGGAACAGTGTTCATTTTTTGAAAGCTGTCAGATTACAAGTTGAGAATTCTTTCTTTTCCTTTAAGAACTTCATCAAGATAATTAAATAATACTTTAAAAGACTTCAGCTTGGTATATAGGCAGGAATCTAGAATATATATCTTCACTCATTCTGCACTTTGTCATGTTGGAAAGAAAGCATTCGAGGAGGTTGGACTGGAGTAGTGTAGGCTTTGTTAATAAGCTCTTTAAATGTGTGAAATTTTCAGGTATATTATCAATTTCACAACTGTTATTCTTGAGTCTACTTGTAATTTTTCAGTTCCTTACATTTCTTCTTCCTTGTCTTGGTTTAAGAATTTGACAGGTGGGTGGGTTTTTTTGTTGTGTTTTTTTTTGTTTTGTTTTGTTTTTTTTTTTTTTTTCCCGTTGGTGTAAGTATGTGAACATGAGTCCTGGTGACCTTATTTAATACTTGCTTAGTGAAGAGTTCAGGGCCCTGTTGGGTAGGCATGCCCAATTTCCCAGTTGATAGTGAATGTTTAGTCCAACAGAGACTTTAAGATCTGCTTTCCCTTTTGGAACCTTTCACACTAAAAATATTCAAACAGTGTATTTTGTCTTTCCTTTGAATATGCATTTTTGTACTGATGCTTAAACACAGTACAAAGCCTCATCCCTGGAGGTGTTCAAGGCCAGGTTGGATGGGGCCTTGGGCAGCCTGATCTAGTGGGAGGTGTCCCTGCCTGTGGCAGGGGGTTTGGAACTAGATGATCTTTAAGGTCCCTTCCAACCCTAACTATTCTATGATTCTGTGAAATAGTTCACAGGATGGCGAGGCACTGGAACAGGTTGCTCGGGGAAGTTGTGGATGCCCCATCCCTGGAGGTGTTCAAGGCTGGGTTGGATGGGGCCTTGGGCGGCCTGATCTCGTGGGATGTGTTCTTGTCCATGGCAGGGGGTTTGGAATTAGGTGATCTTTAAGGTCCTTTCCAACCCAAACTAATCTGCGATTCTATGATACAGAAAGTGCATCTAAAAATATGCTGTGGTGTTTAGTTGTAGTGGACACAGGGATGCACTTCATGCAGTGGAAATGAGTTCAAGTTACTTATGCCCACTGGTTTTTGTTTGTTAAAGAAAACATGAAGGAGAAAACAGGAAGAGAAATTTATGTGAATATTGATGCTTGTTACTGCTTGTAGCACAGGACTACAAAACTTGAGGGGATATGGACGTGGGATTCAAAGTTGAGTAATGTTGTCATACATGTTTCACTGAATGTGTGTGTTCTGATAGTTGAATTTTGGCATAAAAAAATTAGTTATATCTGAATCTCTGTCACAGTTTTAACAAACAGATTCTATTTATGCTCAGGTCTGTGATGTACCTCACCATGTTCAAGTTAATCTAAGGATCCTAACCTGTATATGACAGTGGGAAATGTGCATCATTCAGTGAATACTGGAATGGAAATGTGAATTTATTTTTAATTTCAAATACAGCTTTGAGTGTTTGAAATGTTTACATGGTAGTCTGATTCTTGTTTTTCTGAATTGTTTATTAAGAACCTTTATTAATCTTATAAGAATACAGCATGATACATGAAGTCCTTTTGCTATACAGTGTGTTTTGCTGCCATCAGCATGGGTGCCTTTCCTGTTTTCTTTAAAGTGATATCATTAAATAAACCATTTTTGAGTAGGAGAGCATAAAATATAAGACAGGTTTAGAAAAACTGATAGAACTAGCTCAAAATGGGTGAAAAATCCACCTATGCCGAAAAAAGATACAGGAAGCATATTGCTTATTATTCACATGCATAGGCTGCTATTCTCTGAGAAAGTACTGTCAAACTAGAGAAGATAAGAACATGTTTATCAGAAAAACTCAAAGCTCATGTAATCAAAACCAGCAGGTGTTGACTAAACCAAAAGATAGAGAATTAATATGCAACGTTTCATAAGTCGGTTTGAATGAAAAAGTAGAAAGGAATTGCTTTAAAAAAAGCAGCTGTCCCCAAAACAAAACAACTAATGATAATATCCAGAATTCCTAATAGCTATAGAAGACACAAGTTTCCAGGCAGACCTCCTGTGTTCAGTTCTTTAAGATTTAAATTACTTTTTTATTTCACGAGACCACCTCTTCAGGTTCATGGCAATTTAATTTTAGCATCATCTTAACAAAACCAAACCAAAAATGTTTTAGAAGAATCTGAAAAGGTTGAGGTATAACCTTCTTAAATCTGTCTAAAATACTACATAATTTGATAGGGATGGTTGGACTCAATGATCCTGTGAGTCTCTTCCAACCTGATTATTCTATGATTCTATGATAATATCTTAGCTACAGAAACAAGCAAGTCATTTTAGCGGTGTGGAGAAAATAGATCAGTTGTTTAAGGGTTTTTTCAAGCTTTGAGCAACAGATGTAGAAGAGATTTGTTTCAAGCTAGTGCATACAAAAGGAAATCAACCTTCTATGATGTAAAGGTCATTTGCAGTTTAATTTTAAAAAGTGAAAAGGAATCACAACTTTACTGTCAACTTAAAAAACCACATTTACTCCGCCTCACACTACCACGAAATGCATTTTATTCGTTATTGCTTAATTAGCCTCAGTTTGAAGTAATTAATCTGTTAGTTTTTCTTGAATAGCCAAAATAAATACACAGCTCCATCTTGAAAGCATGTAAGTTCTTCCTGTTGTGTATGGGGGAATTTCTACACTGATGTATTGAATAGTAGTAGGGCTTACATAAGTGGGTGTATAGCCATATTGAGTAATAAATGCTAAGACAGAGCCACAGAAGAGAGTGATTCTGTGTTTTGAAAACTAAAAGTACATTCATATATGTTGTTTTATTGTTTCTTGGAGTTGGGTGGATGGATTAAAATTTTGAGGTCATTCTGGAGTGGTCAGTATTGTTAAAATTTCCAAAATTGTCACTGGGTAGCAGGGAAAAAACCAGTAATTGTTAATTTTAAACAGGTCTAAACAGATTTTCTGTTTGGGGCTTGGATTTTTTGTTTGTTTTTATCTTTTATTACGCTGCTTGGCATCTAGGTGGCTTTGCAGACAAAATTTTCTCTTTTCTATGAGAGAGGAATTACTTTAAACTGAATAGGAGGTTGTTGTCTAGTTCATACTGAAGGAGTTGGAGAATTAAAGTATGTTGCAGTAGTTAATGGCAGTGGGGTTTTACCTTACAGACTGACTTCCCTCCCCCCCTTCTCACAAAATAGTTTTGAATGTGTAGTTATTTAAATCAGTTGTAGCAGATTTTGGACAGTGGCTTAACTGTTCATATTAAAAGATGAGAACCAAATTTATGGGAATTGAAATAAACCAATTCAGCTTATAGTGTTTTATCTGGTTGTTGTAGAGAATAGAAAGGAGGAGAAAATAATTGAGGATTATAATTTGAAAAGCTTTTCCTCCTCTAGAATTGTTTTCCTGTTATGACTCTAGGTTGATAAAATGAAAGTAGCACACTAGTTTTCTGAGGCATGATTCAGCTTGAAACTGTGAGAGAACTGAATCTTCTGTTGTGACACTGAAGTTGTACTAAGGAACAGTAAAACAAAATAAATTTGCAAATTCGAGCAATGCTGGGCTAGGGGCTTGCTGGGACCTGCGCTGGATGAGAACCCTCACTGCAGCCTGTGAGGAACATTATGCTGGGATTTTCGATAATCTGCTTGGGGGATGTGTTCAGGTACTAGCAGTGAAGGAGGATGACAATGCAGTCCTGTCACTGTGGGAGGTAAAGTGCTTGCTTTCAAGATGACTTTTTACTTCAATGTTTTTTTTCTTCTGGATAAAGAATTGTTAAGTCTGAAAGGTAGCAAACCAGATGTGACGGTTGAAGGAAAATATTTCCAAAGAATTTACAAATATTTTGATGTGCAGCCTGTCTTTTTAGTTAGTAATATATATTTGTGTTTAGTTTAGTGTTTGCAGGTTCTTCTAGAATGTAAACTGATTGTGAACTTCCTTCTCTTGTACCTATGAATAATGCAGACTAATACAGAATGTTATGGTACGTCCCCTAACAGCTCAGGTTGCTTTTACAACATGAAATTCTGCTATTGCTTGCTTTCTAGAGAATGTTAGGTTGTATTTGAAGCTCTGATCTTTAACTTCAGAGAACTCTGTGCTGAGCCTGGACTATCCAGAGGCTTTTCTGAGGATGGATGCCCTTACTTTGCTTGGTCGATATGTTTGCACAGAGGATGTCACTTGCTGTAGATAAGATAGTTTCTTTGGAGGGAGGAGTTAAGCAGCAGGTCAAGGATTTGGTTTCTTCTGCCTGGTGGCTAAAATACATGTCACTGAAGTGATCAACGTTCATGTTTATTTACAATTAGGCTTCAGCATTGCATTTAAATTTGGTGAAATGTGGAAAAATTAGAACTGCTGTTTTGTTCTTTCATTTTGACTGGTGGACTAATACACTGTGATAGTATTTGTGTGATATTTGTATTCAGAGCGACTCTCTGGCCAAAGATTAATTTTACTTATTTCTCACTTGTTTTTGCTGGAGGCAGTGTACACTTAGGATGTATCAGTGCGATGTTTTTCCTTTTGTAGTTCTTTAAACACACTAGTATTAACTGGTCACCACCCGAGCAATCTAGCTGTCTGTATCCAATGACCAGCGTACATGTGTTAAGCCTTCCTGGTTTTGAGGGGTCTGAGGTCTTCCTTTGGTTTATGCTAAATAATGGGATTAAATGATATAAGAAAATGGTGCTCTTCTGTCTGATAAGCTAAGGTCTCACCAGTTCTCTAGTTATTTCCAGTATTCTTTCTTGCTATGGCAGGTTTTACTCTATAACAAAACTTATTGTAGATTACTTTTTGTGCAGCATTATAATGGAATTATCAGTTAAATAATATTCCACTTAATGGGAATATACAGTTTAACTCAGAATTCTTTGTGTGTGAGATCATCAGCTTCTATACTGAGGGGCTCTGTACTTAGTTTTAGATTGAATTTAGATGTCAAGAAGGGATGATCCTCTAAATTTGACTTCATAGGCTGTGTAACTTAGATTTCTGTAATAGTACTGTGTGAACACTTTTTCCTTCGGGTTTCAGAATTAAGATTTTTCAGTTAAGCTGCTTTTTAATTGTATTCATATGTAGTTAGTAATGAGATTCTTTAAAATGTATTTGTGAGATATTCTCAGTCTGAATTTTTCTACAGCATGGATAGCTTCTGCCACTGTATTAATTTAATTAGCTAGACTTTTCCCTGTTAACAGTCACTCATTATTACTTTCAGAATGAATGATTCCATTGTTGGGAAATGATGGAAATAGTTGTAGTATTTGCAATTGTTATTAAGACAGTTGGAGCTATTTCGTTCTAAGTAGTTCATGATAGTTTGCTGTAAGGTACTCCGTGGAATATTGTTTAGAAATGTTCTAGGCAGTTTCTGGAAAAGAAAGTTGATACTTAGTGTTACATATCTGGACTGTGTCTTAAAAAATACTCCTGTTTTTGAAATACTTCAGTAGGAGAGGTTTTGGTCCTTTATATGCATTAGTCATACCAGCTTCAGACATTAACTTCTGTAATTTAATTGCTGCTTTTTTTTTTTCTTTCTTGTTTAATCTCTTTGCAGATGCGATGCAGATCCATCTGCCTTGGCTAAGTATGTTCTGGCTTTGGTAAAGAAGGATAAAAGTGAAAAGGAACTGAAGGCATTGTGTGTTGATCAGCTGGATGTATTTCTTCAGAAAGGTATGATCTTCATCACAACCATTAAGCTTGAGCAAAATATCTGTCCGGTTTAATTCATTCATACAATCTTATACTATAGGATTGTGTTTATCTTTGTATTAGCTTTATTACTTTGACACTTGTAATTAAATTTTCCTAATGTAATTTGTTTTAAAATGGGTGTATAGCACCATAGTGTACATTAGGTATGTTTTGTCTGTTACTATTCCCGAAAGAACATGTAAAGAGTTGTTGGCAGAATTTGAAGCATTGGAGCTCTGTATATATTTTGGATATATTCTTCCAAATGTTTTTCTTAAGAGATGTTAAATAATTCAAGGAACGAAAGCCTTTTTGAAACATCATTATTGACAGGTTTCTCCACTCTGTAAATGTCCTTTTAAAATGTAAAATTACCAGGAGGTTGTTTAAAAAATAACACTCCTAATTGTTTTAACTTTTTGGTGGATATTGTCTTTTAGGTTTTTTAAATTTATTTTTAAAGCAAATTTTAACTGATACTTTGAATAATATGGGTATTTGTGCACTTTACTTTTAGAAACACAGATATTTGTGGAAAAACTGTTTGATGCTGTGAATACAAAAAGTTATCTACCTCCTCCAGAACAGCCCTCGTCAGGAAGCCTGAAAGTAGAATTTTTTCAGCACCAAGAAAAAGAGACAAAAAAAGAAGAGGTAGACATTGTCTTTATTTTACATGTTTGTTCTCATTTCTGTAGTTTATGTAGTTTAGCTTCATTGTGTTTTTGTCTACTAATAATAGTCCCCAAAGATATAGTACATTATTAAAATGTCAGAAGACTTGGCCTTAATATGTTGAGTACTGCTGCACAATTTTTCTGAATGTAAGGGGGTGCTTCAAAGGTAAACAGAAATGGTTCTGACTAGTTACAGTAGATGGTTACTTATTAGTGCAGGAGTTGCAATACAGCCTACTTTTAGTTCTTTGCTCAGCTTTGCTGTTGTAGTTACGCTAGCCTTTCATTCGGCATAAATCCATGCTGCCATTCCAAATGGCAGTCTTCATTCTTCCAGCTGCTTGGTCCAGATAAAAGCCTTATTCCATCTCAAGTGTTTATGCTGTTCTCTGAGCTAGAAAAGAGAGTAGGTTTGTTTGCTCTTTTCAACTGCAGCCTAGGTTTGGGTGCTTGTAAGGATTTATCAGTGATCTGAACCAGCTAGCCTGCTGGTGAAGAAAAGACCTTACTGTATCGGTTGTCTTCCCAGATCTGTCACTTCACCTCAGTGTGGATTTTTGTCCACTTGTAGCAAAAGCAGATGTATTTTCAGTGCAACACAGTAAGGATGGCTTATGCTGCTTTATTTTCTCCTCCCCTGTGCCTTGAATACAGAGTTTTCATGTTATGAAGATACTCTAATTCCATTAGGTGCAAAGATGTTGCCTCAGTTCAATATTACTGCTGATGTTGCTCAGCATTTTGAGGATACAGTTCTTATTTGATTGTGCAGAAGTCTTCATTTATAGTGTACTCATGTTTTGATCTTGTATACTTGACATTCAGATAGTTAAAGAGGAAGAGCGTGAGAAAAAGTTTTCGAGAAGATTAAATCACAGCCCTCCTCAGTCAAGTTCTCGCTACAGAGATACCAGGTAATAACTTTCACTTAACCTCTTGTGTTATATCAGTAATCAAATGAATTAGGATTTGTTATTAAATTGACAGTTTCCTTTCTGTATGGTCACCTGATATGCCTAAAAAGACTTTTATGTGTGTGTAATTAAATTATGAGTATAGAACTCTTAAATTTAAGGATTCAATTTTATGTTTGTGGTTTATATTACAATTACTCTGCTCATTATTGAGATTGAATACTGATAAGTTAATTAGTTTAGAAGCCTTCTCTTCAGTAACTTATCTTTTTAGTGTTTCCAGTTTTGGGAAGATGTGCTGTTGGGCAGCAATTTTTTTACACACATTCTAAAATCCGATGGATGGTAAAAGCAAAATGCATAAACAACAACAAAAAAATTTAGAAGTCTTCAAAGAAGGAATGAAAGACCATAGTTAAATTCCGTTTGTAGCTTTTCTCTAGTTTTCCATTGCCATTTCCTAAGGTTTTTAATGGTAGTTAAGTTTTTAAATTGTGCTTTATTCTTGTTATTAACCTACAAAATTACATGTTTAGAAGCCGTGATGAAAGGAAAAAAGATGAACGTTCTCGTAAGAGAGATTATGACCGAAATCCACCTAGAAGAGATTCCTATAGGGATCGATACAACAGAAGAAGAGGGAGGAGTCGGAGCTACAGCAGGAGTCGTAGTAGAAGTTGGAGCAAAGAGAGATTGCGGGATCGGGATCGAGACCGGAGCAGAAGCCGGAGCCGAACACGAAGCAGAGGTAGCAACAGTTGGTCTCTAAAATACGGTGAATGTTGCCTACAAAATTTAGACACTAAACTTAAATGCTATGTTAAAAATGAACCAAAATTTCCTCTATTGTTCTTGTTTCTTTGTTTAATGTTAACTTAATTTTCTGTGGAAGTAAGGCTTATGATTGTTTTCAGTGCTTGTTTTCCACTTTTTTCTTCTGTTCTTCTCCAATTCTTTTGATGGTGTTGATCACTTCTAAGCAGTGTTGTAAGAAAGGCAGAAAAATCAGAGTTAACTGCATGTCATTAAATTTTAGGAATTTGGAGTCTGGTTTGCGAAGGCGCACAAAATAATACTCATGTGTGGAGGTAGAGCTGGCAGATACTTCCTGTTTGGCAGCAAAGAACTCGTCAAGCAGACAGTACAACTCTGTTAATTTTGTCTTGTTTCCTCCTTGATGTCATACTGAAATTATTACAGTAAATATTTGCATATTTATCTGTAGGTCTTAAGGCTTCAGTAGAGTAGTTCTTCAAATTAAGCTTCTTTAAAAACAAAGCTGTTTCTTCAGGTGAAAAGAATGCTTTTTCCCCCAACAGTTGTTACCGATAAATTGAAACAGAACATAGAGTGTCATTTTTATAATCTCTTCTGTTTAAAATAATGTAGAGGTAAAAAACTACTCTGGTTTGTATCCTGTTTATTATTTATCTTTCCATAGGATGAGTCTTGCTAACTTAGCCTAAAGAGTAGGAATGCAGAGTTCCTGAAAATATGCAAGGAGATATCTTCCAAACAAACTTACGTACGAGCAATTTTAATGGCGTGTAGCAGTTTTAATTAAAATATTAGTGTGATCAAATCTTAATTTAAGGATTATTTCACATAAATTTTAATGTTATATTTTATAGACATTGTCTTATAGTGGAACCTTTGTTTCTTTTTCTTAAGCACATTAAGAAAAAGCTGTTTTACTGACACTTACCTGCTATCTTTAAGACGTTTTTATTACTGTTCCTTTAACGTGGGATGTTTTTAAGCCTACCAGTTTATCTCACTATAAAACTCTTGTGTTTTAACCTGGATACTTACAGTTTGTTTGATGATAATACTAGAAAACTAAGAGAATAGTTTGTACGTATTCAGAATAAAAAGTCGTGTTATTTTTTGTGTCTGGCCAGGAGTGTTTCACACTGTTCAAGTCCTGTTATTTCCCCACTTATGACAAAACCTTGCGTGTGGCTAAGTACATGCATTTGTATGCAGGCAAAATGAAGATAAACAGTGTGAATATTCAACAACAATGGTGTCTTGAAACATTAAAGATGTATAACTTCTGTAGTATTTTCAACTTGTGGATACCTTTTCCTTGTCATTGCTTCCCTTTGTTCAGAATAATTTTCCTGCTGAAGTTGTTGGAATAAATGCATTACTACAGAATATGTAGTCTACTTGGAGTTTGTAGTTTCTACTGTAATTGTGGGTATAGCTGTTACTAAAATAGCCCAGTGATTGAATGTGTACTTTAAAGATAGTTATTTTTCTAATTAAACCCTTGGAATGTAGAATCATGGAATAGTTGAGGCTAGAAGACACCTATGAAGGTCATCTAGTCCAACACCCTTTCTCAAAGCAAATAAACTGGAGCAAGTTGCTCAGGATTCTGTCCAATTGAGGTGTAACTAACTCCATGGGCGTGACTTTACAGTCACTCTGGGCAGCCTGTAGAACATGTCAATTACTGGTTTTATGTTTTGAGTTGAGTAGATGTGGACTAAAGATACTAACCATAGGTTCGTGTCTGTTTATGTTGAAAATGGAATCATATAAAATAACTATGGTGGGGGGTTTGTTTTGGTTTATTTTTTAACAGAAAGGGATTTGGGAAAGCCGAAATATGATATGGATAGAACAGATCCACTAGAGAACAATTACACTCCGGTTTCTTCTGTGACAAATATTTCATCTGGCCATTACCCCGTCCCTACACTCAGCAGCACTATTACTGTTATTGCTCCTGCTCATCATGGAAATAACACTACTGAAAGCTGGTCAGAGTTCCATGAAGAGCAGCTGGACCACAACTCTTATGGAAGGCCTCCGCTGCCAAAGAAGCGTTGCAGAGATTATGATGGTAAGTCTGTATTTCTTTTTTTTTTTTTTTTTTCTATTGCTTCCTGCAGCTGTGATTGGCCCCTTTCTGAAAAGATTGGGGTAACTTTCCTTGCTTTACTGGGTCTCCCCTAGTACTGTGTCTTTTCTGTTACACAATTCTTGAACGCAAATTTTATCCCGTTTTTAAATCACTTAGCTTTTAGGCAGTTTTGTTAGTCTTTGTATGGTATTTTTAGTTACTAGAATTATTTTATAAAGATGTAATATACCATATTATATTTTTAAAAAACAATAGAAAGTCCAGTTTTACCCAGGTTTACTGACTTCTGTCACATTCACGCCAAGTACTGTATTCGATAGATTGAGCATGATTAGCATGTTACTGACATCATTTTTAATTCCATCCTGTCTATGCCGTAGTTTTTAATTAGAAAGTTCTAGAGCTGCAACTTCCCAGAGTCATTTTAATCCAGTTTTTTCAGTGTAAGTGTTTCTTGCAGTTGAGCGGGAGTTTCTGCTTATCTGTTTAAGCCATCTTTTTGCATATCTTGTGGCAAAATCCACATAAGAGGCTGCTGCAGTTGGCAGTGACTTGGTTAAATTCAGTCAGTTGACATGTTAGCTCAAAAGAGTTTAACTTTCTCCCTGAAGTTTTTTTCTGAAGGTTTTTATTGTTGTATACAGTTATGATGAGTTTAAGATCTAGGCCAGTTTACATTAAGGATTCTTATTAGAATAATAATGGGATTTATTTTTTTTTTTAAGTAAAGAAAATGGGAGGCTGAGGTCTCGGGTGTTGGCAGCTGTGCTAGTGGAGAATAGCTTTGCCAGGATACAACATAGCAATACTGTGGAGTGAGTAGGGTTGTGAAAGTGTAGTTTTATTTTGAAGTGTTCTAATGCAAGCTGAGCTACAGAATGTTGTGTCATAGTCTGCCAGCTTCACAGGTTTTTTAGAAAGTAAAAAAAGGGGCAGAGTGTTATACTTCGGAAATAACATCTCCAGGCATGACACTGAAACTTTGTCTTTAACAGTTTGTCTTCTATATTAGCTTATTATTTCCAGTTTCTGTGTGTGAAATGAAAGGTAATGTGTCAGAAAACTGATAGAGTTCTTGTCAAATATTTGCTGTTGTTTTTTCCCCCCCTTAAGTTTCTGTTACTAAAATCTCATAGTATAGATCTCTTCCATTTGTTTTTCTTGTGGCTGTTCATATCTTCTAAATTTATAAGCTCATCTCTCTCTTCAGTGGCTGGTTGGTTCCAATATACTGCTCTTCCTATCTGCACTTTCATACTCGATCCTCTGCAGAACTTTTTTCATTCACATTTCATTTTCTAAGAACAATTACTGAAGGTGAGGTAATACAAACTGCTTTTCAGCATCATGTTTTGAGGAAGTGGACACTCAGCTTTCTTCCTGTTTAACTGGAAGATGTTTTGAGCTTTTCACCCATATTGCATTATATTGTGGGGTTTTTTTTGTTCTTGTGGTTTGTTTTTTTTTTTTTGTTTTCTTGGGGCTGTTGCTAAACAGATAGTCACAGAATCATAAAATGGTTTGGTTTGCAAGAGACCTCACAAGATCAGCTAGTCCAAGCTCCCAGCTATGGTAAGCGGCGTATTCATCTAGGTCAGGTTGATTGTAGCCCTGTCCAACCAGCCCTTGAATGTTTCCAGAATGGGGCATCTACCACCACCCTGGGCAGCCTGTTCCAGTGTTTCATCACCCACATCGTAAAAAAATGTCTTCCTGATATCTAGTCAAAATCTACTGTCCTGTAGTTTAAAACCATTGCTGCTTGCACTCTTGCTGCAGGCCCTGCTAAAAAGTCTGTCCCCATCTTTCTTACAGGTCCTCTTGAAGTACAGAAAGGCCACAAAAAGATATCCCTGAAGCTTTCTCTTCTCCAGGCTGAACAACCTTAACTCTCTCAGCCTTTTCTCATAGAAGAGGTGGTCCAGCCCTCTGTTCATTTTTGCAGCCCTCCTTTGGATCTTCTCCAATGTTTTACTTGCATGTAAAATCTAACGCATATTTGTTTTTTATCTGTATGTGTATATTCAGTATTTACGTATTATGTCTATATTTGCATAAGAAGATTTTCTCCTTTTACCGAATCACATTTAACTATGGCAAAATATTCTAATTCTTTCTGAAATAATTCCAGAAGAGAAAAAAGAATTACATTGATTTTTCTGATGTTGGAACTTTCCAATTATCTTCCAGCTTTAAAAGGAGTTCCTCAGTCCCAGGATCTGCACCTTTTACTTAGAAGCAGTGTGTTTGTTAATGTGATGACACTCAGATTTCATTCTTTGCTTTCATGTTCTGTTACAACTCAGTGGAGAATTAATTCTTCAAGAAAAATCCAACACCTGTATGTTGCTGGATGCTGGATAAACTGACGGATGTGATCTATCTAGACTTCTATAAAGCCTTTTGACATGGTCCCCCACAACATCCTTCTCTCAAATTGGAGAGATATGGATTTGATGGGTGGACTGTTTGGTGGATAAAAAATTGGTTGGATGGTTGTACTCAGAAAGTAGTGATCAATGACTCAAAGTCCAGATGGAGATCTGCGACAAGTGATGTCCCTCAGGGGTCTGTACTGGACCAGTGCTGTTTAATAACTTCATCAATGATATAGAAAGGGAAATTGAGTGCACCCTCAGCAAGTTTGCAGGTGACACCAAGCTGAGTGGTGCAGTTGTCACACTGGAAGGATGGGCGTTATCCAGAGGGACGTGGACAGGCTGGAGAAGTGGGCTTGTGAGAACCTCAACAAGGCCAAGTGCAAGGTCCTACACCTGGATCGGGGCAATCCCCATTTTCAGTACATGATGGGAGATGACGTGTTTGAGAGCAGCCCCACAGAGGACTTGGGGTGCTGGTTGATGAGAAGCTCAACATGAGCCAGCAGTGTGCGCTTGCAGCCTGGAAGGCCAACCGTATCCTGGGCTGCATCAAAAGAAGTGGGGGCAGCAGGTCAAGGGAAGTGATTCTGCCCCTCTAGTCTTTTCTTATGAGACCTCAGCTGGAGTACTGTTTCCACTTCTGGAATCCTCGGCATAAGAAGGATATGGAGATGTTGGAATGGGTCTAGAGGAAGCTAGAAAGATGTTCAGAGGGCTGGAGCAGCTTTGCTGTGAGGACAAAGAGAGAGAGTTTAGATTGTTCAGCCTGGAGAAGGCTCCAAAGAGTTCTTCTAGTCACCTTCCAGTACCTGAAGGGGTCTACAGGAAAGCTGGAGAGGGACTATTCATAAAGGCTTGTGATGATAGGATGAGGGGGAACGTGTATAAACTGGAGAGGGGCAGATTTAGGCTAGACATTAGGAAGAATTTCTTCATCCTGAGAGTGGTGAGACACTGGCACAGGTTGCCAAGGGAAGTTGTGGGTGCCCCATCCCTGGAGGTGTTCAAAGCCAGGTTGGATGGGACCTTGGGCAGCCTGATCTAGTGGGACACATCCCTGCCTATGGCAGTGGGGTTTGGAACTAGATGATCTTTAAAGTCCCTTCCAACCCAAACTATTCTATGATTCTATGGTTCTATATTTATGCTGCTAGAATGTTGCTGCAGTCTTCTGGTATGCTGTTCAAGTAAGTTAAATGGTCAGTTCTGATTTCTGCTATAGATTTCTACTCGTATGTGAAGCTCCTGACTGTTGCATTACACAACATCTCTGATCTGTCTGAATTAAACTGCAGCTACTGAATAGTAACAACAGTTAATTTTGGTTTTGTTTCAGAAAAGGGTTTCTGTATGAGAGGAGACATGTGCCCTTTTGATCATGGGAGTGATCCAGTAGTGGTAGAAGATGTGAATCTTCCTGGCATTCTGCCTTTTCCAGCACAACCCCCTGTTGTCGAAGGACCACCTCCTCCTGGACTTCCTCCTCCTCCACCAATTCTGAGTCCCCCTCCTGTTAACCTTAGACCTCCAGTACCACCACCAGGCCCCTTACCACCTAGTCTTCCACCTGTAACAGGTAAATGAAAACTAAACCCTATTTTTTTAGTAGATAAGCCTGGATGTTACTTGGGTTGTCCACAGTGCAAAAAGCTGTTTTAAGGATGCCGACATATTTTATAAATTTTTACTATACTCTACTATAGCATGGCATAGATTCCCCCAAAATGATTGGGTTTTATGGTAATCATTGCAAAATTGATTGTTAAAAACTTTGCATGTTTAAAGTGACTCGCTAATATTTTAATTGTTTAAGCAAAAGCATGGTGTGGCAAAACCAAGTTTGAGTTTTATAGAGATTGTCCAGTGCTGACTGCTATGAGAGAAGGGGAAATGCTGGGAAGAACAAATATTTGACATTTTATTTGTAATACTAAAATTAAAGGTAACTTATGACCTGATCAGATTTACACCTGAAAGTGTAATTTGCCATTTATTTTGAGTCTAAACTCAGCTACTAATAAAGAGAAATTGTCTGGCTTGTGTATTCTTCCATTGGAAAACATTTGGGCTCAAATTATAAAAATTACATAAAGACCTGTGTGTCTGGCTCTCATGTATAAAATGGCAGTTTAGTATGCAGTTCCCCTGTGTGTTTTAAAAACTTACATTAGTTTTGTGTGACTATTCCTTTCTCTCTTTAATTATTAACTTAGATGTCAGACTTGGTAAGTTAACTTAAGAGCAATTTATATTTGAGATTTCTTGGAAGTTTCTTCAATTGTTTCATTTCCAGTTGATAGCATATTTAAGATCTGAATGTATTTGTTTCACTTAGTATAGAGAGGAGCTGTATTGCTAGGTGATGGCTTCTGCCTCACGTATTTCCAGATATGTATGGAAAGTCAAAATATGTGATTTAGTATGTTTTTCTAAAATCTGGTTTTGACAGTGATCAAACTGAAGGTCAAGCCGGACTGCTTAGCTTTGCAAGTGTCACCTATTAAAAAAAAAAATAAAAAAGATGAAACTAACCAACCAAGAACCCCTCTCATTTTTAAGATGGGTCCTTTTGACTTTCCGCCCGAGTTGTATGTTTCTTCTTGGATGTCTGGAAAAGTAATTTCAATCAAGTTAGCTATTATGGAGTATTTTTATGATACACTATTAAAAAGAGAATTTTGTTTATTTGAAGGGAGTTTTATAGAGCTTTAAACGTCTTGTGTTAGTGATGATATATTCTGGTGTAGTGATTGAATTTTGCTTGTAGAAAGAAAGTGATTAGAGAAATGTTAAAAACTGTTCAAATGCTTTTCTGTGTAATCTCAGTTCTGAGTCATCTGCTGGTGGGGGATGGTTTCCTATGAGTGAATATTACAGCATCATGTCTGTATACGTGCCCTCTCACTCTCTTTTAAAATATCTTTTAAAACATTTGAGATTGATTTCCTTATGAGTTGAGTGTAATGTAAGTTTAGTGCATGGTAAATGAATATAGTGTTTTCCTTTGTTTTTCACAGGACCACCCCCTCCACTTCCCCCATTACAGCCTGCTGGTATGGATGCCCCCCCAAATTCAGCAACTAGCTCAGTTCCTACTGTTGTTACAACGGGTATTCATCACCAGCCGCCTCCTGCTCCACCCTCTCTTTTCACAGCAGGTGTAGTACTGAGGCTTTGCCCACAAGGTTTGCTAAATAGAATAACATTGATTCATACTATACTGTAGTTTTTAGAGATAATAATTTCATGGTTTGAGAGAATAAGTTTTCATCATTTACACTGTGACAGTAACTTAGCTCTTCTTTTCTGACTTAGTTCGGGACAGAAGTAAAATTTGCATGTAAAATGTGAATCTTGACTGTGGAATAATGTTTTCATTGCATTTAAGGAGAAAACTTGGCATGGTAGTTTTTTTTTTAAGATAGTTGTTATGTAATGCTTCCATTGTAAGAGTATCTTGTAATTATATTAAATATTCTGTTTAAAATCATAGGGGTTTTAACTGCAATTTATTTTAATTAGACAATTTCTTTGTTACCAGAAACGTATGACACAGATGGCTATAATCCAGAAGCTCCAAGTATAACAAATACTTCAAGACCTATGTATAGGCATAGAGTACATGCCCAAAGACCAAATTTGATAGGCCTCACGTCAGGTGATATGGATTTACCACCCAGAGGTATGTTCTTAAAGCTATGTTTAGTTTAGCTGATTTTCTTACATCAATGCAGAATGAGACAGTTTTCAGAGAATGTATTACTGTAAACATTACATTTTTGAAAATCTTTTGATATTAAGTATAATAGAATAGTTACACTTGGTTTGTGTGTGCATTTTTACAGGTAAAAAGAAATCTCTTGCTACAGTATTGCGTAGTTTACACTTGGCTGTAATAACTGGTGACTTTATACCATTTATAGAGAAAAATGTTGATATTTCTGTAACAGAATCTTAGGATGATTTTTGCTGCAGAGAAGAGGGAGTTATTTTTATCTGATAGAGAACAGTTATGCAAGTATAATCTTAACCTCATAGTTCCTGTGGCCCTGAGAAGTAGCACACAGAATGAAAAAAGTAGGATAAACCTGTTTGGTTTTTTGTTTATATTTGTATGTATTTTTATTTAATCTTATTGTGCTGCTGTTGGTATATTTTCTGTGAGGAGTCCCTCAGTATTATTGTTCTTCAGCAAGAGCCACTCTTCTCCTACAGTCTTGGTTGGAGCTGTTAGTGCTCTGGCATAACGTACTTTTCTCTATCATAAGCATTTTTATGTGCCATCTAAGAGTATAATAGAGGTGTTAACAGAAATAGTCTGAGCTTTAGAGTATTTTGTGGGACATTGTGAATCTTTGAATGCAGTCATCTTTTGTCACACATCTTCTGTTTTCTTTGTGTGATATTACTGTAAAAAAGGAAAGCTACTAGCTATTTTCATCTGTTGCAGCATCTGTTGATACTTAAGAAGAAAAGTCTGACTAAGTTTTATTCAGTTTGAACAGGGATCGTGGTAATTTCAAAGAAAACAAGTGTGCTTTTCAGTGTGAATTTGATATGAGTGAGCAGAATACTCTTTCACAATCAAATACAAAGAAAATAAAAGAAATATTGAAAAATCTTTTTGTCTGTTTACAGAAAAACCTCCTAATAAAAGTAGTATGAGAATAGTAGTAGATGCTGAATCCAGGAAAAGAACAATTGGTGCAGGGGATGGTGGAGTTCCTACAAAGAAGACTTGGTTTGACAAGTGAGTGATCATTGAAACAAGGTTGTCCTAACAGTTGGATTTCTGTGGAGCTGTTTGCTCTAATCTGAAACATAGATATATCTATATAAATTGCCAACAAGTTACATTGTGACTAACCTGACTGTGCTAAAATAAATCACACTAAGAGTGATCTATATTTGACTGTCTTCTTTCAAAGGCAGTATAGAGATAGCTGAAGTCACTGTGGATGGTACAGAGATCTCCTCCCTGAAAGCTGGAATGATAAAAGATACTGAGAAACTGCAGTATGATGCCTGTTAGAAGTGACTGGTTTTAGTTTGGAAATGTGAATTGTATCATTGCTGTGTTGGTTTGAGTTGCCAGATATGTTACTGACAAAGTATAAGGTGCAGTGCTTAGTGTCCACAGGTACCTGGGGTGACAGAAGATTGGAAGAGATTTTTAAGAGATCACCAGGACTGAGAAGACCCTTGAATTAAGAGTTATTTGAAATTTTTATGGGGAGTTTCCATGGAATAGCTGAGAAATAGTTTTTAGAGAAGCAATGTGGAAGTCAGAACTTAGAGGCAAAAGCAAAAAATGCAGGGAAAAGATCAGGAGGGCTAAGGCCCAGCTAGAAATCAGATTGGCCAAGTCTGTGAAAGACAACAAAAAATCTTTCATTTCAAAATATATCAACAGTAAAAGGAGGACTAGGGAGAATCTCCAGTCCCTACTAGATGCAGAGGGAACAACAGTAACAGGGAACAAAGACAAGGCTGAAGTACTCAATGCCTACTTTGCTTCAGTCGTTAATAGTAAGGAAAGTTGTTCCCTCTGCGCACAACCCCAGGGGCTGGAGGAGCAGAACGAGGTTCCCATGATCCAAGAGGAGGTGGTTAGAGACTTGCTTGCCCAACTAGACGTCCACAAGTCTATGGGGCCGCATGGAGTCCACCCAAGAGTTTTGAGGGAACTGGCAGATGTGCTGGCCAAACCCCTTTCCATCATCTTCCAGCGGTCCTAGATGACTGGGGAGGTTCCACTGGACTAGAGACTGGCTGATGTCATGCCCATCTATAAGAAGGGGCACAAGGAGGATCTGGGGAACTACAGACTTGTCAGTCTGACCTCAGTACCAGGGAAGGTCATGGAACAGGTGATCTTGAGTGCTATCATGAAGCACATGCAAGAGAACTGGCTGATCAGGCCCAGTCAACATGGGTTCACGAAAGGCAGGTCTTGCCAAACTAACCTGATCTCCTTCTGTGACCAAGTGACTCGGCTGCTGGATGAGGGAAAGGCTGTGGATGTAGTCTTGTTGGACTTTAGTAAAGCCTTTGATACAGTTTCTTACAGCATTCTGCTATGGAAACTGTCGGCCTCTGGACTGGACAAGCGCACACTCTCTTGGGTGGAAACTGGTTGAATGATGAGGCCTAGAGACTGATGGTAAATGGAGTTAACTCCAGCTGGAGGCCAGTGACAAGTGGTGTCCCCCAGGCCTCAGTGCTGGGTCCAGCTCTGTTCAGTGTCTTTATCAATGACCTGGATGAAGGCATTGGGTGCATCCTTAGAATGTTTGCGGACGACACCAAGCTGGGTGGAAGTGTCAATCTGCTGGAGGGTCGGGAGGCTCTACAAAGAGATCTAAACAGGCTGGACTGCTGGGCAGAGACCAATGGCATGAGGTTTAACGAGACCAAATGCCAGTCCTGCACTTGGGGCACAACAACCCTAAGCAGAGCTAGAGACTGGGAGAAGCCTGGCTGGAAAGCTGCCAGGAGGAGAAGGACCTGGGGGTGTTGGTTGACAGCCGACTGAACATGAGCCAGCAATGTGCCCAGGTGGCCAAGAAGGCCAATGGCATCTTGGCTTGTATCAGAAACGGTGTGACCAGCAGGTCCAGGGAGGTTATTCTCCCTCTGTACTCGGCACTGGTGAGACCGCACCTCGAGTACTGTGTTCAGTTCTGGGCCCCTCACCACAAGAAGGATGTTGAGGCTCTGGAGTCCAGAGAAGAGCAGCAAAGCTGGTGAAGGGGCTGGAGAACAGGCCTTATGAGGAACGACTGAGAGAGCTGGGGTTGTTCAGCCTGGAAAAGAGGAGGCTGAGAGGAGACATCATTGCTCTGTACAACTGCCTGAAAGGAGGTAATGGAGAGGAGGGAGCTGGTCTCTTCTCCCAAGTGACAGGGAACAGGATGAGAGGGAATGGCCTCAAGCTCTGCCAGGGGAGGTTCAGGCTGGACATTAGGAAAAAATTCTTCACGGAGAGGGTCATTGGGCACTGGAACAGGCTGCCCAGGGACGTGGTTGATTCACCTTACTTGGAGGTGTTTAAGGCACGGGTGGACGGGGTGCTAAGGGGCATGGTTTAGTGTTTGATAGGAATGGTTGGACTCGATGGTGGGTCTCTTCCAACCTGGTGATTCTGTGATGATTCTATGATGAAATTATTGTGAATTATCTTGCAGATTTATGTGCTGATTTATGCAGAGTATCAGTGGGGAATAGTGCTGTAGTCTTCTATGATTTTATAAAATTGTTTTAAGTCTGCACTTCTTTGTCTCATACACACATGCTCCTGTGTAAGCATATGCAGTTTAACATTGTGTTTGCTAGCTTGCTATGGATTTCTGGCGTGATTTTTTTCGTTCTTTCAGGCAAAATTTTAACAGAACAAATAGTCCAGGTTTCCAGAAGAAAGTGCAGTTTGGAAATGAAAATACAAAACTTGAATTGAGAAAAGTTCCTGCAGAACTGAACAATATCAGCAAACTTAATGAGCACTTCAGTAAGTTTGGAAACTTAGTCAACTTGCAGGTAAGAGTCAATAAATAGAAGGCAGTATGCTTTGTTTAACGAGAGAGGTAGTAGCTTAAAGAAGAATGTGAGCTGTTTTTTAACAGGTTCCCTGAAACTGTTCCCATTTATTTCATAACTTATTTCTTAAACATGATTTCATTGTTTTTAATGGAATTGTCATTGAAGAAGCAAAAATGTGATGTTCTAGTCATATTTTAGATTCTGAATAATTGTTTTCCTCACAGCTAAGACTTGTAAGTTTCATTGTTTAAAACACTTTAACGTTTTTCCTTCACTCCTTTTTCAGATTTGGATCTGATATCATAAACTCTTTGTATTTTTTGAGACAAATTATAAATAAAGAAAAGCTGTATTTCCTATCCAGAAGAAGTTCTTGTGATATTATTGTTTTCTGGTCCCATAGTGGTGGCAGTTTGTCCCATATAATTACTTTGAAGTGTATCTGAGTGACCTATGTTTATAGACGGAAACCTTCAAACAGTTAGAGAAAGGTACAAAAGAGATGCAGAGATCTAAGGCCTGGCTTATGTTGATGTTACATATTGGAGGCTGTATGGATAGTGTTGATATTTCACATCCAGTCTCTAAGCTGCTTAGTCTGATCTTTCATTATGCTTCATTAAGTTTCAGATGCTAACTTATGTTTTTATGTACATTTCCTTGTTTGCAATGAGAGGTTGAATGAAGAGGTTGAATAGAATATTTGTGTGTACTGATACAGTATAGGATAAACCTCCTGTGCCTGTCTGAACACTGAAGCAATTAAATGAACACTTGAAGGAATTTAAGTCTCTCTTAATTGCTGTTAAATATTTCTGAAGCTTTTCCATAGTTTAGGGCAAGCAAAATTATGTGTGGATTTGTATAGAGAGACACAGGTGGTTATTGCAAGATATATTCTTCTTCCAGAAGGTATGATTTCATCCTTTGAAGCTGTTGAAAATATGTTGATGCTCAAAGGAAGGGAGAAGAAGCAAAATGAACTTTGTTGTCTAGCTCTGATACTAGCCAACACTTACTAACTGACCCTCTAAGAACTACTCATATTAGCAATTCGAAATACCGTTAGACTGCTTAGTTTTTTTACTTTTATTTGTTTTGCTTTCTTTAACTATTCTTAAAGTTTATTAGCTTAATCTCAAGGTTGTGTGTTGGTGCCAGGTTTGTTGAACAGAATTGTGAATAGGAAATACTTATTGAAAACTTCTGAGCCTTGAAATTACTGATTTTATGATAATCAAGACACATGGAAATTCTATCTGCAGTAAGTTTTTTTTCTTCTGTTTCAAATCTTAGGTTGCATATCAAGGTGATCCAGAAGGTGCCCTTATTCAGTTTGCCACACACGAGGAAGCGAA
This sequence comes from Clamator glandarius, assembly GCA_033459285.1. Classification (NCBI taxonomy): domain Eukaryota; kingdom Metazoa; phylum Chordata; class Aves; order Cuculiformes; family Cuculidae; genus Clamator; species Clamator glandarius. The sequence continues at coordinate 390,318 of JAUNZM010000709.1, read as the reverse complement.
GAAAGCTATATCAAGTACAGAAGCAGTGTTAAATAATCGTTTCATTAAAGTTTATTGGCATCGGGAAGGCAGTGCACCACAAATCCAAGCTACTGCACAGAAGGTAGAGTATCCAAGTCTAGCCTATCTAGAATGTTATGTGAAATGTCATGTTTTAAACATCTAAAACAAATGCTTAGTAGAGAGTAAACTAAGTGCTTCTGAAATAATGAATACTTGATGTAATTATTTTCCTAAAGTTATTCTTCAGTTGTGGATTCTTTGACCTCAGATACAAGGTTCAGAAGTTTACTAGCAAGATAAAACAGAAAGTGTTTATAGAAAGCCCTTCTGTGAGTTACAGAGACTTCAACTCTTTTATCTTATGTGTGAAGCAAGATTTGATAATGCTGTCGGATAAATAACGTATTTTGGTCTAATGAGTAGAGGCTTTTTTTTTTCCCCTTCTTTCTTAAGAAAGCAGAGTCTGAAAGACAGTCTTAATTTTCTTCCAAAATGTGCTGATTTTTTCAGTCTTCTTCCTTTCCTGATGAGCATGCATGCTGCTATGAAAACTAGTGATAAAATTTGTTTTACACAAAGCTCCTCCTGTGTATATAGAGATACACACACATATATGTAGAGAGAGGGCATGCAAACAACAGTGTTAGAGGAGAGCTGCATTAGTGAGGCTAATTCTGTGGGAATGTATTGGGGACGTTTTAAGTGGAGAAGGAGGTACTGATCGCTCTGGTGTCCAGTGACAGGATGCCTGGGCATGGTTCAAAGATGCATCAGGGGAGGTTCAGGCTGGACATTAGCAAGCTTTTCTTTGTAGAGAGGGTGGTGAAACACTGAAACAGGCTTCCTGGATATGTGATCAATGCCTCAAGCCTGTCAGTGTTTAAAGAGTCATTTGGGTAATATCTTAAATATGCTTTAACTTCTGGTTAACTCTCAGGCAGTTGGACTAGATGGTCATTGTAGGTCCCTTCCAACTGAACTATTTTATTCTTTTCTATGTTTTTGTATTGAATTGCACAGTGGAGGACCTGTTGGTAGTTGTCATGTGTATGGTAGCATTGGCAGCTTTTTAAGATGATGGAATAGCAGTTACTGCGTATTCATTAGGAGGCATAGTGGTTCTGGTCAAACGTAAGAGAAAACTTGCATTCTCTCAGGCTGTGTAGGTACTCTGTCTGTGTAGACAGCCTTGTTAGTTAGCTCCTGGTCTAGCAAGTCCTTCCAAATACTTGTGTCCTGCTATATTGAACTTGTTGTCAATGTGGAACAATACATCGTACACTTAAAAAATACAAGGCAAGTCCTGTAGAAGAGATGCTCAGTTATTTATATACGCTGATGTAATGAAGAAATGAGTTGTTAGAGGATTCTTTCAGTTGTTGCTGCTCTAAGTTTTAAATTCCTTCTTCTCTGGATGATACCTGTAATCATCATTCAGAATCAGTGACCCAGTTTTCCAAAGCAATCCTGCTGTAGATTATTTTTCTCCTCTTTTTTGCCACAAATGCTCCACTTTTTGTCTATAAAAATGCAATTTCTACGACACCTGTCTCGCTGTCTCCCCAGTTATCATCCTTTAGATTTGAGTTTGGAAGCAAATCTATAAATATCTTTGATGTTTGATCTGAACTTGGACTATTCAAAATGGTCTTTATTTTCTAATCTTGATTTACATCTCATCAGCCGGAAGAGGGCAGTGGAGTATGTAATTTGCATTCATACAAGCATTACCTCTCTTGAGAAGGATAGCTTCAACAGTTATAGCCATCAGCTTATTTGCTGATTATGCTCTCCAGCTTGGCGTATTAACTGTGTATTTCCAAACAAGTATCTGATCTGTATATTTATAACTTTGCAAAACATGAGTTTTAAATAATCTAACAGATTTTAGTGATGTTCCTAGCTTCTCAGCACAACACTTTTCGCAAGTTAACCGTGATGGTTTGAGGATGAAATCCCCTTGGTACCAGATGATGGTGTTAAGGGAGCTTTTAGCATGTCTCAGGAGATTAGTTTGAAGTGCATGTGGGTGATAGAGGTCACACGGTGACAAGAAATATTTAAACAGATAATTTTAAGAGCAATGCTTTCATGTTCTTCTATCCCAAAATATACCAATTACAAATTTTTTGAGTCAGTAAACAGGTATTTTTAATTCATAAGCCTTTCAGTAGTATGAATGTTTTCACTGAAATAAGTATTTGGTGCTATATCTACAAGTAGTATGGAAGCTCTTTTCTTGTACTATTTCATGTAGTGCAAGTATTTGAATTTTTTCAAGATTTCTGGTGTAGTAGTAAATTACAGCAGAGTTAATTTCACCTGTTTTTAAAATGGTTTCTGACTTTTTTTTTTTCTTTTGGGCACTAAAGACAGGCTTTTGAATTTTTTTTGTATAAAATCAGTTGTTTTTTTAAGTTGTCCCTGCAGTGCTATATGGTCCTGAACAATTTTGTGAGCATTGCTGTATCTTCAGCAGGATTACTTTGTAAAGTTCTTAATGTGGAAATTCTGAAATGAGTGAAAGTGCTTAGTAAAAACAGCAGGAATCAACCTAATTTGATAATAAATCATCAAATTATATCTGCTTCCTGGAAGAAGTCTTTTATGTGCTTTCCTCATCTGTGGTAGATAAAACAAGTAGTAGTGGGTTTTAAAGGCAGTGTGGGAGTTTTAGGTTAGATATTAAAAAAACATTTTCTGATGCTGAAGAATACTGTGAAACAATTGCCTAGAGAGGTGATAGGGCCTCTTTCATTGGAAATCTGTAAAAACTAGATAGATATTGTCAGTAATGGCCTAGGTATAGCTGACTCTGCCCTCCAGTGAAGGAACAGATAAGGTGACCTCCTGAGGGTCATAAATATGACAGGAGGCTTACTTGGAAGCATGTTTTTGGTCTTAAGTGTTTCATGTTTTTGTCAAAGATAAAAAGGCAAGATGCTAGCTGTCAGGGCATATCCATGGTAGGCTCAGAGATGAGCTGCTCTGTTTTCTTTTTCCTATGAAGGTGTATTTCCATATCCTTATTTTTATTTTGTCTAAGTTAAACACATAAGAGATGAAGAATGATGTATTGGTGTGAAAAAGTGAGACTGACTGATACAAGTTTGTTTTCTGCCTTTCCAAAACTAGGTGATTCAGGATGAAAGATTTATGAAAGGGATTGGAAGAATACTTACCACTTTTTATTCAGTTGTATCAGGTAGAAATTAAGATAGTTTAAGTAGACATGATGAATAACAATAGACTAGTATTGTTTGATCACCTCTGTGAGCTGCAGGTGGAAAATAAATGTTATTGCTGTATACACTACAGAAATAGTAGGTATAATATCCTGAATCTCATAAAATGTTTATTTTTGCCATCAAGTGAAAAAACTATTGAATAATAGAAAAAAGTAGTGTAAATCTAAATGCTATTGCAACAATTTCTCTGTGTTTATTGAGCTACATACCTAACAGCCTTCTGTTGTTAATATTACCATGTGCTTTTTTGGGGGGTGTGGTGATGTTACAGGTGATACAACCCTTAGTTCAGCAGCCAAGTTTACCTGTAGTGAAACAATCAGTCAAGGAGCGATTGGGTCCTGTACCCACAAGTAATATTGAACCTGCAGAAGCACAGAGTGCCAATACAGAAGTTACTCAGGTATGCATGATAATCAAAAGAACAGTTGCTTTTTTTTCTTTAATAGGTTTCATAGTGTATGAATATATCTCTTAAACTTGCTCTGATAGTGCAAGTGTGCTTTTACCACGTATAAATGCATCTGATTTGATTGACTTGTTTTGTTATTAATGTTTTCTTCAGTACAATTATATTTGACTTTCTCACCCAAGCATAGTACTTAATTTTTAGTATCATAGCTTTTTTCTTTAATTTAAAAAAAAAACAAAGCAACAAAGTGCAAGAATATTTCAGTAACGTTCTGTTAAATTGCTGGTTTCAGATTTGAAAGTGAAGTTGATTTCTGTCCAAAGAACTAAAGCTATCCTTTTCCTAATATTTTATCTATTAAACAGCTAAAACTGTTAAGAGACTAGTGGGTGGATCTGAAAGTGTCTTTGACTTCTATAGATCACCGATAGTGCAAGGAAGATCGTAGTAACCATATGATTAATGGTTTGGCATGTTACTCCCAGTAGGAATAGCCTTTAAATTTTTATCGTGTTGCATTGTTAGCATTGTGCCGCTACTATAGTTCTGGGAAGGAAGATCACCGTGCTTCAGAAGACATTTATACTTTTAACTTCAGACCACTTTCTGCAATTGATGCCTGCAAATAGATTATAAAACACAAAAACTGAAGTGTATTTACAAGGGTAGATAAACCTTTGCCAGCTAGCATGTCATGGCTTTTCAGAAAATATGTATGTGATCTTTAAATCCAGATTTGGCTTTATCTTTGTCTTACCCAGTATGTTTATAGGTGTATGTTAACTGTAAAATCAAACATCTAAAGTTCATTTTATTTACTGCTTTAACATTATTTTTCTTATATTGTTGCTCAAAAGTGTATGGTTTTATTAAATATGTTTTTTTCTAAATCCCTGACATTTGCTGTTACACAGGAAACAGTGAAATATTTCACTAAAGTATATTTGAACCATGATTTTGTTCTGTTTTCTTAGAATGTGACTAAATTATCTGTGAAGGATAGACTGGGTTTTGTGTCAAAGCCTGTCACTCCAACAACTGAAAAGGTAAGATAATGTCTCGTGTTCTCTTCCTCTCACATATAATTTCAGTAGAAGAATTTTTATTATAAAACCCCTGGTGTCAATATTAATTTTGTGTCATAACTATGAATGAAGTTATTTGTTAAAGGTTACTTTTATTAAGTACAGTGTATTGAAACTCAGCAGATGACTAAATGTAAGAATAATAAAATATGCTAGGACAAAGGCTGTTATTCTGTGATTTTTGCTTTAGTATAGTAGCTTCCACTTATTCATTTGAGAAAATAACTAGATATGTTCAAGGATCCTGAGCTGTTAGAGTAACATTTAAATATTTTTTCAAAAATAATTGAAACTACATATGAATCTGTAGAAAGTCTTTTTTTTGAAAAAAAAGGTTTTGGGTGTTTGTGTCCCTTAAAAGGTGATGTTGTAAATGTTCACAGCCTTAATTGATCCTAAAATTTGCAGTACTTGTGAAAAGATAAAGGTGGGAAGTAATCGATGTAAAAAGGACAAACAGAGGTAAGGTGGGAAAGGTGCATCTGATTTGTGATTGAGTTATGTTTTGTCCAGTGGCTGCAATTTTCAGAACACAGAGTTGTAGCATAGTTCACGATACATGTTTCGAGATCTGTTTAAGCGCCTTAGGGGACAGGCTTCCTTAGTGTTTATAACATCCATTTGAGAAGACTTTGGTAGAAAGGCAGCGAGTTCTACCTGGAAACAAAACTCTGTGTAGGTGTGTATATATATATTTTCTATTGGGAATGTGATTGACCTGAAATAAATGAAGCATGACTACATTCCTACTAACTACCTACTCCCTCACTCTCCACTTCCTTATGATATGGCAGTTAATGGATTTAGTGGCATCTAACAAGTGAGATTGACTCCAAAGAGACTGCACTATATTTGGCATACAAAGGTGGTAATTCTTAATGTTGAGTTGTAATTGCAGAGGGTGTCTTTTTGTCTAATTTCAGGCTAAGCAGCCCACCTAAATGTACTGATTCTGGCTTCTTGCCTGTATTTTGTTCGCTTGAGTTGCATTCTTGTTGTTCTAACTTAGTCAGAAATAACTATCTTACTGTGTATTCTAGGACTGCATTTTACATAGATACTATATACTTAAGAAATAGGAAGTCTGCTTCAGTTTGTGTAGAAATATATATATATTTTTTTCTCATTCTGTAGGATTTGTTATTCTGTAACAGTTCTTTGGAAAGAGCTAATTTGTTATAATGGCTTTGCACTGTGATTAGCTTATTGTACAGACTGATTTCAACTAGCTGCTGGGCTGTTTAGACTAGTTTTGAAGCAGCAGTTTCCTTTGGTGTTTTCAGTAGTGTCTGAAACTGAAACTTGTTTTGACCTGGTCTTACCTAATACTGTCCTATTACAAGGAAATACTTTGCTTAGTTTGCTGTGATGATGCTTTATAACCTTTATGAAGTAGATGATTGACAGCTGTTAAACTTAACTTTTTTTGGTTTTGACTGAGTGCAGCGTTTGACAAGAACTTTCCAATAAGAAAGTTGGTAGCTATGCTTTCAAAAAGAGCAGGAGGAAAAGGAGAATAAATGGTCATCATGATGCCTTTTAAGATAGATGTATAGAGACTTGCAATTTATGAACTTGTGAAAGGGTTCAAACTACTTATTAAGAGATTTAGAAGACATTTGGTGTGTTGCTTCTTGCTCTTTTGTATTAGTTGATGCAGATAGACGCACTGCAGCATCTCTCCTTATATTAGAAGACATGAGGAAGCCATGAAGACAGTTCAGGGCAAATTGAGTGTGTCAATATTTTTGTCTTTGTGTAACCCTATTTGGTTTTGATGTAGCTTATCCTAAAGCTACTTTGTAATAGCATCAATTTGCTTAAAAAAGTTGAAGAAAATCTTTTATCTCCTTTTTCAAGGTCTTTGAGTGTTTTATGTCACCTTTTAAAAGACCCCTGACATGCTTGGAATTTTTCTGTTCTCTCTGCGCTGCTTATTCTGGAAAATACTTTACTGTGTGGGAAAAAGATAGTATAAATAGCACAACAAAGTGGAAAGCTCTTATACGAAGTGTTCTGTTGTAAATTCTTTTGATCTCTCGATCCCTTCTATCTTTCTAATGTTTCTTGACTGTCTCTTTTCTCCTGTTGGGGGGCATTGTCTGTTTTATGGAGTGCATGGTTACTATTCAGTAGACATGAATCTTTTGATTTTACACACACACACACACACACACACACACATATATATATGTATGTGTATATATAAAGGGTTTTTTTCAACTCCTGGAAATGATGCTAAATGTGTAATTGCTGTGATTTGCTAACAAGGCAGACAAGATCATGACTATATTATTTCCAGCACTTCGCTGTGGATTTTTCAGTACTAACATGGCCCATAAAAATGTCCTTTAAGGAATGTGCTAAGAAAAGAGAATAGTCCAGATCTTCAGGTGTTGTGGAGATGTACATAGTATATTTGAGAGGTTATAAAGCAGAAAATTGTGTTCTTAGCAAGTCCTGTGAAAATTTCATACTTCATTACACATGTAGGAAAAATAACAGAGACACATAGGAGTCTCTTCCTTTGCTGTATGATGTTGAAGACTTCCCTGAACTTTAGTTACTTCTTGTTGATTGTGCAAGCCCTGCTTTGCACAAACTGAATTTGAAAAAACTATTGTCTACTTTGGACCTTAGTCTCAAATTATCTTGAGTTTTTGCTTGAAAAAATTATGCAAACATGAAAAATTGTATTTTGAACTTCAAAAGAAAAAAACAATTTTGGGATAAATTTGTATTTTTTCCTTAATTACGTTCAAATATATAAAACTTCATATATCTGAAATTTGGAACTACATCTGAAATCAAAAAGGAAAGCATTTATAACATGAGGTTTATAATTCTTATTTATCTGATATAGTGCTACCTCTTTAAAATTGTTTAAATTCAGGAACTCCAAATATAATTGTTTCACCAAATTTTTATATTCCATATCATCAAAACAGACAAAAGAAAAGACACTTATATTTTTAAGCACTCATGGTGTTGGTTTTTTTTAAAACAAACAAACAAACTGAAATTCACTGGCAAAAAATAAAATGATTTCCTCCTATAGGTTTTATCCACTTCTACTGGCTTGACAAAAACTGTGTACAACCCTGCTGCTTTGAAGGCAGCACAGAAATCTTTGCCTGTTGTTTCCACTTCCGTGCTAGACTCTAATGAAGCACAGAAGAAAAAACAGGTAAATTATACTTCTTTATAAAATCGACCTAGGTTGGGAATTTGTGACCACTAGAGGTAGTGCAGTATGTATGTTCATCTCAAGAGCGTAGACAAAACTAGTTAAAAAAATAAATTCACTAAAATGGTTTCTTTTCAAAAGACAAAATTCAGCATTATTGCATTATTTTGTCCATTTATGTTCAAGCAGTATAAGCAGGTTTAAAACGTGGGGGTTTTTTTTCTGGAAGCAAATATCCATCTGGAGGCATGAATTGTCAGTTGTGAGAAGTATTGTTGCTATTCTTCTCTTTTAAATGCCAGTTCCAGAAGGGCTTATTTTCATTAAATTGGCCTTTACTCTCAGTGTATTTTGTACTTGTGACCAAAATTGTTTCTTCACTTTAGAGAACCCTATGGCTCTGCAGTTTGTTTCTCCAGCATCTGTTCTTATAGTCTATAGTTCTCCAGCATCTGTTTTTATTTTCTGCATAATGTTAGGTTTTCTCTTCTCCCCCCATCCCTCCCTTTCATGTTTGAGAGGGAGTGCAACAAAAATGCGTTTGGCCTCAAATATGTCACTCGATTGTACATTAGCTTGATTAAAATAACCTAGTAAAGCTCCTTTTTTTCAGGCTTATTCCTATGATTTAGAGAAACTAAATATAGAATAATGTTTACCTTACTGGTTTCAAACCACAGACTGAGAGTTCAACGCTAAGTTAGAGTGAAACCGAAGTATTGAAAGCAGTATAACTGGTAAAGATTTTACCTTATTGGTAAACTTCTCTAATGTGTAATATAATTTGAAATAGTGGTTCGTAACTGCACGTCAGTTGTGGCGCTGGTCCAGACTTTAAATAAATCACTTCTAATTTGGGGATTTAATTTTGTTTTTGTCCCCTAAACATGTTTTTTTTTTTTTAATTGGAGCCTTTACCTGTCAAATTAACAAGCGAAGTACCTATGAAGTGGCAAAAAGCTTCTTGTAGATTATTGACTCATAATAGCAGCTGTAGGAGTTGTTTGGCAGAAGACACTGAAGATGTGCTGAAGGGATTGACTCTCTCGTCTTATGCTTTTGGGCTCCTTCCTATTTTGAGAGATTTCTATTTCAATATACTAGCACTTGTGGCAAACCATGATTTTGTGGGACTCACTCCCTTTTTTACTCTTGTCTCCCTAACTTTTCTTGGCATTCATCCCCTTGTTACCTTCCCTCTCACTTCAGAAAACTGATGGCACACTGTATTGCAGAACTAACATTTCATGCAGCAGAATTTGTCAGTATTTGGAAAGACATACAGAAACCTTATTACTGTTTTTTATGGCTGTTATGCTTTTATATTCTTTGTATGTTAGTCACTTCCAGTCTAACCCCAAGTGATTGGTGATCTAGAAGTGCAAAATTATCTTCTGCCTCCCCTCTTTTATTCAATGAAATAAAGACTCATAGTTGTTTTCTGAAAGTGTCCTGCTGTCTAAGACTTCTGTGTTCTGTATGTGAGGGCAAGAAGCAATTGCTTTCTTTCAAGCAGCTTTAGTAGGAGCTGAGCAAAGCAGTTGTGGCATCTCCTCATTCTGAGTGCAGTGTGTCACAATCTTCTAAGTTTAAATTAATTTTGATTTTGCCCATTGCAACATCAAGATTCTGTTTTTTAGCAGATTGAGTAGTAGTACTTGTCACTTTCAAGATATAATAGTCAGACGCAAAAGTAATGGCTTTCTTGGGGTAACAATTTTAGAAAGCAAGAGTGTACATTCATTTTGCTTGTAACTGTACTAAATGATGTGTTTTAAATAATGTACTTGATTTTCAGTTGCTTTCAAGGTACTGCCCTTGCACATTCAAATTCTTATATGTTGTACCTTTTGCTATAGTATATAATATTGCCTTTCAGACTTCAGTGGAGTTGGTTAAGGACTTACTTGGTATTCAAGAAGTAATGAAGCCTTCCCAGTACAGATCTAGGAAGGATTGTTAGATCCTTCTTAATATGTGATAAATTGTTTTCCAAAACATAATTGAAATATTACCTATTAGTACTTTGAGTTTCTGTTTATATTTTTTTTGTTAATATATTATTCTGTTAATATTTTTTTCCCTATTATTATTATGTGTTACAACTGTACAGTTGTCAGATATAGTATATTATTCTTTTGGCATTATTTTTCAAAATCTAGAAACTCTGTAATTTTTTTATGCTTCTAGGAAGCTTTACGACTTCAACAAGATGTGAGAAAAAAGAAACAGGAAATCTTAGAGAAGCACATTGAAACACAAAAGGTAACGTTGTCATTAAAGAAACTTAGCAATTCAGTTGTGAAATCTCAATTAACTTCTCTAAAATATTTTAGAATTGTAAGCATGGGCTACAGAACTGCCCTATGAAATAATTGTTGTTTTAGAATGCTACTATTGCATTATTTGAAGTATAATATTTTAATCTAACTGGTCTTGTTAGTTCACTTAAACTACAAATTTATACAATTTTAGTTCAAATTACCTAATTTGGGTCTGACATGCGTATGTCTTTTGGGGGAACTGAAAGCCTGAGAGTTCTACTTGATAAGAGCAAGAGGGACTTAAGCAGGAAAAGTATGTGTGAATGCATTTGGCTTGGAGGAGAAAAAGGTCAAAGTGACATTTAAACTGAATTAAAATTCTGAACTAATTTAAATATGTGTATTCTGTTTTTTCCCATTAGTTTTATTGAGTATTGGAAAACAGATTAGTAGTAGTAGTTTCTAGATAACAAGATATTTATGTATATATTTTTATAAATTGGGCAGATGCTGATTTCAAAGCTGGAGAAGAATAAAGCCATGAAGTCAGAAGACAAAGCAGAAATCATGAAAACACTGGAAATTTTGACTAATAGCATTACCAAGTTAAAGGATGAATTAAAAGGTGTATCACCTGGAGCCGGAGCAGCTTCTTTAAAAAGCATGAAAACTAAAACTCAGGTACTCTATTTTAGTCAGCTTTTTAATAAGATGAATTCACATGCTTATGAAGCAGATAAAAAGATGCAGCCACATCAGCAGTATTTAGAACCATACTGATTTAATTTTTAAGTCCTCTTTGAAGTGAGATTGGTTTTGCCCACTTTTTAAAGGAACATGGTTTATTTTGAATTTGTACTGTTATCCAAAAGGTTTATCTGCTCTAACGCAGATATTTTTTCATTTTGAAAATACCTGCCCCCCCCCCCATTATTTCATTTGCCTTATCCAATCTTTTTTGGATAGTCTTGCTTTCTTAAATTTTGAATGGAAAATATAGAAATAGTATTTCTTACGCAAGAGGATTATCATTATGCAAAACATGTATCTTCTGGTCAAGTTTAATATACAAAAGTATTTCATGGAAATAATTGATTATTGTATGGTACTTAGTTTTCTGCATTTTTTAATGCCACTGAAATTTTTCAGCATATGAAACTTTTTAGGTTGGAGATTATACTGTTCTCTTTTCCTTCTACTGAGCTGTCCATGTGTGCTTTGTACCTGTGAGGAATTTCCCTTCTCCACTGTGATTCTTCTTAATATGTCTATAACCAGTTTCTCATCTGTTGAAAGATGCAATTATAATATCTTTTAAAATGCATTTTTTTGCTTTATACAGAAGTATTTCCTCTTAAGCAGGTCACCAGGTGATTAAGAATTGGGCAAGACTTTAATAAATAACAATTTTAAGAAATTAATATGTTCTTTGAAATACATTATAAGCTTTACTTGTTTTATCGAATGAGGAAGTGCATACCAATAAGAGGTGATCTTTGTATATTCTCAGTAGAAGACAAAAAGCCTTCCTCTTCTCTTGCTGTTTTCATTCAGTTATGAAATCTTCAGAATGCTTATTCTTCTCTAATGTTTGAGATTCTGTTTTAAAAAGGTGGTATGACATTACAACCCAAATTTATTTTAAATGCATCATTAGAATACTAGGAAAAGCATTTCTACTGCTTCTTTTGCGTGGAAATGTAGGCATTAAAAGTAACTACAGTGTAAATTATTGATGCACAGTTTTGAAAAGAAATACCAAGAAGAAATACTGAAATGACCTGTTTGTAATGACTGTATCTCCTTACATTGTTCATCAGTTAAAAAGATGAAGCATCTTATTTGTATCCTGAAAATTGACATAGATTATATTTCTGGAAATCAGTTTGTCTCTTAAAACAACTTAAGTTGCAGCAGAATACTGTGCTTTAGAAGAGGAACTAACTGTAATAATTCCAGAATTCAGACACTGCTATAATAAGATTAAATTCCTCTTTATTTTCTATTTTTTTGGAAATGAGGCACAAGTTTTTGGAAAACAGAGGGTGTTGTTTGTTGAGAAAATCTTTCTGAGAAGAGGTCTGAAGGAAGAAGTTACCTACTTATAGAGTGATTTTGCTTGTTTTCAGGACATGGTCAAAGCTGCATTTGGTAGTGACAGCTTCCTGGTTTTGAGGAGTACTCTTCTGCTGAGTGGTGTACAGTGCTTCATAAGTTAAAACGGGAAGAATAGCTTATAGTTTAGAACAGTTTTGATTCAAGAATAATGGTTGTTTTCTGGTGTTGTCACATGCAAGGGAAAATATAGACCTATAGAAGTGAATTAGCAAGTTGCATCACAAATTGGTAAATTCTTGACTAGCTAATCTTGAATGCAGTATTGTGACCCACGACAGTTATTTTACCCTGTGGCTGGTCCAGTAAACCAATAGAGAGAAAGAGAATAGTCCAGTAAACAAAGTTGCTCTAAATGTTTGAGATTGGAAGGAATCTCAGGGGATCATCTTGTTCCATCAGCAGGTGCTACTGTGGTTGCTGTCGGTAATCAGAAAATGGGGTAAAAGGGGTTCAGGTTTAAGTTGCCAGTTGAATAATACAGCTTTTTTTCTTTTAAAGCTTCCAGGAAAAAACAAAGAAACAAAAAAAAACCCTTTATGGTTCAGTGGTGATACTTGGTTTCCAACTGTCACAACTGCGAAACCTTCATCTCTTGACAACCAGCCTTTGAATAAATTACATGCTGTGGTTTTGAATCATCAGGTGTAAATATAAAACTTTCACAGTCATCTGTAATTTTATCCTTCATTTGTTATGTCATTGGAACATTTGGCTGCTGCTTTTTCCATTTTTTTCTTTTTTTAAAAAAAAGCTTTCAATTTGAGACAGAACTTCAAATCAAACTTTGGTGGTCACATAAAGCCCCTTCCTGCACCCGTACCATCATCTGCACATCAGTGGTTCTGATAAACATGTCTAAATTCAGGTTTGGAGACACGTTGTAGTTTCATATGTATTTTTGCGCTAATATTTTTTTTTAAAAGCACTATGTGCTGAAAGGCAACTCCAGGTGCATCAGAGACCAGCCTTTTGTTAGCAGAGGTCTTGTTACTGTTTTTTATACTCTGGCCTGAACACAGCTACCACTTGTGCTTTTTGCAATGGAATTGCGATAAACTTGGGCTCTTTTTCTCATTATTAGTTATAGAATTATATTCATCCATAATTGTACTGCTTTTTTGTAGAATCTCTTTTTATCTCATCATCGCTACCATATAATTGTGTATTTCAACTTTAGGAAAAATTCCATTCCCTTTGGCTTTGTGTGGCAGTCTAAAAGCTTTGACATCACCAAGCTCAGAAAGACGCTGCTATACCTTGAACTATTATCTTGACAAGAAGGCTCTTAAGTGTGTGGTTGGTTTGTTTTTGAAGATGGAAACCTAGCGTAGTAAGCAGTATACTTGCAGAATTACAGCTGTGGTCTGAATTAATACGCCACAACTTGATTCAGTTTAAAATTTCCCTAGGGTTCTAGTTTTTAAATTCCCTTTCCTTAGATATTCTAGGAACTTGTTTTCCAAATAGAGGCACTGTGGCAGACTTCTACTTTACCTGGAGACCAGTGCTGCCAATCTTTAAGATGCTGTGTGTTTTTTTAAATAGACTGCTAATAGGAGCATAACAATAGAATCTTGGCTTTTATCAGGAAATGGTTTCCTCAGCAGAGAATGTGAACTGTGGAACTAATAATTTACCATAACAATTTCTTAGATGCAGAAAGAGTTACTAGATACTGAACTGGATTTATACAAGAAGATGCAAGCTGGGGAAGAAGTTACGGAATTAAGACGAAAATATACAGAGCTACAGCTGGAAGTATGTTCTTTTGTAGCAATTAACTTTTAATCATGTGTTTTCATATATGTTTATTAGCTTGTGTATTATATCAACAACTATTTTTTTTTTGGAGAGTGATATTAAGTTGCATGTAGATGAAGGAATTTAACACTAATTTTTTTTAAAATGTACTTGAATTCTACAGAGGTACAAAAATAGTTTTGTCTTTGATTTTGAATGTTAAACTATTTAAATTCTCTAACTGTTTAGATGACATGGTACTTCATAGATTTGTGGTAGTAATGCTTCATTGAGAGCATAGAGTGTTTTTAAGTTGTTACCTGGAGTTGATGTTGTTTGGTACAGGAGAGTTGAAAAACAGTGCTTGATGTTTTATTCTTTTTAGCTTCCTCTTAATGAGATAAACCAAAAAGGCTTAAGTGCCCCAAGTAGTATTACAGTATTGCTTTCAAGAGAAGGATGACTTACCAGAACCAAATAGTGTTTCAAGGAACTGTATAGTGTATAGAAATGTGCTTCGTCTTAAGAGTACTTGCTTTTAAAAAAATTCAGAATGCTGTGCAAGATTTTTCACGTTTTACTTTAGAAATTCTGAATGCTGTGTGTTATTCTGTTATGTTGCACTGTCTTGCCTATATGATTGTATAATATCTATGTAATTGCATGATAATCTCTTTTTACTATTAAGCAGGCTGCTGTCGCTTAAATCGCTCTTTGTCTTAATGAAGTTTGGTCATGTCATATGTGTAACTACATATGAACACAATGCTCATAAGTATGGCTAAGTTGCATTAAAATCCTGCTTTAAAATGAAGTTATGCAGCTTTGATAATTGTGTAAATAGGTTTGTTAGTAAACCAAGCCAATTGAATGGAGATGTCATAAAAGCTTCTGTTAATCATATATATTCTGAGGTTTTTTTTCCCTTGATGTTTGATTCTTTAATATTCTTACAAGTTGTTTAGAAAAACTATTCACACACACTTTTTGTGACATAACCTCCCACAATTCCTAACCTGCTGTTCTGTTCTAGGACTCTCTGATTTTACTGTGAGAAAACCCAAGTAATATACAGGTTGATTGTTGAGTCAGCATAATCTTCAACTGTCTGGATTATTCATTTAACCATTTAATTGTTTTTTAACTGAACATACAGGACTCTCTTTACAATAATTGAAAATCGAACTATCTTATACTATCATAAATTATTTTTTAAATAGCTGTCAGAGATAATGGTCATTGGCCTTTTGACTTTTCTCAGAGAGTGTATGGCAGTTGTTTAGAAGAGATACACAGGTATTGTGTGAATGGAAATTAGTGAGTGCGTAGAGCCAGATTTTTAGTAAATACTTTGTCCTTGGAAATGCTTCTTAGAACCTCTGTTCATACCTCGCAGTTCTGTGGCCAAGAGCTATTACGCTGGATTAATTCTAGTCAGAATAAAAGTCCTGACTGGACTTTCAGAGACAAATTAAGAGGCAAAGATAAAGACACAAGTCAAGTAGTTAGTTGTTAATGAAATTTCAAATGTTGTACTGCAGTTCCTTTCTCCTGTGAGGAATTATTGTCACAATTAAGCACTCTTGGCATCTATTTAATACCTTTATTTTTCCTATTTTCATCCTATTTTGATCTTTTATTAATTAACAGTATTAGCTTTGAAATGTTATTAATGTGTTCACCTTTTGCTGTTTTAAGACATATTAGCTGCTTTTTTTGAGGCTTCTTTGAGCTTGTGTTTTTAGGAAACATCAGAAAATGTATTTCTTAATTTTGCCTAAATATTTGAATTATGAATTTCAGTACATAATGTATTCTGTATAAACATCTTAGGCTGCCAAACGAGGGATTCTTTCATCAGTTCGTGGTAGAGGGGTTCATGCAAGAGGTCGGGGTGCATCACGTAGCAGAGGTAGAGGAATACGAGGCCGGGGTAGAGGCAGAGGAGTTCCTGTGCATGCAGTTGTGGATCATCGACCTAGGGCATTAGAAATCTCTGCATTTACAGAAAGTGATAGAGAAGATCTTCTTCCTCATTTTGCGGTATGTGGCAATTTCACTGTTTTTATTCTTTGGATGATATTCTTTTATTGAATTACTTGTTTCCACTTAATTCAACTGGAAGTACTGGTTAGGAACGGTTCTTTAATAAGATACATTCTCTTTTCCGTGAACTGATTTATCAGAAAAAGGTGAAACAGTTTTTAGGTATAGAAAGATAAAATAACTGAAGGGATGATGAGAGCAAAGACTGTGTCCAGATTTCACTGACTGAAGTCTTTATTTTTATTGAAGTTTTTTAGCAAGTGCTTAATGAAATGTTTTATTGCTTTTGTCTAACTTTCTGAAATTTAACAATCAAGAGGAAAATTTTGCCACTACATACAGCCAAAGGTTTCTGTACCTCTCTAAGCTTAAGAAGTCATAGCTTGTCTACGTTTTTTTTCTGTTTTCAGTCTAAAAAAAAAATCAATAGATGTACAGATTTTTTTAGCATATTTCTAAGTGCATATGTAATAGAGAAATCAATGTAAGTTTATAGAAAACCCCCAACGAAAACACTACCACTATTATATTGGGTTTTTTTAAGGTGTTGTTTCCAGGAGAGAGGTATATATGTATACAAATATGTAACTCTGTGTGTGTGTGTACATATATATATATTTTATTCCCCTTAAATGCACTGCATCATATATTATGAGGTTCAACAAGGCAAAGTGCAAGGTCCTGTGCTTGAATTTGGGCAGTTTGCGGTTTCTGTAAGGATAGGGCGGTCATGTGATTGGGAGCAGGCCTGCAGAAAAGGACTTGGGGGTGCTCATTGAGAAGCTTGGCATGAGCCAGCCATGTGTGATCGCAGCCCAGAAGGCCAACCGTATTCTGGGCAGCATCAGAACAAGCATGGCCAGCAGGTCAAGGGAGTTGATTCTGCTGCTCTGTTGCTCTCTTGTGAGACCTCATCTGGAGTATAGGGTCCAGTTCTGGAGTCCTCAACATAAGGGTATGGAACTGTTGGATTATGTCCAGAGGAGGGCCATGAAGATGATCAGAGGGCTGGAGCATCTCCCATACAAGGACAGGCTGAGAGAGTTGGGGTTGTTCAGCATGGGGAAGAGAAGGCTCCAGGGAGAACTTATAGCAGCATTGCACTACCTGAAGGGGGCCTGCAAGAAAGCTGAGGAGGGACTTCTTGCAAGGGTATCTAGTGATAGGACCAGGGGGCATGGCTGTAAATTGGAGAGGGTAAGATTTAGACTAGACATTGGGAGAAAACTTCACCCTGAGAGTGATGAAACACTGGAATAGTTTGTCCTGGGAAGTTGTGTATGCCCCGTCCCTGGCAGTGTTCAAGGCCAGGTTGGATAGAGCCATGATCGAGTGGAGGTGTGTCTGCCTGTTGTTGGGGGCTTGGAGCTGTGTGATCTTTTAAAGTCCCTTCCAACCCAAACCACACTATGGTTCTATGTAGGGTAAGGAAGAGGAACTATAATAACTGTAAAAACAACAAAAATATTTTCTATAGAAAGATAAAACAGACTGGACTTCATACATACCTGTATATAAGTGTGTGTGTGTATTTAACAGGAGCAAAAGAACTTTGTACAGAGATGTATGTTGTACTGGACATTTAAGCAATAACTTTACAAATTTTTGGTGTAAAAGCAGGCTACAATCACTGTGTTTGGTAAATCTTTTTGTGGAAGAGTTTCATAATGGACTAATGGAATAATTTCAAGATCCCTTCTTTCTGATCAAGAGGGAAGTATTGAAGCAGAAAACTTATTTTCTGTCATACTTTTACTTCATACGTGTATACTTACAACTCAAAAGCCAGAGACTACAGCACTTTTGTTTTTAAGAAATGCAGGTAAAAGTAACTGTATTCCTTGCAAAGACAAGTATTCTGGTTGGACTTAAGGTTGTGAAAGGTACGCTATTCTAACGTTATGTGATTTTTGAGGACATTTTGATTTAGGACAGCATTTTTAGAATTGTAGAACTATTTCACTAAGCTTTTATTTTTTTATTTATTAAAAGCAATATGGTGAAATTGAAGATTGCCAGATAGATGACTCTTCTCTCCATGCAGTGATTACCTTTAAGACAAGAGCAGAAGCTGAAGCTGTGAGTATAGTCTTTGTTGAAAATACACTACAATGTTCAAATACTTTCTAGATCTGACAGATTTATTTAAACAGCATATTAGTGAACATATTAGAAAATGGGGATGTTTATGGCAAACTGAAGTACAGGATATGGGAGAGAAATTAAGAGAAACATGTTGGAATTGATAGCTAAATACCTTGGTTTATATCTATTCAATTGCCAATTGTTTTCACCTGAAGACTTGGTACCTTCACAGTCTGCCTGAAATGTCATTGACATCCTGTGGAATAAGCCTATGTATTTTGTTTTGGGATCAGCTGGATTTTCCTGTGCTGAAAACGTGTGACGGTGTAAATGTGATCTGATGTGATACATTTTTCCTTCTTTTCCTCTTTTAGTATATTTGTTAAACCTAGGCAATTACAGAAGCATAGAATTATAGAAATAACTTTTAGAGACTGAAATCCAGAGTTGAGATACATTTTAATTCACCGTCCTTACTTACAGATCTTTAAGACTTCATGCATTTGGTTTGGTAGAGACTCCTGTCTTAATTGGCCTGTGATGTAGGTAGTGTGTACTTGCACAAAACAACTGCCATGGTTGTTCTGCAAATGATTTTTTTTTCTTAAAAACTCTTCCATCACTGTTTGAAAGGAGTATCCTGAAAAAAGAGGGAGTCCAGAAAGAATGTGTTCATGTTTATGATATGGTTGTATGGAAAGATTTCATTTTATATTTTTATTTTGCATGGATTCTATTCTTACACAAAGTTCGTCTTGTGGAACTTAACTTGAAAACAGTTTTCAGGCCTGGCTAGACTCTTCTCTTTTTATATACCTCATCTTGAGACACTAGCGACTTGATTGACAGAAATACTGATATTTACAATTCAAATTAAGCCAATGACAGTAGTTTTTAGAATTTATATTATCATTACTGTTAACATATTTTGAGAAACAATTTGATGCATGTACAGATGTTTTACTGACACACAGACATTTTGTTTGTGGAAATCATATATATAGTAATGATGAGCACTAGTAGTATGGAGATAATATTTATTCTCTAATGGTACATAATGTATACTGAGTGACAGGGAAAAACAGTACTGTACAATCGTATGGAAGGAATGCAGTTCAACAGTGAACAAAAGCTCTGTGGAGATGAAGAAAAGTGCGTGTGCAGATAAAAGCATTATTCTAAATATGGAAAGAAACTTTTGCTTCCCTTAAAAAAAAAAAAAAAATCACCCAGAACAGTAGTCTGTTTTTATGGACTGTCCAAGTGAAGTCTTCTCCCAGGTGGAGTATGATTCCCAAGAAGGATCTTGACAGTATCTTACTACATTTATCTGTTTATCAGCAAAATACAGGTTTTACTCTTCTGTTTTACCTAAAAATTGCCATGAAGAGTCATATCAGTCTTAGCTAAGTTTCTGTACCCAAACAGCAGGGAATGATAGTATTTTGGAACCAAATGTGAAGTGTAGAGATGGGAAGTAACTGAAAAAGAAGGTAGTGGAAAAGAGTAAAGAAAGATGTGGGCAGGGGTAGAAGTTAGATGTTTGTTGGAAAGGTTGAAGTCAACATTATGTACTTTTTTTCCTTTTTTTTTTCTTTTATGTTGCATTTCACTGCATTTGAAAAGCAGTATATTTTTCCTTAATCACTCTCAAATAGAATAGGTGGAACTTTCAAGCTGTATTCAGAGTTAAGTTCAGAATATGCTCTGGTAAGTGGGGATATTGTAGCTGGGTCGGCTTTCATGATTGATGCATGAGATGTCCACATTCTAGTTAGCATTAAAACTTTTAATTGTCGAATGATTTTTTTGTCAAAATGCAGCTTCATTTTTAATTTAAAATTCTATTAAAGCTGTTCTTTCATATTTACTTAAATATGTATTTTCCTTAAGATACTCTTAAATATTTAGTTCCACTGGAATTTGTTTACACTATTAAACCAGACTTTAAGACTGGCAATAGAAGAAGTTCTAGAAGGTAATCATTAAAAACCTCTATTGAGGCCAATTATATGTAAATGCAGCTAATATTTTACCTTCTTAAATGAAAATAGGCCTAAGCTTTATGATCAGATGTGTTCTAGCCTGGAAGAAAGTGGAGGATTCCCTATTGTAAAATGTTGCATTTTTATGTAGTAGTAATTTCTTCCAAAGATTACAAGTTGTTTCTGGACCTTAATGTCACGTATAAGTACTTCTAAAAATTCTAGTTCTGTGACATTGTGATGAGACCATGGACAAAAAGCTCCTGAGCTGCATTTTAATAAGCATAGAATCTTATAAATTTATCATAAATTTATATGTACAGATTTAAAATTTATACCTGGGGACTTTAATATCACACAATTCATGTTCAGATGTCATTGAACATGTAATTGTTTCTACATTTCACATTATGCTGTGCTTTCAGATTGTACTATAAATCTTTTGTGACCAGGACGGTTATTTCGGAATGTTGCTAACACTGATTTATGCTCATTCATGTTACTTTAATTTGAACATACTATTTCCAAAGCAGCCACTTAATGTAGCTGTTACTTAGAAAGGCATGAATATCCCATAAGTTAAAAAATTTTACATTTCAATTACAGTGTCTTTACAGGAAGTGGAACATTTTCTAGTAGATTAAATTGTAGCCACAAAGGAGCTTTTTTAGTTGTTTGGTTTTTTTTTTTTTTTAATGCATTAAATAATTTGTATTTGTGGGGTGTCTAACTTCTTCCAGTAAGTTATGCATTAACAGTTTTGTGTCCGTCTTTGAAATGTGAAGAAGCCATCAAGATAATATTAAAAACCAGGAGGATGTTGCATCAGTATGTTAACCCACATCATCAGATGCTTTGATTTTCAGACCTCATTTCTTCTGAATCTGTTTTGATCATTTTCCTGAAAGGATGTATGAATCCCATGTGCCGTGAATGAAGTTGCTTGTTTCAACCTAGTAATGACACTTCAGTATAAACAAATTGCAACTTGCAACGAAGGCTGTTGGTTTTTTTCTGGCATTTAAGTATTATGGAAGTTAATTTTATCACCTGGCAAATAAATGTATAACTAAAACATTGAAACTTGTTTTAGGCTGCAATTCATGGATCTCGTTTCAAAGGACAAGAGTTAAAGTTGGCATGGAACAAGCCTGTTGCTACTATGTCTGCCGTTGAACCAGAAGAAGCAGAACCTGATGAAGAAGAAGTAAGCTTGCTTTTTGCTTTTTTCCTTTAATTTTTCTTTTTTTATGATGAAGCAGTGCAGGTTTTTCAAAAGAAAATGATCTGTTGATTTGTATTTATGTACAGAAAGTGTATTACTCTGTAAGTCTTTTCTTGTGTTCTAGGCTGTTGGAAGTCTAGACACTTTGCTTTTCCTTACAGAAATGTTTGATTTCTCACACAACAGAAAGCTGTAGGGGATATATGTGGAAAATGGAAGGGATGGGTTTGAACTCGCACAGGAGATTTAGAGGATTTTTGCCAAAATGTGGTGGTTTGTACCATCTACTTTAAGCAGTAATTCCTGAGAGTATCAAATTTCAGCATCTGCATTTCCTTTAGAGAGAAATGGCTTGGAGAATAAGATGAAGATTAAATTAGTGCATTTACTGACTTCATTTAGACCTCTAAAATACCTCTGCTGAGTGGTGCATGAAAGATACTACAGCCTTGTCCAAATAACCTTTATTAGTTAATATAGGAGTAGTAGGGCAACGTTTCTTGATGCATTTAACTCATTCAGTCAAAATGCCAGTGTTTGCGAATGCTGAAAGATAAATGCCGCTTGGGGAGGAAGTCAAGCAATCTTTCTCCTAGTTCATTTACTGTCATTTCACTGTATTTACGTAATGCCCCAGAACAGCTGAAATAGAAGTACACATTTATTTACTTGGTGGTAGTATTTTGTTTGGTTTTGGCAGGCCTACCATAAAAGCACTTTCACAAGATTGTTTTTATGTAACCAGATTTGGTTATTCTTTTTATTTGTTGTAGTATTCACTTTCTGGTGTGTTTGTTTTGTTTTCTGAAGGGAAACCAGTATGTCTGTCTGCTTTCTGTCTCCAAAAATACTAATTGCTTTTTAGCATGTCAGAGATGGGTAGAATAGACAGTGTCCACTTCTGTGTGTTCGTATTAGGTATCTATGCAATCTTGCTAAATATTACTTGCCTTGTATATGCAGATTTCAAGCATTGTTAGATAGTAATGAGAAGTGAGTGCACAAGAGGCTACATGAATCATCTTGGATATCTTGTTACTTCTCCTCCAGGGATGTTTGCCTGTGAAAATCAGCAGCAATGTTTGTTGCTGCCAGGGTCTTAAACTTGTTGAGTGGTCTCACTGAGTAACTACTCCACTGAGACTTCTCCATTTTGCATAATCAAAGAAGGACATGCAGGGATACGCAAACAGTTCAGCAGAATAACGGATGGAAGTACAGATTCATTGGTAGGTGAACTATAGTGAGATTTATCTTTTAATTGCGCCTGAAGATGATGAGTGTAGAAGGGAACTTCTAGGATGTAGGTATTGGGGAAAGGGATTGAAGATAGTAACAAGTGACGTGCACTTGGCTGCCCTGGCAAAAGGAAAGGATGGATTTACAGACTTTTGAAAATACCTCAGAGCTAGCTGCTTGATGACTGCTTTTCAGCTGAAAAATATTTGTTGGTAATGGGTTACATGTGTTTTAGGGTAATGGTAGTTCTCCTTGACAGGAGTCATCAGGTATGGAAAGAAAACTCAGTGAAAAGACTGCATGTGATGGTTTCCTGTAATTCATACATTGATGGACTCATCTACAACTGTCCAGATTTTCAAAATATAAGTAAAAGGGGGAAGTAATGAGAGTATTTTGTAATTAAAAAATAATTTCATTATTGGAATGCTTACTTCTGTTGTAGGGTTCCCCCCCCAACTGTTTATTTTTCAAACAGTTGTCTTCATGTGGTTTGGTTCTTTAATAGATTTTATGTGTCTCTGGACTGTTTCTGCAATTATTCGTTGACTAATTGTTTTTGTGGAAAATGTACAGGAGTTCATCTTGAGGCAAACCTCTTAGCTATTTATTTATTTTGTTTGCTGGCTGAAATTTTTGCAGTAGTGTTTGTGTTTTATTTAACGTGATTGATGTACTTTCCTCTGACCCTTCCTATTTTAAAACAAGCTGAATCTATGTAGCTTTTATCTTCTTTCTGTAATGACATTGGATTTCACCTGAATTTTCTACAACTGAATTAGTCCTAAGTAACCTTCTCTGAACTTCTTTACATGAGGAATTTCTGCTCTCTAATCCTTGGGTAATCTCAAATTTAAATACCATTCTTTCTTTCTGTGAGCTCTGTATTGCTTCTAGCATTTGGTTAAGTTAGTATTTGAAGTGTAATGTTATGAACCCTAGGTCCTGGATGGGTGAGTTCAAGAACTTCTGGTTCACGCACCGAAGTTCAACCAATTGTATAGGAGTAATTTTACTTAGTTTTTACTGTTTAAATTTTGATATTTAGGCAGTATTAGATTGAGAATGGGGTAGGTTCTTGCAGTGTCCTGAATTTGTCTTGCAATCTTCATATGTGTAAAATGTCTTTAGTTTCTGCATACCTACAGTTTATCATGCTACTTATTTATCTTTATTTTATAGCATCTATTGTACACACAGAAAAATGTTCCCTTCATTTTAATTCTATGCTAAAGAGGAATAGCAGGCTTAAGACTTCAGTGAAACCAAGTACAGAGGTATTTTTGAAAAAATAGGGCATGAGCAGGGGCAATGTGTGGCCTAGATCATTCAGCAAAGTAATATTTTAGTAATGGAACAGGTTCCTGGTAGGTCTTTTGTATAGACCTGGATGCTATGGATGTTCCCTTGTGAGGAGCCACTCTATTATGATAGCACCTAATCATCCTAGATGCCTTATGTTCTACATCCGAGTGCCTAATAAGAGTTGACTTTACTTTACAGCAGGTGCTTAAGAAGAGTATAAGACCTGTAAATAGAGATAGGGGTTTAATCGTCAGTGGTTTGCAGTTCCAGGGACCTGTTGAGTCAGAGGTCTTTGTAGTTCAAAGCCCTCCATAGGTATTTATTTTCGAATTTGTCTGGGTAATTTGGAATATGAACGGCATCTATAATGTCCTGCAACAGGGGATGCTACTGTTCTACTAAAGATACTAGGAATAAGTATTTTAATACTGGTCCTGCCACCTGCATGTTTAATTTTGGTGGTCTTTTTCTCTTGTGTCAAAGATCATCATTCTCTCTTCACTTTTTCTCCGGGCCAGAGAACCCTAGTCCCTGTAGTTGTTGCCTTATATGGAAGTTGTTCCAGACTTTTTGATCTTCCTTAGTGCCACTCAGCTTTGAGCATCTTAGAGTTCTGCCATGTGTGCTGCCCAGGACTCCTCCTTTTTGACAGCACTCTTACATTTTAGCCTGCTGGACATCTATACAGCAGGGAAAGGGATTAAATCCTGAGAAAGCTTCTGCATTTTAGTCTGGCTCAGACTACCCAAGTGTACATTGACAGATCAGGTATTGAGAAGGCTTAGTTCTAGGCTTTCTTCAGCTTAGTGTCTCATGACTCTCCAGAAGACTCCTTTATTTCACAAGTCAACCTTCAGGTGTCTTGTTGAATTTGGAAATTTTGTAGCATAAAACAAGTTACTGGTACAAGAAGCAAGGAAGACCATAACTGTTGTCTGACAACTGGGACACTACTGGACATCCTTGTGTTCTAGTCCTTTATTTAGCTAGTGCAGAATTTGCTGTGATAGATGCAGTCATTAAAAGAGGTGTGCAATGAGATAGCTTATGTATATGCCTCTGTGCTTATACATAGATAAAAGTTATAACAACTCAGTTGATCTTACTTTTTAACTTTGCTTCTCTGAAGCCTGTAACTGTCAGCCTGAAACGTTCAGGGTTTTGTTAAGTCTGAGTTATGATGTTGTTACTGAAAGCAATTGAAAATACTTTACTGTGTTTTCTCAAAATTTATGTAAATGGCTGTCTCCCTGCCCTGATATTTTAAATCTTCATATCAGTTTTAATGTTGATTAAACTGTCAAAATAAGTGTTTCCAATTCCACCTTTCTGATAGTGTGACACAGGTAGATTAAGCTCTTGGACGAAGTCAAGCATAGTTACTGTGAAATAGCAAAACCTAACATTAGTTTTCATTATAACATGGTGATTTTGAAGTCCATGGGAAAGAAACTTACATTCATCATCTATTAGTATATGTGTATAGTGCATATACAGTGTGCTTCTCAAAAGTATTGCTGTTTATTAAAAATTAAATTGCAAGTATCAGATTAGTGTTTTGTCTTTTGATCTTTACCATTTTCTGATGTAACAGTATCATATTTTTCTCTTGAAGTTTCAGGAGGAATCTTTGGTGGATGACTCGCTGCTTCAAGATGATGATGAAGAGGAGGAGGATAATGAATCTCGTTCATGGAGAAGATGATTCAACTGATGAATGACAATGCTAGAACTGCACCTGTGTTGCATTAGTGTTATCTAATGTACTTCTGCATCTTTGTACTAAAAAGGGTTTTGTGATGAAGTTGGATTCAATTTAGACTAAAAAGCAGCTGGTCAGTTATGGGTTTTGAGAGATTGTTTGAGTTACATTTCAGTAAATGATTGCTAAAGACATCATACTAGGAACATATGCAATGTTTTTATTACATAGTTCTACAGAAAGTTACAGAATTCTTTGGGTTCTTTGTAATTTACTGAATTGGTCAAACACAAATGACCAAACGTTGTTATAACATAGATGATTTTTGTTCTATTCCAAATACGGAATGAAAATTTGCATTTAAAAATCTTTGTGAATGTTTTCAGAAATGAATAGATAACAGTACTAAACTGAAGTCTCTAAAGTTACGTATTCATAATATTGCATAGTAGTATGCTTAGGCTTTACTATGTACTAGCCTTTTGTTGGATTTGTGTACGTATTTTACCTATGGATTTTAATGATAAAGTGTATGACTGCTTTGCATATAAGTCCTTATGACTTTAAGATGTTAAAAAATAAAGAAATGGGATGGTCTTCACAGAAAAAAAGAAAAAAAAGAAAAAAAAGCAATAACCAAAAAAGCTATGGTCCTTCATAATGGGAAAAAAAAAAAAAGAAAAAAAAAAAAGAAAAAAGACCATTCCAGATGGCAACCCCACCCCCATATTCACAAAAGGAGCTGTAATCACTATCACTTATACTGAAATGGTATTTAATATAAAAAAAATCTCTACATAATGATGTTTCTTTTACATTAACACAGGTGTACTCTGTTGCTTAAAATCTTTTGGATGTCTGCAAAATTTTAAAATCATTTAAATCAAGCAGTAAATAGAATAATATTCCAACAATAAGGAATTTATTCTGCATCCCTCCACTATGCAACTGTAGAAGAAAATTAGTTCCCACAAATATATGTAGTACTGAAGTATAATTTAGAAAAATACAATAGGTGAAGTGGAGTATTTGGTAGAAATTATTCTGAAAAATTTGCATGTGCACACTAATGCATCTTTTTTATTCTATTTTATTACATTTTTTCCATTTCAGATACTAAGTTCACGCTGTAGTGTATAATCAACATTTAAAAACGTACATACATGAAATGTTATAATTTCTGCACCACAGAAATACCCAGTTGGCTTTTTTACGGCATTCTGTTACATGAGACCCTCTTTTTAGGGAGGGATACTGCCTGCAGTAAATGACCTTTCTCATCAGAATGACTTGGGTTTATTTCCATTTAGTGGCATTCTCCTAGTCCCTTTTCAAAAGGAAGTCCATTTAAAATGAAGCGTTAGAGTTGTGCATTTTGTTTTTTTCTCCCATCAACTTATTAAGGAGTGCAGCAAAAATCCACTGCCACACCCTCATTTATCAAACAGGTGCAGGGGATAGTACTTCAGTTATCAGTGTTTTCTTTTATCTGTGTTTTTGTCTCTTAGATGGGAGATTTGGAAAATTCCTTTAAGTCATGTCCCTGCTTCGCCCTCCCCTTTTTTCTGATTCTAAGATAAGAGTGGCAGAAAGTAGTAATATCCCAGAGAGAAGACCACCAGTGGTAAATTTTTTGTTCTGTGCTTTTTAATTCTGAGGGGTTTTTGAAACCTGGATCCTGTTTTGGGGGGTTTTGTTGTTTATTTTGTTGGGGCTGTTTTCTGCACCCATGTGTATATGCATATCTTATTGCCAAAATATGCATTGAATATTTTTTATAGTCTTAGTTTCACATTGAAATTTCACAATTGACTGCCATGCTTGTTACATTAAGATCTAAATTGAATTAAGGAATTGTATTTGGGAAATTCATTTCCTTTTACACTGGATTTCAGGCAAAATAAAATATTTTAAAAACCTTTTTATCTCTTGCTCTGAATGAGCTGTTTCTAGTTCACTGAATTAAATACAAGCTTTCCTACTTTTCTTTTTTTTTAATAATTCAGTACATCTGAAGGGTGCCAGATTGACAGTCTGGAAAGTGAAAGGTTTATGTGTGTTGTCTTACAGCACCAGAAAGGATTGTGCTGCTCTAAGCTGGTTATGTGGCATGCTTTTCTCGGCGTTCAAACCTGCTTTTTACTGCAGTAAATCAGCCCAAGCTAATGATGACTATTAGTGTGTTCTTTACAGGGATGCTTCTTATGAGCCATTTGAAATTGTTGTATTGTGTGATTTTAAAACTGGTATTGTAACTTTGCCTGCTTGCTTCGAATTCAGCCTGGTAATGCATTCATGCAAGATTAATTTTGTAATAACTGCACTGTGGTCTAGATATGGGGGAAGAAATATTTTAAAATTGGTTTTTCCACCTTCTTCCCTCAAATTATCATCAGTGAAAGGTGTAGGGGGTAGTTCTTACAGGCATGTGTTTTGTCCCCTGCTGTTACCTTGTGAAACTGAGTGACTGAAAACCACCTGGATCGGAAAGGCTTGGTTTAGTTTTGCTTTAAGAAACAAACTGGAATGTTCGTTTCAATCTAAACTAATCTAAATGAAATTTCTGTTATTTTCAAAACAACATCTTCATTTGATTTCTTTTTTGTTTGCTTTGACCTTGTATTTCTTGTCTAGCTCTGCTTCCTTTTTTGCCACTACCTGAGCCAACTCTTGTCATCTCAGTCAGATCCTTAGGATAGCTGTCAGTGGAATCTGTTGTCACCTGGAGCAGCATCCATCCTTGTTTGAATCAACAAACCAAGCACCCTGCTGGCTTTTATTCCCTTTACTTAGTCCATCCTTCTGAATGCATTCCTAAGCATGTCTGTGCTGTGATTAGCTAAGACATTGTATTTTTTTAACAGTTCTTCAAATGGATTTTCCTAGTCTGAAACACCAAGAGTGGGTTTACCTTGATATTCCCCAGGCAGCTTTTCAAAATTTTGATGGAAGAAAAGGTAAACGTTTAAGAAGAGACTTTCTTTTCCAGGTAGGTGCTTAAGGTCTTAAGATGAATTCTGACATGTAGTACAAAGACAATATTGTAGTAAACCACAATTGGTTGAACAAAAAAAAAATTAAGTAATAGGAGTCAGTAATTCAAACTGTATTACAAAAAACAAATGTCTACCAAACAATAAAGTAACAATACCTCTTTGAAGTGTTGCTTATGGGCAGTGCTATTTGTAATTTTCTTTCTTTTAAAACTTAGTAATTTTGAATCAGAAAAGCCACAGAAGAAACAAGGTATTCATGAAACACAGAAGGAGAGGACTTACTTTACAACCCATTCTAAGCAAGTCTATTTATTAAATAGAAAAAATACCTGTAGAAAATTGGGTAACTTCAGGCATTTAAAATATGTATCTGATCTAAGTCACTCTCTGAAAACAATCTCTATTTCTTAACGAGAAAAGGAGTCAAAAGTGTTATTTGGGTAATTTGGGTATCTGAGAACACCATGGCAAAATTATACCTAATTTTACCTTATTTTAATTTTAGGTTGTTGACCTACTCTGAAGTGGTTCTCAAACCAGCTAAGCTTAATGTTCTTGTCAATCCTTGGGTAACTTTTAATAACTGTACATTTACTTGAGATTTTTTTAGATGGAATAGATGACTTGTAATTATCGGTTGTCTCAGAATCATGAAAGAACAAAAAGCAGCAGAAGAATTTGGTTTTTACTCAAATTAATTTGGATGTTCTCTGATTTTTTTAACTAATCCCTGAACTAGTAGGTCTTGCCAAAAATAGATAAGGAAGGACAGAGTTTTTTTCCTACCTTTTTTTTTTTAACTACAGTTATACCGATACAAAAATAGTATTGAGGGCCTTAGGTTTTTGAAGAAGCACCTCTTTAACTGCAATTCAGCATTGTTTTAATGTTGCAACTAAAGAAGTTTAAGTTAATAAAAGCGAAGTGGTGTAGGATTACAACTGGCTAATAAAGTTGTATTTAACAAGTTTAGAACAGCTGGAACAAATAGCAGAAATTTGAGGATTTTGGGGGAGGAAAGAAGTAATGGAGTTAAATGTTCAGGTTTTCACACTTAGGTTGTTTATCATGCTGTTCATAGAATTATAGAATAACCAGGTTGGAAAGAGACCCACCGGATCATCGAGTCCAACCATTCCTATCCATCACTAAACCACCCCCCACAGCACCTCATCCACCTGTGCCTTAAACACCTCCAGGGAAGGTGAATCAACCACCTCCCTGGGCAGCCTGTTCCAGTGCTCACTGACCCTTTCTGTTAAAATTTTTTTCCTAATGTCCAGCCTAAATCTCCCTCGGCGGAGCTTGTGGCCATTCCCTCTTGTCCTGTCACTTGGGAGAAGAGTCCAGCTCCCTCCTCTCTACTACCTGAAAGGAGGTTGTAATAGAGAGCAAGGAGGTCTCCTCTCAGCATCCTCTTCTCCAGGCTAAACAACACCAGCTCTCTCAGCTGCTCTTTGTAAGACTTGTTCTCTAGCCCTGTTCTCTGAGCAGAGCTGTTTATTACTCTACTGGTGTCATAGCACTTGATTTACGTTCAAATTAACTTGTTAATTCAGCCAAATTAAAAGGTCTTGGTCAAGATTTTTTAAAAATTCTTTTTCAGTTGAACCAGTGTAGCTGTAATTTGATCCTTGGTGAAAATGAACTCACGATTTTTATGGACTCATGTAGAACTTTATAAACACACTGGCATGCTTTTCACACAGCTAAGCACTGTGGTTTTATAAAATTATTTTAATTTTTAATGTGATATCAAAAATACTTGAAACAATAATAGACTTGAATGATTTCAGTCTTTTATTTAAACTCTCTTTAGATATAATTGGAATGCTAATGAGAGCGATTTCAAGAATGTTCTCTACAAGAAACTTCTTTTTGCTAATGGGTCATTATTTGTAAAACCAGTCTATATGGAATAATGCTAAAGCTTATCTGAATGTTGGTACTTCATTCTTTGTCTATGTGAGTGACAATATTTAATTTTTTTGTTCTTCCAGTACACTTATCCTGAGACCAGTTCATGTCTTTGAAAATCATCTCATCTGCCCCTGTGATATTCTATAACAGTTTTGACTGATGTTACAATTTGAATTCCAAGATCCTTCCTGCTTTGTTAGCACAGCAGTCTATTTAGATTTCTCACCTTTCTCTGGCAAATACCACATCCTGAAAATCTGTGCCAGTTGATGACCTGGATTTTAGTATTTTCCTGTCAGCAACTAGGAAAAAAGTTTTGAGGCATGTAGTCCTCAAAATTCATTTTTCTGAGAAACTTCTGCTGCAGACATACTTCTTTCATTTTGACCTTTGGGATGCAGATGGGGTAACATCTTTTCAACCTTTTACACTTGCTTTTGTATTGCATTTTCACATATGATTTTTGGCAGTTTGTTGGGTAAGTCAGATCTTTTTGCAATCTAGGGTATGTTAAAAGAAAGTGGTAGAAAAAAAAAATCAAACTGGTGTTTACAGTTCCTCCTGATGAACTATAGAGATGATTTGATACCAGAAAGGCTATTTACAGGCCTCAAAACTCGAACAGTGCAGATGACCATTTCCCAGTTGCTAAAGAATGCCTTTTGCTTCTTGGGGCTTAATGTTCTTTTAAATGCGAAGGAAGAAAAGAAACAGTAACTTCTCTAAAATGTTTTCCTAATGATCTGCAGCTAGGCAGAAAATTTCTCAGCTCTAAGGCATACTTACTCTTCTCTCTATACAATAATTTGCTCTCCAGGGAAATGAGAGAAGTTTCTTAGGTTTTAAAGGTCATAATTTATTCTTCATCTTCCATGGAATTTTGTATGATAAAGATGTTTCAGCCAAAATGTTTCCTCCTTGTAGAGAAAACAAAGACTAGCAAAATATGTATGTAAAAATCTATATCCTTTTGCCAAAATCGTGTCCATGTTGCTAATGCGAATACAGTGTAGGTGAAATCTACAGAAGCACAGAAATGTCTTTAGGGTACAAGGACTCTTTCTACAGAGCTTCCCAGCTCTGCAGGACTCTGCTGCATAAAAGCTGAGAGAAATGTCCTTCCCATTAAAATACTTTGTTTTTAACATGAAGAAATGTTCTTCCTCACATTTGCAAACTGTCCTTTCTCTGTTTATTTTCTTTTTTAAAAAAAGGCGGTTCTGATTTTGTGGAGCTTTTTTTATCCTTGAGATGAAGGCCTGTATTTTCTTCTTCGACTGCTAGAGGGCACTATGGCTACACAAGTGAAACACAATAACTTGAAGTAAATTGCTCTCCCTTCAACATTTCTGTAATATTTTTCCTATTTCAGTTCTCATACTAATATTTGTGTTTCTTGCAGAAACCTGTACACATCTCTGCAGTGTCAGCAGAAATTCTGTTTGTGTGAACTGAAACAAAGTATCTCTCTTTGGATTTAGGTACCGGCGTTAAAACATGACTCTGGGTGTTTAAATCAGAATAAAACAGAATATTTCTGTGTTGCAAGAGATATATATCCACCTCCTTTTCTGCTCTGGGAGTTGAATTAGTTTTTGGTAGATTACAGTTGAAGTTACAGAAGACTTTGGGTAGCTACATCCTGTTTGTCAAGGCTTCTTTAAAAATTGAATCTTTTAAGCATATGTTTATGGTCTAGAACAGGGGATGCGTAGTGAATGCAAAGCAAAAACTTATGGCTGGAGAGTGAGGAGGCCAGAAATGGTAGATAATACTACATTTTTACGATAGCCTTACATGATGTGAAGAAATTTCTCTAGCCAGTTCTCTTTGCTTTGTAGTAGATTCACATTAAATAAATCAAATAATGACTACTGTAGCTCTACCAACTAGTGCAGTGTAACCACACAAAAAGAAATTTGGACTATGGTATGGAATATTTATTACTGGTACTTCTGATATACTGTCTGTCACTGTCTTGCCCAAGTACGTTGGGAAGCTATAGTAGCCCATGAATCTTTACACTTGAAACTCTGAATGTGCAATGTTCATGCTCACAAATCACGTTTAGGCCAACAACATGACTCATTCTGTGTTGTTTTCTTTTCCCTTTCAGTCACTAGTTTGATATCAGAAAGTGCTGTGCTATCATAAATTTTGTTATGCTTTTCCTGACTTACAAATTCAGCTATGTGGATATTTATAAGCACTTTTTTTTTCCTTGCAAGATGGTTGCTGTATCATCACCTGTGGATAGACATCGTGAAGTGCTGGAAAACTTCCAAGACATCAGTAACTTTGAGTTTACTAAAGATGGAAACCCTGCTTCCCAGAAATGATTGTGAGAAGAGGAATTCTTGTTGAAAAAAAATCTTTTTTTTTTTTAATCACAATTATCTGTCTGTATTCAGATCTGATAGGTGGTTAACTTGCAGTGCTTCTCTCAGAGGTATTAGGTAATGTTTATAATTATATATCCCCCAAGTTGTATTTCTACTAGTTTGGTAGCAAGTGAGAGACATACTATCTTCATATTTATTTTGGTACAAATTTAAATTATTTTTTTCCATATACTTTTTCCATGGTAATATTTTACATTAGGAAACAGTTGAGTGGTAGGATACTATTTATTTGTTTGCAAAGCTCTATGGTCTTAGGCTGTACTATCCTTCATGTATAAGACAAAAAATGTTGTGTAAGGTTTGGTAGAATTGTAAATTTTGTCATTTATAGAAGGAGAGAAATACCTGGTTAGCAGCAAGTGAGCAGATTTAGTAAACTTTGCTGCAGTGTTCACAAAGGTGTATTTTCTATACGCAAGTAATTGGAATCTTGACTGTGTATTACGCAAATTAAAGGAAAATGTTACATGCTTATACCTGAGAACTTTGCTTCTATGCATTATTCCTGTGATTGAATGGGCCTGGGTATCAAACCGTAATTACTTGCCTACTGGAACACCTTTTGAATTGGTTAATCTTTCTATAAAGAATCTAGAAAGTTTTTGCAGCTGTCTCTAGGGCTACTTATTCATTATCTTTTTTTTGGAAAAAAAGAATTGTCTACTTTTTAAGTATTTAAATAATTCGTGAATATGTTTCCAATATTTGCGGATCTGAACACTGAGTGTCCTACAGTCTTCTGCTGGGTGTTTGTTTTCTTTTTTCTTGCATGATAAAATTTCATCAGTTAGCTTGCAAAACTATCATTTGGAACCTGAAAAGGCATTTTCTCATTGTAGAGTTTGGGATTCTTTGTTCCCAAAGCAACATCCTGTACATAGTGTATTTAGATGTATTGTGGTGTATCCAAATGTATATGTGGGAGTATTCTGTTACTGAAAAATCTAAGATTAAAGAGCAAAGAGCAATAGCAACAGCCTCTTAAGATGGGAGAAGCCGAGAGTTGGTTAATGAGCACAGTGCTGGTCAGTAGACCTACTTCCTGATCTGATTACAAAATACTGTTTCTATTCAAAATTATGTAAGGATATTGGCAGTATAGCAGAATGGAACTGAGCACTTTTTTTCTGTTGATACATAGTGAAGAATTAAGGAACATGAGTCGCCATTAGACCTTGTTAATTTTTGACAGGTTAATGCTGTCTATTTGCAGTTTTGTCTTGGTGAACTTCCTGCAATGTTATTTGTATGTCTTATGTAAATTTATGTTTTGATAACTTTAATATTAAAATGCTTTACAATATATTAGTTTATTCTGTTTCTGTTTGAACTATCTCTAAATGTCCTTTCAAGTGAGTTTAAATTAACCAATATTTCTTTCCCATCCTCATTTACTGTAATGCTTCCTGTACAGGAATGTTTGCACTTGTACTAGCTCTTCTCTGCAAGTTTCCTATATATTAAATTTTTGAAAACAGCTTTCCTGGAAAGCACTGAAGAAATATTTTTGTATTGGGGAAATAAGTTAGGTAAACTGGAATCTGAAATAATAAAAAGATTAACCAGGGACATTCACTACATTGCCATTTTTAAGATCGCAGTATGTCATGCTGCAATAGTATCTGTAGATAAGATTTTGTTAAACTTTTAAAGTCATTTGAGTAGGTAATTACTAGTGTTTTAGTAGTCTAAAGCAGGATTGACAGCAGCTTGATTGGCTGTAGCAGTTACTAAAGTTCACATTTTATGACCTCCTTAAAAATATTAATTTAGAGGCTTATGAATTACTCTCTGGAGCCACGGTGAATTAACAAATACTGAGCTACCTTTTAGCTTTTGAATGTTTCTTGTTAAATAATTTCTACCCGCTACTGAACTTTATAGTGTTTCTCAAGAACTCATTTTCTAGATAGAGCTGGAGTAACTCTTTCATGGCCAGAACTAAGTTGTGCAAAATGTTCTCAAATTGTCTTGTTCAGTGACAGCACTGAAGAAGACCCTGTCTGGCCGCTCTTGTCCAGCGTTTGTGCTTGACAGAGCAGATATTTGTGTGATGATGCAGTAATTGAGCGCCTGGACTATGCTTTTAAGAATAGGATAGTCCAACTGAATTACCTTTCTAATCTGCTTCACGAGGTGGCTGAAAATCATTAAGTGCTGGAGGATGTTGGAGACAGGAATGTGGAGCTGGGATCAGTGGAGCTATTCGTGTGACAGGTCTGGTTCAACCGGCACTACTTCCACTGGAGACACCAGCACCACTGTACTCTTCTCGGTTATATGTGGCTGGCTTCAAGTCTTATTTTTTCTCTTCATTTCCTCCAGTTTACAGGAGCCAGAACAAAATTTTTGATTAAGTGTGTATGAGCAAAATGTGAAAGCTGAAGTGCTTCTGCAGAATGTCAGAAGAGCAACTGAGAACAGAAGCATCCCACTTGCACAAACTCCTCAGAAACACAAGGCATGTTGTGGTTCAATCTGCTAAATTGAAAGTTGCATGGCTCTGCATTTGAGCTAACCCTCCGTGCTCATTTGGAAGTCAGTAAAGAAATGGCCTTAGTAGCCTTGTAAACGGACTTCGCTGTGGGAGCTCTTTCTGTGTATCCCTCAGTGGTTCTGGTAGGGTGGTGATGAAAGGCATTCTCATGAGTTAAGGATTACCTATGAGGAGTATTGGAAGAACTTCATCAGACCTATTGTGAGTAGTGTAGTTTTACATCAGAGGCTGTCTGATTCGCATGTCAATGCAGTAGCAGCAAGATACTTAAGAGATGCTTCTTCTACATCACCGTTGTGCAGCAGGGCCACGGTGCTTGTGCTTCCATTCCTAGAACTCAGCTTTGCTAGCTGGGTGAAATGGCTCTGAAGCTAGGCTACAGCAGGAAGAGATTATTGCCTCTAATCGACCGATGTAGACAAGCTAAAATAATTAAATGGGAACACAGACAATTCTGATGGCATTTAAGGACCTTAGCCAGTCAGGGAACCAAGTAGGTGGGAAGACACTAGAGTAAGTATAGGGATGTACCATGTACTATAGGACTTGCAGTTAGGTTAGGCAGCATCAAGGCTGATTTTGTTGCAGTTTGAGTGTTGGTGAAAAACTACCAATATTAGAAGAAGGTACTGAGGCAGATAGGAGCTGAGGTTTCAAGTTTTTGGCCAAACAATTGGTAATGTGCATATTTCTTTTCCTGCAATCCGCCCACTATCTGCCTTGCCTATGGGCAGCCCAATTTGTTGCAGAAAAGGCTTGCTGTAAAAGATTTGAGAAATACTGTTAACCCACAGATTTGGGCAAGGAAATACTGATTCTCTGCCTTGTGCTTTCACAGAAACTGTGAAATCTGGAATTTTAAAATAGCGTCCAATATACTTACCAGTTCAGAGAAGTCTTACTTTAGTGGTTCCTTCTGAATGGCTTAGAGATTGTGGAGTTCAGTATTCTTTGTTATGAATACCTATTCACTATGTTGTGCCATCAGTCATTTGTTCTTTTGAAAGACTATGTTCCTATTCTAGTCAAACATTTTTTGTGTTTTCAAGCCTGTTTGTCCAAGTTAGGTTAGCTTAAACAGGTCAAATAATGGATCCTTGCTGTTGTTTAACCGTTTGATGTTGCTGCCTAAGTGAGCAAGTTAGGAAGCAGCTACCTGAGCAATTTAGTGTGCAGATCATAGTTTCAGATGAGATATTGTAGTACAGGAATACTGGATCCTCTTTGGTCATCACGGCTGCAGAATAAGCTGGAAGGTACAAGTCGAAGGTATTACAGTTACATTAACAGGAGCTTGTGTCAATTGAACCTTTAGAAGTGGACACTTTTGCAGTGCAAAGCATTTCAGTGCTTACTTCATTTCAGATATGTCTCCAGCTGTCCAAAGAATCAATGATCCTGTCTTGCCCTTTTCTCTGAACAGATTCAGAACTCATTTCAACATTTGAAGTGTTAAGACAGTACTTGGTATGGCTTCTATCTGAGAAATGTTGTGTCTGTTTGGACGACTGCTTTCTAAAATCAAGTAATCAGAAGCATTCTCAATGAAAATATTAATATGAAAGGAAGGATAGGCTGTAATATTACATCTTTGGAGTAAAAAAATCACAATGAAAAGTGATTTTCTACTTTTATCTCCATGGGTCCACTGGTCAATTTAAGGAGTTCTCAAAGCTGACAGTAGCACATATGCAAATTTCTAAAAATGTATCCAAATGCTGAATGTACTGTTACTTGCAAGAATACACATTGCCTTTTGAAGAACTCAACAGCATGTTTCCTTCCAAATGTCAAAATTAAAAATTGTCTTCTCTAGCCACTCTATTTAGTATTATTTAGTGTTTATGGGAATAATGTGTTAGGAAATCTCAGCCTGAATTCTGTCATTTTGATTACAAATATACTGAAGGAATTTTTAGGTAATGTGGATATCTCTGGTCCTTCTGAATTTTACACCCAAGTGTTTAAGGGACAAAAGGTGAACAGTTGCATACAACTTTCATTTCTACTCCAATAATCAGAGTGAGAAAAGCCGTTCAATGTTCTTGCAACACTAGTTGCTCATTGCTTGAAGATTTTGCAAGGTGGTAGACTGTGGCGGGCTCCGAAAGCCTTGATGTCATCCACTGATGCTGTACTTTAGACTGCTGCTTATCCAGCACTATGGCGTTTCAGTATGTCAAAACAGGACAACCGCATCCATGTTCCTGCTGGGAGTGGTCTCTGCAGTGCTAAGGTCTAACAGTTTAACAGTACTAACTATAATAAAGTTTTAGTGCCGATCTTATATGCTGGACCTGCTTGTTTCACTCATTCAGATGTGGTCTGAGTTGTGCAGTATCTTTAAATGTCAACAGCAGCAGGTAATGGGGTCTAGGTCCACTGGCAGGAGGGCCTGGCAGAAGAGCTGTTGTTTGGAAAGGCAATGGCAATTGGCAATGCTATTCTGCAAGGAACCCATCCTCTAGTCACAAATGTCACTAGCTAGAAGAGAGAAAGGATACTTTTATGACAATCTTAGTGCTTTTGCAACCATATAAATAAATGGAAAATAGCAATCTGAAATTTATAGACTAGGGCAACTACTGGATTTAATGAGAAGCGTAAGATACACGATGGTCTTGTGAGATGCAGAGTTAGAAGAAACCGTAAGAAAATGAATAAAAATCTTAAAGTTGAAAGACATATAGGCCATTATATTCAACCTTCCCTATCAGTAGTAAGATTTGGAGGTCTTTCTAAGTATCCATTAAGTGTTATCAACCATCTTAATAATTAACCTAGCAATAATGCAATAGTGTAACCAAAGGGGCAAGCTGTGATACTTTTCTGGCAAACCTACCTATGGGATTGCAGTTTCCTAGAAACTGACAAGAGGGGAACTGCACAGATAGTCCATCCTTTAGCCCTTTGTGTGTAAGTATGCTTTCCAGCACAATACATCACCTTAATTATTATACCTTCTGCAGCAGAATGGAATTCTCTGACCAGATATTTTTTGTTGCCAAATTATTTGTGCATGCATTGTGAAAATATTTTCTATGTCTATATGTGTATTTTGTCATCTGTCAAAGTAGGATGGATGCTTTAATTGCTTCATCACCTTCCCAGGTCTCCCATGCTGGCACAAAAACACTATAGTGAGTTGTATAGTTATGAAGTGGCACGTAAGCAATTATTAGAGGTACTTTTCCCAACTTTTTTGTTCTAATATGTGACGAGCATACTGAATTTTGTGAGATTATGAACACAGTTATTTACTAGGAAAAGCTCATGTTTTTCTCCCAGTTTTACATTTGAGGATTTATGTTCTGGGCATCATCTTGTGGAAGTTCTAAATCACTTCATGAGGCTTTCAGCCTGGCTTTTGTCATTTATTCCTCAGCACTCAGTCCATTTAATCCAGGCCTCTCAGCTGTACAAACCTTGCTCCTGTTGTGAGTGATCGGCCTGCTTGAGTGCTCCCAGCTTCTCCTGTCACATCACATTTGCATAAAAGAGGACAGATAACCAAATTTGAGCACACAAATGAAAATGCTAAGCGCTGAACCTGTCACAGTTGTTGTTCAACTAATTGTGAAAAATTTGATTTGCTGGCTTTTCACTGTTTATCATGTGGACCCCCTTCTCAAATTTGCCTTGGCTTCTGCTTCTGTGCATGTAGCTTTTAAACTCTCTACACAAGCAGCCCACCCTGGGGATTACTTACCTCGCCTACCAGCTTTTAATGTTGGCTCATCTACTTGACTAAATTAGGCCACTATGGCAAACAAACACATAATTAAAAACCTGGGAAAGACAACTGCAGTTGCACTTCTTAAATTGATTTTGCAGTCTATTACTGGTATATGCCTTTGCATTTTGCCATTTTATCTTGTCCTCCAATAAACCCTGGAAATGTTTTTCCTTTTGATTCTATATAGAAAGAATATACGTTATTTCAAAATGAAGGCTAAGATTTTCTTCTCAAAAGGGAATAGGGTATAGAAACAGTCTTATTTCTGGGTACATGTTGACAGCCTATTACAGAGGTGCTGTATTCATTTGAAGTCAAGTCCCACTTTTGCACTGTTATTGAAAGTGGATTGTGGTGTTCAAATAATTGTGGTTTTTCAGAATTCTGTGTTTTGACTTAGCTTTCCAAATGTACTTACAACTGCTGTCATACTTCTATTTCAGATCACCTTCTCTTGTTTGTATAATTTACGCATAGCTGCTCATAATGTATGGCAAAAGGTCACCAATTAAGGCAGTTGAACATCATGTTGCTTTTCTGTGATGGGAGAGGAGGTTCAATCAAACAGTTACCCACACAAATATGCAAAAGAAATTATCTGCATATCCAAATCATTTACCCTTTTGGTACTGATGTTTGTTATACTCTGAATGCCAGTAACTGTCATCATTTCAGAAGGTGGATGATCATTTGGACATTATGGATACAAATCTTCAAAGACCAATGGAAGTTGCTAAAACAATTGTGATAACAACTGCTGATATTTAGGCATATAAAAATAATTGTTACTTTTCTGGCAGTACTAAGATATCAATTGTTTTCAGATGAAAGTAATTTGTCAGCAGATGTAACTGAAATATTTTCTAAAAATAAAATTGAAAACATTTTGCTTAATATATTTTTTACTTTCATTTCATTCTGTTGGTGGAAGAGCAAAAGTCACTGGAGTGACCATCATGTTAAGTGCAGTTCAGTGGTAGTAATGTGCCAAAATTCCTTTCATAAATTGATCAAGATGTATCTTAAAACAGCAGCATATTTTCATCTGTTTCTCTGGTAGGTTGTAAAAAATACAAAATGTATAGTTTTTCTGGTTATTAAGAACTTTAAAATTTGTAGCCTAAAGTGATTTACATCGAGATTGATTATAGTTAGCTGTCCTTTGTTTTAAACAGCTTTTCTCCTTTTGTGGTGTCTGCTCGATACATTCATGAACTGCTGTCATGTTGTTACTGCCTTCATTTTACTAGGCTAAACAGGCTGAACTGTTAAGGGGCTTTGACAGGCAAGGTCTGATGTATTTAAATGCAGCAACTTAAAATACTAACAATCACAGTTCAGTGTTTTGGAGATCACTGTCCTTTGTTTTTCCATTAGATTTTGCTCTTTTCCTCATTTTTTACCAATGAATTCTATCATTAAAAATGCAGCTGAGAAATAAATCAGGCTGTACTCTGTGCTTACTACATTTTGTTTGTTTCTGATCACCAGCATACTATCAGTTTCTTTTTTCACATCCTTCCTTCACATCATACTACTTTATCTCCTTCTCTATCAATAGGTTTCCAGAGTTGTCCTCCTTTCCTGCCCTCTTTCTTGAGTTTGCCACTGAATTACGTTAAATACATATATCGTATTTGCAGATTGTAGTATTTGGAAAATAGGGACACAGTTGTGTTTGGAAGAGGCTATTGATTAGCATGTTAGGCTCACAGCATCAAATGGAGGAGCAATGGAAATCCAAGAAATGAGTTTGCTCTAAGGAAAAAAACCAATGGTTCTGTACTTGACAACCTGCAACTACTTTAACAGGTTTGATTCTGAAAATCTGAAGTATCAACTCTTGGCCTAGACCAAATAGGTGGCTTGTGAATTGTTACATCGTTTAGACTACTCTGCATAACCATCAACAAGATGTTCTAGACTGAATCTAATATTCCTTCCCAGTTTCTCCCACTTGTAAAGTACATCCCAGTAGCTGAAATGGACCAAGATAACTTTGTGATCAAAGAGGCTGAAGATTTATCTGCTCATGAAAACAGATGCTATTCTGAAACTCCATTTTCATCATATAATGAGAGAAATAAAATTTGCTTAGTTATCCTGTTCTTCATCGATGGGATTAATATCTATTGATGGACTGTTATCTCTTCTTACTATATAATGATTTGATTTGTAAATCTCACGGATACATGAATGATGGTGGAACAGATTTAAATATTTAGGCTTGTGTACCACGTTTGCCTTAAGATCTTTGTTTATCGGTAAGTTTTGTCCTCTCAGATTTTTAACAAGAAAACAAGACATTTCTTGCTTTGTTTCTAATTTAACTACGTTGGAATGCAGAACTTTTATTGTTCAGTCCTGGATTTTTTTCTGTCATTACAAAGAAAATCCTCATCCCATGTTTTACTTCCTTTGCCTTTCTCTGAATGTAGATATGTGGTTTGTTCTTTTTATTCTGAAGTAGTGCACAAAAACGAGCATGGAAAAGAATACAACAGCCACAAAACAAAAATACCATCTCTCAGATTAAATTTTACAGTCAAAATATTTGTGACAATGCAATGTAACTGACAGTTCCTGAAAAGAGAAACTAAATTTTAAACTCTTCAGTAAGTTTATCTGTCTCCCAAGTAAGTGTGAATGCTTGATTTATAATTTCAGAAACTACACTGCAAATTTTTTTCAAGTTTCAACCTCCTTATCCATGTAATGTTTTGTCAGAGAAATACAACAGAGTGAAGACAAGAAATGTGTTTAAAATTTTGAACAAGAATTAATGGAAAACGTTTTTCTATATTCCCTCAGCTCTAATAAAATGTACATTTTCCATTTATCCTTCAACTAGATACCTATTGATGTTTGATTAAAAACAATCTGCCCTGGTTCTGTAAATACCTTTGTGTAATTCATGGGGATTTTCTCATTTTCCCAGCTCTGCTTGGGTAAATAAAGTTTTCTCCTTTGCTCAGACTCATAGGTTAACTTGCTTTTTGTTTTGCTTTAGATTTCAAGTAACTTGATTAGCATGTTTGAAAGACGATTGCTCCGTCTTTCCTATTATGCAAAGCTGACTCTCCTCCTGTGAACTTAACTCTTGACTATAGCTAAATGCAAAAGAATAAGGACATACAGAAAGATTAGCAGGTTACACACGCACATCTCTGTGGTTTGTGGTTATATGCAAAGAAAGAGATATGTTAAATTGCCTGCTTTTTTCATATAAAAAAGAAACTTAATTACCCTATGAGTAAAATGTGTGTCAACGTACTGCCTTACAGTGTGAGCATGAATAAGGTTACTTTTTCCACCTTTCTGCTAAATAATAAGGCAACTCATGCTGAGGATGTGCTTAATCTATACCTATAACTCTTGGAAATTCATAGATTGTAAGGCCAAATGGGACCATTATGATCATCTTGCCTGACCTCCTCTATAGCACAAGCCATAGGGTTTCGACAACATAACAATATTGGTAATTTCATATGCATTAGAGTGCTATTTATAGGATGCGTACTGTATTGAAATGGCAGCATATTCATCGCTCTGATATTCTGCTAGATAATTTTACTGTTGTGGCAGCACCTTCAGCATTCACAATTTGTACTTGTTTATAACAAA
Source organism: Clamator glandarius (assembly GCA_033459285.1). Taxonomy (NCBI): domain Eukaryota; kingdom Metazoa; phylum Chordata; class Aves; order Cuculiformes; family Cuculidae; genus Clamator; species Clamator glandarius. Next base: position 347,499 of record JAUNZM010000709.1, on the reverse strand, counting down.
AACTGAATTTCAAATAATTTGGTAAAACTGTGACTCTGTCTAATCTATTTAGGACAATATTTGCAAAAACATGTTTAATATAAAACCATAATTGATACAAAATTATACAATTAATTTTTAATTACCATGTAGAATCGGAAAAACTAAGTAAGAAAAAAAAATGATTAACTGGCCCATTGCATTAGCCGGAGTATTTGAGCACGAATAGAGAAAACTAAACAAAAATTGTGTAGCTTTCACAAAGCTTACTCTTGTCCTTTGCTAAAGCTCTTTTTCCTTTGGGCTGATATCAAGAACTACGGTGCCTGATTTCTATGGAACCGTTGGTATAAACAACTGCTACTAACGGGAACTGATTTTGAATGGTGACAGAGGCAGGCATCTGTGCTGTTACACGCATAAAGCAAACAACTACATCCCCTGACTTTCTTTGTAAAACTTACTCTTTCTTTACACATTCATGTAAGATTTTTTTTTTTTAGGAAAGGGAAATATTGATTTTAAATGTATTTCTGTAAAGTATATTTAAAACCAATATTTCTCTTTTAAAGAAAAAATAAAATTAACAGTCCTCAAATTTCATTTTCGAACTATCTGAAAAAGAGAAAATGTTCTCAGTGTTTTTTGTAGGAGTCACTACATTGAACAGTTCAAAAGGTTCCAATCAAACCAACTTCATTGCTCAAACCTTGGAAACAGATATATACCTGATTTTTAAAGATAAGAATCCAGGTATCACCCATGTTTGTATTTGCTGCTGGGAAAGGAGTAATAAAAGGGCAATTAGCATTTCTACTGATCATTGGTTAAAATGATTTAACCTGCCTTTTAGCAAAGTAATAAAGATCTTTGAAGTAATTACATCATTTTGTTAAATGCTAAGAATGATGAGATAAAACAGTATGGATATCATTGGTCAAAGTTGTTTATCTGTGCCTGTTAAAAGCTTTTAAACATGATCTGGTAGGAAAGCCTATGCCATTCAGATCAATTCCTTCTCCCAATCTTCTCTAAGATTATACAAATTTAAAAACATACTTATAAGAACAAACACACCCTAAAAAAATCTCAGAAAACTAAATACATGATGAATTTCAGGAATTAGTTATCAGTCAAATAACCTGATTTTGTAAAATCTTAAATGCTTTGTTCAGAGAGGCTCCCCGCTGTGCAGAAGCTTTGACAAACTCTTCTGACAAGTGCAGAAGGGGAACTGTGTATCAAGGTTTGCATTTTGATCCTTTCAATAGTGAATTCTCTGAGAGCAGAGATAATTACAACATGTAGCTAAAAAAGGTTAGTTTAGAACCAATTTTTAAAGATATTCCAAAGAAGGGAAAGAGAGAAGGGATGAAGAGACCAATTAACCAATTTTTCTTGGCCTTTCTCTCATGCACAGACACATTCTATACAAACCCTTGTTTTGATGTATTATTTTAATTAATCCCGGTCTTTTGATTTCTGCAAAAAAGAAGGTTAGCAAATGTAACAATGCTCGAGAGTTTCTTTATCGTAAAAGACACATAATTTCAAGCATTTAATAAGGTAGATTTATTCTGGGTAGTTTAGTTTGCACATTCACTCAAACAGCCCTCCCCAAAGACAACATTAAAAATGTGATTAGTTAGCTGCCATCAATAACACAAAATAGGAAAACACTCTCTGAAGGGACAGCTTTGTGGAGGGCACTGCACAGTGTGTAGTAAAAATATATGGCCTAATAAGTTTACATTTGCAGGCTCATTTGTTAAAACTCTTGAATTTCTAATTTGTGTCGGAAAGATAAATGGATGGGGCCTCAGTAAAGTGTGAGATTAATACTGATGGATGGGGATTCAGATTTTTGCTAGCCTCTTACTTCTGTACAACCCAGTAGGCAGTTCATGGGGAAAACCAAATGTAAATAAAAAAGAGGACATTATTTAACTTGGTCAAGGCCAATTACCAGTTATATTGTTCTTTTCAACTTTATTGTTTGGATGTAAATTATCCTTATCTAATTATTGTTTAATGCATTTTGGTAATCAAGCCTTTACAAAGTGTAATTAGGTGCTAAAAAGGACAGGGACCCGATGTTTACTTTGAAGCTCTGCAGATAGTCAAGTGGTAGGAATGGAGGCCGTAGAGACCTTTAGGGCTACAAGATGGAATAATAATAATAAAACATGTTATACAATAAAAACTGCCTTATCAAATAATAAAATAAGTAGGATCTAGATATGCTGTACACAGTTGATTCCCACAGCCTGCCTTCCACCTGCAATGCCAAAGCCACCCTGTCAGTGTCCTGTAAAGATACAGACAGTGCAGGTGACAGTGGTACTTCTTACCTGCCTGGCAGCAGAGACCTCTGAACTTGGATGAACTTTACCAGCTTAGAGGGAAAAGTTACAGTAAAAGTTACAGTAAGTTGCCAGATATTTTTTCAAACTAAATTGTGAACACGGATGCTGCAGAAAGGCAGGCACTAGTAAAGGAATTAAAAAAGGATAGTTCATCATCAACAGACAAAGTAATGGTCACTGCTGTTATGGTTCTGAATGTATAGTACTTTTAGATCAAACCTCGTCCAGAAGTCTTTAGTATGAGGTGGGGTATGATGTGATTGAGAGCTGCCCTGTGGAGAAGGACTTGGGAATGCTGGTCGATGAGAAGCTCAAGATGAACCAGCAACGTGCACTAGCAGCCCAGAAGTCCAGCTATATCCTGGGCTGCATCAAAAGGAGTGTGGCCAGCATGTTGAGGGAGGTGATTCTGCCCCTCTATTCTGTTCTTGTGAGACCTCATCTGGAGTACTGTGTCCAGTTCTGGAATCCTCAATATAAGAAATGTATGGAACTGTTGGAATGGATCCAGAGGAGGGCTACAAGGATGATCAGAGGGCTGAAGCATCTCTCCTATGAAAATTAGGCTGAGAGAGTTGGGGTTGTTTAGCTTAGAGAACAGGAGGCTCCTGGGAAACCTTATAGCAGCCTTTCAGTACCTGAAGGGGGTACAAGAAATACAGGGAAGGACTTTTTGCAAGGGCATGTAGTGATAGGACTAGGGGGAATGGTTTTAAATTGGAAAAGGGAAGATTTAGATCAGACATTAGGAAGAAATTCTTCATGATAAGGGTGGTGAGGCACTGGAACAGGTTGCCCAGGGAAGTTGTGGATGTCCTCTTCCTGTAAGTCTTCAAGACCAGGTTGGATGGGGCCTTGGGTCTAGTGGGACGTGTCCCTGCCCACAGCAGGACCTACGTGATCTTTAAGGTCGTTTCCAACCCAAACCATTCTATGATTCTATGATATGTAAAACAATGTATGTTGAAATGTTAATACAGGTTTGCAGGGGCTGCAGAATCTGGCCCCCTTATTGCAGTGCAAGGGAGCTGCTAATGGGTGCTTAGTTGCACAATAATAGGTATGTCAATATATTGCCAAAAAAACATAACAGAAAAATAAATCCTAGATGGACAGATGTAAACATTTCTTAGTTCAATAAATAAAAAGCAGGTGGAGCAGGGACTTGACACATTTTACATAAGGAGAAAGTTCTTCAAACCATGTGTGGGAATTTTAATAAGAGTAGTTTAAACGATGATTCACTGTTGTGTGACATTCTTAAATTAATATTTGATATCTTCTTTAAAAAAATGCTCAATCAGTTCTATGTTGAATGAATACCCATATCCATATTCATGTGCCACTTTTGCATTTTCGGCTCCTAGGCCTGGAGTTCTGTAATAACTTGCCTCTCTATGTGTTTTGCACTAAGGACCTAAAAGGGGCAAGATGCATCTTCTTCCTGAAACTTTTCTAAACCCTGTTGATAAGTCAGCCATAAATTAGTGCACATGATGCAGAAACTAGTGACTTTAATTCTACAACCACTGTTATGACAGAGGTCAAAACAGACGTCTTTGTTGGCTCTCATCACCTTTGCAAACTCTGAATCTGTTAAAACAGATAGTTACAGTTTCTGGTACTCAGATTGTAACTGAAGAAATCTGGCAGCTGCTGTTATTAAACAAGTTTAGCTCTGGTTTCTGTATGACTCACACACTATTTTAAGTACATGTTTAAATGCATATTTATTTGAAAAGGTCACAGAACAATCATGATGTTAACGTCAGAACAGCCCTTTTGTTGTGAATAAAGATATTAGCATATTTTTTACTGACTGCATCTCTACATTCTAGCTAGATATACGATCCATTTGTACTACGGAAGCTTACAGCTTGAAATTTGAATTTCATCACTGGAAGCAATTACAGTATCACTGCAGTCTCTGCACATAATCCCTCATTTAGTAATTTAATTAAAAACAAGTCGTACCATGAGCACAAGAACTAATGAAGCTGAGTTTCCAATAGAACCACGTCACATGGTTGATGGACTTTAAACTGAGCTACATGGAAGCTTCAGTGTGAGTTCCTTCTCTACTTCCATAATTTCATTGCGCTTCATCATCTCTGCTATACTACAGGCTTGGGAAAGAGTGGCTGGAAAGCTATCCAACAGGAAAGGACCTGGGGCTGCTGGTTATCAGCCAGCTAAACACTAGCTGGAAGTGTGCCCAGGTGGCCAAGAAAGCTGACAGCATCCTGGCTTGTATTAGAAATGGAGTGGCCAGCAGGAGCAAGGAGGTGATCATGCCGCTGTGAGGCCACACCTTGAATACTGTGCTCAGTTTTGAGTCTGGAAGGACATTGAGTCCCTGGAGCATGCCCAGAGAAGGGAAACAAAGCAGTTGAAGCGGCTGGAGCACAAGTGTTATGAGGATTGTCTGAGGAAACTGGGGGTGTTTAATCTGGAGAAGAGGAGGCTGAGAGGAGACTTTATTGCTCTGTACAACTACCTGAAAAGATGTTGTAGTGAGGCGGGTGTTGATCTTTTCTCTCAAGTAACTAGTGATGGGACAAGAGGAAATGGCCTCAAGTTGCATGAAGGGAGGTTTAGACTGGATATTAGGAAAAATTTCTTTACTGAGAGAGTGGTGAAGGATTGGAACAGGCTGTCCAGGGCAGTGGTGGATTCACCATCCCTGTCGTTTGGGACATGCCTTAGTAGGCATGGTGGTGTTGGGCTGGTGATTGGACTTAATAATCTTAACAACATTAATTATTTCAACATTAATTATTTCAACATTAATTATTTCATGATTCAGAAAATTTCTGACTTCTAGTTCATTAAACATTTTGGAGAAAGTGTATTTGTGGGCTAACTGTGCAAAATTTGGGACATATCTGACAAATAATAACAAAAACAGTAGCAGGGAATTAGCAGACCAAATCACATTTTTATACTTGCACATCTATAAAAGTAAATGACAAATTTACTGTAATTCTTCCTTTTTTCTCCTCCTATTAAGTAAGCTCTGAGTTTTCATTCTTTCAGTATTGGAAATAATATGTAGGAGTGGAAAGAGTTCAACAGGCTGAAAACAGGGGAAATTTAAGAATTGTTCAAAAAGGCTAATTCCAAGTCTAAGTTGGACAAATTTTAACATTGACTATGAGCTGTGCCCATTTCCTAGCTTCCTAACATGAAAATGATGCACTTACTAGCATATTCTCCTTTTAATAAAATTAAATGCCTTCACTTCCTCTGCTGAGCAGTCATTATCTGCAATTTCTCAGAGTTTAAATGTGCGGTAGTCTGATTCTTTTGAAATTAACCCCTGATTTATTTGAGAAGTGAAAGCAAAACTGCATGTGTGTATGTGTGTACATTGGTTTTGTCACATATCTAGCTAAGCAATTTATTTTAAACAAAGGTTAATATCATCTTTTGGATTTAATTCAGTACTGTTGAATTGTCTCAGCACTTAGAACAAGACTATTCTCAATTAATTTATTTACAATTATATTGTTTACAAAGGGAAAATACATATGAAAATGTGGAAAGAACCATGGCTATTTAAAGTTATAAAGTTATTTTTGAAAGGCTAATACGTGGCCCTTTTTTGATGATAGATACTTGGTGCTTTGCTTTAGCATAGAAGATTCTACATAAGAAAGAGTGTGGGAAAAGAATATGTGAAAATAGTCGAACAGGTTGAGCTTGGATCATTTACCTTGAGGTTTCTCTTGCAGAATGGCTGAGGTAGAAAACAAGTAATCAAGAATTGAAGAGTAATAGCAAAGTTAATTTTTGATGTTCTTGTGATTTTATGGAAAATATATTTTTACTTTATTATGTAATGCTGCTGCTGGTTTTCTGACTACAGCAAAAGTTCAGCAAAGGTTGTTCTGAATAGTGGGGGATTTCTGCATGGCCACCAAATGTTCACCAGGTGATGTTATGATGAAAAGGCTTGCCCTTTGCGGGATCAATACAGAAGCAGCAGTGCCTACATTGGAAACTGGACAGTTGCTTTTAATAAAAATTGTCAAAATTGAGGGTGTAACAAGTGAAGCAAAAGAGACATAGACTTGTCATATTTCTGTATGGGTCAAGCTTGCAAGAGAGAATGCATCCATTAAACGTGCCAGAGGGGAAGTTTTTGAGAGTTAAGTTACAGAATGTACTGAATGCAAGTTTTCAGTGTTTCAGCAACACTGAAACACACGTACCTGTCACCCTGTCACATACACATTGGACATGTTTCAAAGCAGAAACACCATACCAGATCTTATAGGATGTGATGTGGCAGTTGTTACAAATTGTTTGGCTCTAGTATCTCCACCCCTGAAAACCACTGAAAGAAAAGAGGCAGTTCACATATGTCTGCCTCTTTACATACCAGATCTTACTGAAAAACAGCTGTCTGATCCACGATGCAGAAATTTCTGGTTTTAAGGGTTGACAGAACAAAAACAATGTGAATATTTACTAGTAGGAAAAAGTGTAAACACTTTAGATTAGAATCATAAGAAGTGACAACAGCTCAAAATTAAGTGTAAAAAGTTATAAATTTAAACCTTAAGTTTGGAGAGAAAACTGTTGGTTGTTTTTTGTTTGATTTAAAACTAGTGCTAATGAATCTTTTATTCTAGATGCTTGAGATAATGGCTACTAATTAGAATTTTATTTGGAGATGCCTTAAAAAATGTTTCACTTTATAGTCTCTTAAGACAGTTTTTTCTGGTAAACTTATTGATGATAACACATTGGGACCAGAAATACATATCCACCAAGTCTGTTGTTTTGTAACATAAATATGGTTCTTGAAAAAATAATTGAAATGATATTTACATTGACACCTCTCTTCAGAAAGTCATACATTTGAGTCTCTATGTATTCAGCTAGAGTTGTAGACCTATATTTAATGTTATATATGCATTTTAACACCTTTTTACTTCACCAAGATTTAAACAGATTCTTGAGTGTTTTACTGTCAAGAGCCTTAATACACACTTTCTTCCTGGCATTAATAGTATCACAAAATGTTGCATATTTCAATCTATCAAAAACATTTAATAACAAGTTTATGCAATGGTGTATGCATATTTCCAGATCTGGCAAGGCAGAATTCCCTATCCTTCATTCTGTGTACATCATTCTAGTCTTGCTTGCATGTTTTTTAGAAATTGTTTATTAAAATGAATTCTCTACCTGTTCTCTGTGTGACTGATCAAAAATGTAGTACTTCAGATTACCTTGAAAGAAACAAGCCATCATTTGTATTACATCATTTAAAAATTCACTAAACCGTCTGTAATACTAAGCTGTTTAAATAAGATACCAGAAATAAATATGATCTAGTTTTCCTTGAAACAAAATTGTTGACATTGTTATGAATTATTTCTCTTTTCAGAGAAGTGCTACAACTTTATTCAATACCACTGCTTTATTCAAAGAAACCACTGTGCATCCATGGCATTCAACCGTGGAAAAAAATTTTCACCCTATCCTAACTATTTAGGTAAAGTCATACAACCACCACACCAGGCTATGTCAATTGTGACTTTATAAGTAATAATTTTTGTCCAAGTCAACATAAAATTATTTAAAAAATCAAAAGATTCAGAAATATAACAACCCTCTTCCTTGTTTTCTTCTTTTGTTTGTAACCACTGTTTGCAGTGACAGAGTGAAAAGTTTTCCCGTACTTCTCCAGGTGTCATACATACCGAGAGTTTCAGCTCTGGTCAGACTTTTAAGTACACCACTCTTCTCTTACACTCCAGTGTAATTTTAGCTCTGTTTTCTCCCATGCACTGTTCAGCACTCACTTGGGATCAAGGAGCTCAGCTGTTATAGAACGTGAGCCTCTGTAGAAAGGACAGTAAAAAGCATGGTCTTTCAAGAAATTGCAAAGTCAAACTCTCATGTAAAACCATTGCAATTTGAAGGAAGTAACAATTTCTACAAAGCCCATAAGCTGGGCTGCGTATTCCCAAAGTTAATTAGTTTCATAGCTACCTTTGTACATAGAACTGGTGAGTACATATGTCCTATTTACCTGTTTATAGAGACCTCTGGCTGCAGAAGCTCAACTGCTTTGTGAAGCCTGAACGTGGCTTGAGGACACTTGCTTCAGGCACTTGCTTTAAAGGTGTATCACCACGTGTATCACCTCATTGCTCTCTACAACTACCTGAAAGGAGGTTGTAGAGAGGAGGGAGCTGGCCTCTTCTCCCAGGTGACAGGGGACAGGACGAGAGGGAATGGCCTCAAGCTCCGCCAGGAGAGATTTAGGCTGGACCTTAGGAAACAAGATTCACAGAGAGGGTTATTGGTCACTGGAACAGGCTGCCCAGGGAGGTGGTTGAGTCACCTTCCCTGGAGTTGTTTAAGGGATGAGTGGACAAGGCACTGAGGGGCATGGTTTAGAGATTGATAGGAATGGTTGGACTTGATAATCCAGTGGGTCTTTTCCAACCATGTGATTCTATGATTGTATGTACCTTCAGAGTTGCATTACAAATGCATCATGAGGGGCTGTAACTTCATGGATTTCAGCAACAGAAGGAGCAGGAGGGGATAGGTACAATGACCCAGGCTTTCCTGCATGCCTGAACAGTGTGTTAGATAAAAGGTGGGCATCCTTCTGAAAAGTTAAACCAACTAAGTAGCAGAATGGAGGCTGGTTACATTGTTCTTCGTGAATTTTATGCAGAGCAGGTGTAAGTTCTGTAATGAATCCATGTGAAATTCCTTTCAACTCTTCCCCAAGCGGATGACATTCCGGTGTATGTTCATCCACTTTTGCAGCTCAGATGGATCACAGCGTTTGACATTTCAAAGACTAAATATGATCCAAAAAATAAACACACTGCAATAATTTTGAAGGCTGATCAACCTTTTAACGTGGTGACAGTTGACTGTTATTTTGTAAATTAGGCAGGGATTTGATTATTTATCAATTTTTAGTGGTGTTTAACATCACCTAACTCATGAAGAAGGCAGCATCAGTAGCCTGAAATGTAATGAAGCTTTTATCTACTTGAGAAACAATGACAAGTCTTTTAAAAATTTGGAATAACCTAAGTTCTCATGAAAGATATGCTGATGGCATTAGCTAACACAGTTACTGTGTTACCTTGCCTTGTGAGCTATCAGGTGCAGCTCTGGCAAGTCCCTTCCACATGTCAGCAGGAGTTTTAGTAAGGGGCATCTGCTCAAGCAGTCAGTCTTGTGAAAAGGGAGGAATTCAAACCAAAAAGGTGATACTGATACAAACTTCTGATGAGACTTTGGGACTTATTTCCTGTACTTCAGTTTTCCAGTAATGGAAACTGACCTTCATGCAGAGATTTTAGTACCTTACTACTCAAAGTGCTGTCAACATATTATTCTTTCCAAACTTGCTTTCCTGGAGGTAGAGAGTGTGGTTTTGATTAATTTAATTTACCAATAAAATTATAATTTAAATTACTTGACTATTGAAGAATTGTTTTACAGGAGGCAGCCAGGTCTGTGGTAGTGTGGAAACAATCTGATCTCCCCGAATTCATTGTAATTTAAAATAGAAATTGTGGTTTTGAGGTCACTGGAATGGACAAATAAATAGGATATAGATTTAATTAGAAATATAATGAATAGTCTACATTGCCTTTAAGTTATAGGTGATGATGTGGTTATCGTTCAGTAAAATGGACAATGCCAGCCAACACAAAGTGAGTTAGCTTTTTTTTTAAAAAACAAGCTGATAACCCCCTTATTTTTACAATATTATTTGGGAAATAGGAAGTCTAAACCCTTTATGCTTTTGCTGTCAAAATGTTTTCAAGGCCTCTCTCACCATCTTTTGCTTTTACTTTAAGTCAGAAAAATCTTATATGACTTCTTACCATAGTGGGTAGGATTCATCTGATCTAGACAACTGAAATAAAATAGGTTCACTAACCCAAAACCTTCCCATGTATGTGATATAGGTAGGTTCAGGACATGATAAAAAAAAGCCACGTTCTGGCCTCTCTTATATCCCTGTGCACCCAGAATAGTTCTACTGAGATCTATCAGGGGTCAGGACGCAACTCCTTTCAGGTCAATAATTCCAGGACTTTTGGTCTGGATTGACAGTGTCATATGTGGTTCCAGTACAGCATGTGTGGTGATACAGCTACTTTGAGCATGCAAAGCTGGGGCAATGTCTTGCTCAAAGCAAATTGTCTCAAATGTGTCTTTAAAATGGTGGAATAATTACCTGCAAATAGTGAATATTAGGAAGTATATGAGCAGCAAATAATTTACTACTGATATTATCTAATAATTATCTCTAGATGAAATTGCAAGACTGCAGTGTTTTTAGAGCCCATTTGTGACCCATAAAATACGGGTTAAAACCTCACGTTCCACCACTTGTTTTGCAGTTATTACTGCAAAGGGTGGGAAAGTACAAAGCCATCACTAGCAGAAGAGACCTTTTAACTATTGTCGTTTCTAAAGCTAATCAAAAAGATAGAAGAACTTATCTCAAAACTTGATGCCTATCTTATTTTGTTCACCAGCAAGACAACATAAATGTGACTTGTAGTAGCAGAAACCTCTCTTTCAAATCAACAGCTTCTGTCTAAAAGATAATATCACTTTACTATCATAGCATAAGAACCGAGAATAGAGGGTCTAAGCCCACATTTAGAAAGGAAATTAGAAGATCACAGCAGAGACCAAAAAGGAGTAATATTACCTTCTAGAAGTGTCCCAGATTAAAAAGGAGCTAAGCTTCAGCCTTCTCACAAAAATAGATTTATCTCATAGGTGCATCAAGAGCTGACAATAGTTTCTTCTGTAGATTATAGAATCAAGAATAAACCATTCCCATGTGAAGAATGGGGAGCAAACCCTCCAAAGGAAGAGCTCTAATGTGGAGCTTGTCAAATTAACGGAAGAGACAATGTATACTACCCCATTGCCCTAAGTAATATTAAACTGAATTTAGAGATAGGGAAGATTCTGCTTGCCCTAAATTTTCATAATGAAAATTTAACTTACAGTCAGGGGATATTAAAATTTCTTGTGACTCAACCAAGATGAGTCACTTCATTTCATGCTCAAGACAATAACTACAAACAATAACGACAAATATCAGTAGCAATCCCTCCTAGAGGGGATTTTTATGCTCTTGGAAAATTCACACAGAGTAAAATCCAAAGAAAGTAGCTTGGGAGTCAAGACAAAATTCAAGAGCCTAATTCTTCTGCCCTGTTTGGGAAGCTAATTTTCACTGGCTCAATAAGAATGAGACAAATCATCTGTCTAGTCATCAGGCCCATGATCAGCTTTGAATACAAGATGGACCATAGGCAAAGCATGGATGAAAGGGATGTCTGAAACAATGAAGAGAATGCCTAAGCGTAGAAGTAAAAGTCTTTTAATCTAAAAGGCACCTTGATGCCTTATAATCTCTGATGACTGGAAACAGAAGATTATCACCAAGCTACCTATGTAAAACCACACCAAAGCCAGAAGAAACCAAACTGAACTGTCCTCAACCCCAAGAGTGAAAATAAACTAGGTGATTTATTACCGATGTCTACGCCTTCAGAGAAGCCGAGTGCAGCTTCTCTTGCCATACCTCATTCCTATCACTAAGTGGCAGTATGTCAAAGTATATGTACAGACAGCAGTACTCATGTGAGCTTGCAAAATCCATTCATCTTTCCCATAACTTAAATAGCTGCATGCCAACATCATGCCTTTTCCTAACTCTACAGAAAAATACTGACCTACTGATTAAGAAAAACTTTCTCATGTCTCCATCTTTTATGATCAAAACTAATTAGAAGAACTTGCGTAGCATGGCAACTTTGCAAGTGGATTTATGCTTCTTTCTGCTCCTGCAAGATCTGCCTTGTAACTCAATATACCTTTTAGTACAGCGATCTGTATTTTGGACTAGTATCCAGATCATAGAATCATACATAGAAATGTTTGAATTGGAAGGGACCTTAAAGATGATCCCATTCCAACTCCCCTGCCATGGGCAGGGACACATCCCACTGAATCAGGTTGTTCAAAAGGCTTATCAAACATGGAAAATCCCAACCTCCAAGGATGGGGCATCCATGACTTCTCTGGGCAACCTTTTCTAGTGTCTCACTACCCTCAGAGAAAGAAAATTTCATCCTCATATCTAACCTAAATCTCCCCTCTTTCAGCTTAAGCCCTTTACCCCTCATCCTTTCACTATAGTGTCTGATAGAGCCCCCCTCCTCAGCTTTCCTATAGGTTTCCCTTAAGTACTGGAAAGTGGCTAAAAGGTCTCCCCAGAACCTCCTCTAGAGTGAGCAAGCCCAAATCTCTCAGCCTGTCCTCGTATGACAGGCGCTCCAGCCCTGTGATCATCTTCATTGCCCTCTAATAGATCTGACAGATCCACAACCTTCCTGTGCTGGGGACTCCAGATGAGGTCTCAGACTCCTTGGTTTTGATATTCCTGCAGTAGCTTGATCTCTCTCAAGGAATTCTGGCAAAGGACTTAGAAACCACTGAAAAAGCAGCAACATTGAAATTGCGTCTTGAAAGTAACTATAACATCTATTGACCTTAGTGAGAGTATATTTATGATAGGATCCCAAGTTACTCAGGAGGGTAGACCCAGGTAGAGTCACTGGAGACCTACCAAATTTCTGTAGCTGTTGCTTCTGCAGAATAATGTTGCTCTAACCTTCAGGAGAAACCATCTCCTCTAGATTTGTATGAAAACATAAATCTTCAGCACACAACCACCATTTCCATTATAAAGCATAAAGGATACGCACAAGCAGAGTGGCACAATTTTTATGATTTTTTTTCCTTTCAGAAATGCACCTGACCAAATAATTTAACAAAAGCACCCAGTTGTTGTTGAAACAGTCTTGAGTTCTCTGTATCTTCTTTTATCCCATCTCTACCTCCTTTCTTGAAACCTCTTTGATTTGAGTCATAGTTCAAAGGAAGAAGGCACTTTTGTAGTATAGTTCAATGCAACAAGTTTGACAGAGTAACACCTGTTTGCAGCACTACGATACCAGAAACTGTGGATACAATATCTTCACTGAGAAATTTACCAGGCAATTGAGAAGATGGAAGCATAAAGGAGAAGAAAGGAGGTGGAATTCCACAGTTGTGTTCGACTCATTGATGAACCCTGAGCAGACAGCTCAGGCATGTCACCTGCAGCAACACATGTGTTTTACAAAGATCTATATTCATAGAATCATAGAATAGCTTGGGTTGGAAGGGACTTTAAAGATCATCTAATTCCAACCCCTCTGCCATGGGCAGGGACACCTCCCATGAGATCAGGCTGCCCAAGCCCCCATCCAACCTGGCCTTGAACACCTCCAGGCATTGGGGCAGATCTGCCCGGAACACTTACAGTAGACATGATTCTAGTGTCATTGATTACTCCATTACTCTTCAAAACATAAAAGAAGTGATATTACCTGATTAAACTACATAGAAAAAAGAAACAGGCAAGGAGGCCAGAGATCACTTGTCTCTGGCACTGTTATGTTACAAGAACAATGAAAGCATGACTTCACTGTGCATTTACCATGGCCCTGGACTGCTGGTCATGTAAGGAGAATTTATGCTGCCTCATGCTTTAAAAATTACTTACGAGTGGTAATTTACTATCAGTTTTTAACTTTTCCTCTCCATGGCTTCAGCAGGATAGAAAAGAATCCCAATTAAGCTTTCTGAATAAAATATAAACATTTAAAAGCCACTCCACTCAAGCACTGTTGAAACCTGAAACAGTACACAAGAGAGAAAACTACTGTTCTCTGTTTGCAAGCTAGAGTGCCAGTTGGTTGAACGTGGTTGCATGGGGGAAAGATGGAAGGCCAGAGTAAATCTCATAAGAGGGGCTTAATATTCACCCTCTTCCACCTCCATCTCCTGCAATGCCTTTTTGTCTTTCTGTGTCCAATCTAACCTTCACAGGAAGAATGTTTTCTAGGATCTCTCTAACACAGTTTCAATGACTCCAGCAGCTATCACGCAGAAATTCCAACAAGTACTATGTTTTTCTCCACATTCACTTGGGGCCAATGTAGGAAAGGGAAGTAGAGAAGGTCCTTTTCCCAGAAATGTTGCTGTCTTGTCCATCTGTGTAAGAGGATGTAGGGAGCCTGAAACACACCTTTCTAAGAAATCCCTATGGCAGGAGCACATCCTGATCCCATGGAGATTCCAATTGCTACAGCGTGGCATGGGGAATAGGAAAAACTGTCCAGAAGCCTGCACCTATAGTTGATGTTATTTTGTTCTTTCTGGGGGAAGATCTGGGCCTGATCCCTTTATCCATAGCATTGATTTGAACATACTTCCCAGATATTAATGTTTCCACACATTGTGTCTATATGAACACAATAGCACAACTAAAATGTTAACTATGTTTCCCCATGGCCGCACCTCATCAGAGAGCAGCTGATGCTTCACACCAAGGTGTCCTTGAATGCAGAATGAAGCCACACAGTATTAAAATAAATAATTTGTTTGGGGCATGAGGGACAGGTTTTGACTATGGATCTCTGGCTAGGTTTCAGAATGCTGTCTTGAGAGAGAAATTGTACTTCCTTGTATTCCTGACATATCTTCTAGTCCCTTTGCTTCACATGCTGTTCTTTTCCTTGACCTTTTCTCTTCTCATTTGCCACTCTACTTAACGAGTCTCTCTCTGCCTCTTGTCACTGAACAGTGTGCTGCCACTCTGTGAGCTGCTCGCCATCAAAGCTGTGTGTTTGATTTGGGGAGGCCTGATTTCCAGCTCCATGAGGTCAGCACATACCCATCCAATATTCTTCAGATACCAAGCTGGCTCACTCTTCTGCTTTGAGCTGGCAGAGAGATGTTCCCTCCCTCTCCTTTTCATTTTATGTGCACATTAAAAGTATCCATGACCAAATCAAAAATTGTGCAGCTGTTTCAATAGCTGCAAAACTGCTTAGAACAGAGAGCCCAGAGTATAGAGAAAGAGACCTTTGTGAATTGAACACTCTCTCAACTAACTTGTTTGTGAAAACCCATGTATAATTAAAGCCTCTCTTGTTAGTGAATGGAGCCATACTTAAATACGCGCAATGTATATCTTTATTTCCAGCTCAAATCTTTTTTGGGACATTTTCCAGCAATGTGTATTATGTGGTTTCAGCAACTGCAGTGTATCATCACCATCATTTAAACAGTGGAGCTTCCTGTCACGTTATAAGCATCTTTCCCCTGAAATACTTTTTGATGGACTACAGTATAGCCAGTCTAGACCTGAACTGCATAATAAATGGATGCTATGATTCCTCTAATGGCAAGGTCCTTTCCCCCAATGCAAATGGAGATGTAATTCAGATGCATGTTATCTCACCCTTTGCATGCTGTGAAACAAAATAAACAACATTCATTTGTCTTTTTCCATTTCCTTTACCAAAAAAATACAACTTCCAAAGAAAATGTTTACCAAAATATTTCCCTGAACAATCTGAATAATATTTTAATGGACCACTTACTTAGTTAGTATCTAATTAAATTTTGCATCATGAACAGCATATCCAAATCGCTGTGGTATTGTGAATAAGGATTCAATAAAAAATACAGGATAAAAGAAATCTGCAAAATAACCACCATTAAACTAATGAGTAAAAATTCAGCAGCTATAATAAAATCCACCAGAGAACAAATAAACTGCAAACAACCATATTACCAAACAATATTAGTCAGGTTTCATCTTGTTCCCTCATGCATCCCGGCACAGAACAGGAAAAAAAGGAATACTCAGAGGAGAACATTTTGACGGAAGTAAGGGCCAAACACACATACACAGAGAGATTCAGTAAACACTAGCAGCTGCATGGCTTAAGATACCAAATAGTATAAAATCTCTTAATTAAAAAATGAATTAATTGTTGGGAGTATATTTCTCTTGACAGCACATTTATGCTCCTGCAGCACGCAATTGTTATCACATCTAAAAAATAAGCTCTCTGACAGTTACACCTGTAATATAAGAGGATAATATTAAGAACAAGGAAGCAAGAAATCAGTCTTCCTCTTTCACTTGAACTTGGGCTTATCACATCCCACCTGAATCCTATAAATATTTTCCTAAAGGTTGCTTGGTTCCTGCACAGCTCCACAACCCAGTTCAGTAATATACATCCATAATACTAAGCTTGAGCTGCTCCATTGAAATCAATACTCACGTGCCTAAGTGCTTCACTATAAAACGGACTGGATGGCTATAAGGCCATTGCCCTGTCACTCCATGTAGAGTGATTTCCCTGCTGTGCAGTATAACTCTGTAAATGTAATCTGTTCAGTATACCAAATAAATATCTCTACTGGAACATTCACCTAGGGCTTATTTGTGACGTGTGTGAATGTTATTTATTAGAAAATTTAAACATTATTGCAGCCAATTAGAAAAGCACTTTTTATTACTTGCAGCTTTTGCTGCTGCTGGTGCCCCACGTCCTCTTGACACCACTATTATATACTGGCTCGCTTAAAAGGTGCAGTGAGCAAGTTTGCCAAGCTCTGCAAAGATGTTCTGTAGTCTGAACTCCAGGCATGTTGTTAGTCTGATTTCAGATGGGCTACTTGTGCATAAAATCAAGCAGGCATGAAAACAAATGTTTGCAGGATCCAAATTTCTACAGACTCATAAATTAGGAATACAACCAGCATAAGAGAGGGGCTCTCTTCTCTGACCTTTTTTTGCAACTAAAGGACATCTTTCTGAAAGAGTAACCTCCTGTCCTCCATGTGGAAAATGTTTGCGATGCTTCTCAGTCTAGATTCTCTTGGCCCATGTTTGGGGAAAATGAAGAATACAGGTATTGGAAATCTCTCCATGTATATTGGTTTCCTGCAGGTAAAGCAGTAATTCCTGAAGAATTTCATTTATGCTGCTCTTTGTCAGAGCTTTCCATAAATGTCTGCTCCAGGAAGGGACAGGAGAGGCTGTCAATTTGTGAATACCTTGTTGTAAAGTCCCGTGAAGAACCACAGATCAATCTTACAATATAAATACAAAATATATATGTATTTTGTTTTGCATATCTAACTTTTAACTTCAGATGTATATATAAAAGGAGAACTTGCATGGCAGATTTCTTTAAAAACTTTTGAAAATCAAGTAATTCAGAGGAACAATTGACTTAAAAATTATTTTCACGCTGTCTTTATGCATATTTACTGTCTCCTCTGAAAGGATATTTTAAGAGCAAAATGTAGGCTGTTTTGACCCAGCTATCAATCCAGAAAATCAAAAGTAATTATGAGGTGAATTTGTGTATATTTGAATCCCAGCTCTACCTACAGAATTTTAGAAACAAGAGTATTGAAAACAATCTGCTGAACATAGACACTTAACTTTGCCTGAAACCTCAATACAAGTGACTTTTTCAGTCAGCTGCAGATGCTTCATTTCCCAGTAAAGTCAATGGTTGGGTGGAGATGCCTTCAAAGGATCCCAAAGTAAATGTATGTGAATTTGGACATAATTTCCTGCTTTTTGAGAACTTGAAACACATCCACTTCTTTCCACTGAGGAAGTAGTGGACCTAACTGTTCCACTGGACTAGGAACTGCCACCTGACTTAAGAGGGCTGCTTTGTTGTGCACCTTAAATTTAAGTCAAATTTAGGTTAATCCTGCCTCAGGTTCAAAGTTAGGTGCCACAAAGTTTGCTCCTGCTCATTGTTGAAGCCTCTGTCTTCTGTGCCTGACACTGGCCAGGGGGTCAAATTTAGTCAGGGGAGGTAGTAAGTAGGAAGAAGATTGTCATAGATACACCCAGACTGGCTGCTCACATCTGCTTGTTTGCAGGGATAAATATGTACCTTAATTTGTTCAGCAAGAATTCTGCTTGATAAGAACGAAGAATGAATGTTCATCCTTCCCAAATTCTCAATTCATACCAACTTTAGTTATTTTGCATGCTTTCTTTGTTTTTTTTCTTTTTAAAGAAGAGTTATTTAACTTAAACTTAGCTGAGAGCTTTCCGATTATATTTCCCAATTTCAATTTGTGTGAAACATACTATACTAATTTGAATGGCAACTGTGTTATTTTTGTTCTGATATGTTCACGCAACTCTGAAACCACTCCTCACCAGAGATGCACTAGGACAGAGATAAAGTTGTAAACCTCTGTTTATTTTTTTCATTAGCTATTTTTCAGACATGTAGGTCTCATTCTTCAAGCATTCGCTTGACCTTGCAGTAAACAAGGGTGAAGAAAGACAGAAAAGCTTGTTAGTTTAGTAGGATATATTAGTAGAAGAAATGTTTATCTTTTACTTAGTAACCTGACATTTAGGACGTAGGCTAGGATATAGGAGCCCTAGGTTCTGTGTGATGATATTTGACTATCGGTCTTCCATTGCCCTAGGGACTGGCTTGACAGTGCAATGGTACCAGGTTCTTAGCATCTGAAGATGCTGTTTCCTTTTGTATAACTATTAAATATTAATGTGAGAAGGGGCTAGTGTCTAGATCTCTTACACTCTGGATTCATGCCCTAATCAATAAGTTACCATAGAAAAGGACAAAGACTCTTCTTTGCAAATATTCCTTTTCATGTCCTTGTTTTTCTCCTAAGCTCTGAAAATCAAGGATTTTATTGTATTCAGTATAAAGTTGAGCACTGACACATTTCTTTAATGGAAAACTTAAATTAAACTTCAAACTTAGTTTAATCTAAACTTATATTCCTGTAACCACAAAGAGCCCCTCCTCCCCCTGTACTTCAAATCAGGGCCAACTCAAGACTAGACAGTAGATGCAAAGAGAAAGGGAAATGAGGGGCAGCATCATAAACAAAGTGGCCATGAACAGAGCTCCTGCCCACCCTTATGTCTGCATGTATGATATTTCCTAATTTAAAAGTATAGTTTCTATTATCTGTGCCACTCATAGTAAGGGAAAGGTTACAATCTCCTTGACTTAATGGGAACTGACATGAGAAGGGACTGCTATCACCATCACAAGAGTGAGGCACCCTTTGATGAGCTCTACAAACAACCTGAGTTGAATATTCTTCTCAAGTAAACTCCATTCCCAGGTGAAGCAGGCTGGAATATATCCCTGCATCAACATCACTGTTCCACTTTTGCTCTAATTTTCAAAACAAAACATTTACTCGTTAGGCGAAAATCAAGCACAAACAGTGACTGCCAAAAATCATACTGGTAGAAAGAGTTCTGGACAACAGCAAAAGAAAGAGCCAGAACTGCCACCATGTTTTAACTCACACTGTGATAAACTCTCTTTATGTCTACAGCTAGCCACTAGGAATATCCTCATGTATAAAAATTCAGGATCTTGAATTCTCTCTTAAGAACATTTTTTCTGTTATGTCTTATAGTATGTTAGTACAAAACTGCAATTGTGACTATGAGAACACTGGCAGTTATTTAAAAATAAGTAAGCAAATCACTGCCATTAAACACTTCTGCAGTACATGTATTTGGCTACCTTTGCCACTGTCTTGTCAGATTTTATATATGCAGTTACAGAACAAGAACAAAACTATTACATTAGTAATCAACTCTGGTTCATTTCTTTAATCATTTGCTGCTCCACACCTTTTACATTTTATGCATTCAGCTCTTGGGCACGTCACCCATCTTCAATGGATATTAAACTCTGCGAATTTCCTCCTCCCCACAACTTCCCTCAAAAAGAGTCTGCAAAAACACAGTGATGAGTGCATAAATTGACTGTGGAACCCTAGTGTCATATGAAATCGTCCAAAGCAGGTGAAGGGCAACAAGAAGACCTCTTTAATCTAAATCATTCTTACTCCATAGCCACCATTAAAATACAGACATTGAATTGTCTCTAATTAGTTATTTAAGATAAAAGCTGTCAAGAGGAGGATGTCAGATATTCCAACAAGGTTTCAAAGTTCTTATTATAACCTTATGAACCCACAAAGAGTATAATATGTATCACTTTATGGACATGTTTTGTTTAGGAGAAAAGAAGGCACAGAAGAAGAAAAGAAAACAATGTGGAGGAAGAAACTGTTTTGGTGGAGAAGGTACTGAGCCTGCAACACTACACCTGGGATGCTGAGGGTAACTGACCATAAACAGAAATCAAAGATGAAAAATAAAGATGTGGGAAGCATTTCTGGGAAAGAAGAAATTGAATGGGACTGTGCAACCAGCACTGGGATTGCGTTAGCAAAAAATATGCAGTCTGATGAAAGGAAGAGGCAAAAACAGGAATGAGAAAGAGAAGAGTGGAAAACAGCAAAGTAACATAAAAAAGGAAATAAAACAGGAAAAACAATACAATCTGGGGATCACAACAAAAGGGAAGGTCCTGGGCATGTAATGACAAGTTTTGCTGAGGTAGGGGAGAGGAGAAACTGAAAGGGATGTGAAGAAAGTTCTTCATGGAGAGGGTGGTTAGGCATTGGAACGGTCTGCCAAGGGAGGTGGTTGAGTCACCGTCCCTGGAGGTGTTTAAGGTGAGGGTGGATGAGGTACTTAGGGGCATGATTTAGGGATTGGTGGGAATGGTTGGACTCGACGATCCAGTGGGTCTCTTCCAACCTGGTTATTCTGTGATTCTGTGAAAGAAAGGTACTTTGAGGGCACAGATGTCTGCATCACACCTGCAGAAGAACAAGGAGAGACTGAGACACTAGACTGGGAAGCAGTCTTGCAGTGATTTCTCTGGGATAATTTTTTTTTACAAGTATGACACAGTCATCTCCAGTATCATCCCTCCTCTTCTCATCAGGCAGAAACAAGAATACAATATCATTAGAAGAAGCAGAGATGAGAAAGCAGTGCCACTTAGTAAGCAAATTTGAATTAAGAGAAATTGCTAGGTATGCTTACTTTGTGTTTTTGAAAATCTACTGATTTCTATCCACAATAAACCCTATTTTCTGATGTATATGCCCACATGATTTATTTTTGTAGCCCATATCACGTGAAAATTCTTTACAGTATTTAGTTTAAAATATTCTCACCCTAATAGTGGGAAGACCTTAATCATAGAAGGACCTTTGGAGTTCAGGTGGTACTTGATTGTTCATTTAAAGCGTTCAACTACTGACTGCTATGGAAGGAACATCAAAACACTGAGCTGCTGACAAAAAAAACTGAATCACCTGCAAAGTATTTGCCCAAGTGAAGAAAATTTGTGGGGATTTACAAAGAACCATATTGATGAGCAAGAACAAAGTTTTATTTTAAAATGGCTCTCTAAATGATTTAACAGTCTCCACCGGGCTAATTTTGTTCTAAAGTTATTTTAACATGAAATCTTAGTCTCCCTCTCCACCTCAAATGACCCATCACACTAAATCACTAAATTATTGCCTACTGAGTAAGAGCTAATTGTTGTTCTTTCCCAGCCATCTCGGTGCTTAAAGATAACTTTTCCACTGGTTTTTGTAAGATGGCAGGTTTGTAGATTTATTTTCCAATGGAGCATTTTCAAGAAAAACCATCACAACTCCCGGACTTTGGAGCTAGCCTCACCCTTTAATGTCATCTAATAACGAGACGACTTGCACAGAGCCTTGTTTCTTCTTTTTAATACGTCCACACAGAAAAGAGAAGTTTGGTTGATTAGTAAGTCAAAGTTATCATTGGTTTAATTAGCATTCACAGTGGTGCTGAGGTGCTCTACTACTGTCTTTAAGAATGGTAACAGCATGATCATAGCAGCCATCTCAGTGCAGAAGGAGAAACCCAGAGTCTCAAATGTGCTTGTATAGGTTGTTCTAAGAGGAGTTCGTCATGGCTTCCCTACTCCTACAGACAAGATTAAATCTAGTATAAATGGGTACTACTTATTCATGCTCCAAACACATCTTCATCTTCATGTACTGTACGAGCAAAGACATAAAAGCTCTAGCTTAAATACTTCTGCAGTTCATAGTAGGAAAAGTGATTATCTCATGTGTCAAGGTGAATAATCTGCTAAGCAAAAAAACCACAAAACCCCTGCATTGTATAATTAGTAATAATAGTATTAAATTAAGCAATAATAATGTGAAGGACATTTAAACCAAGGCTAGAACAGGTAGTAAAAATTCCTTAAACAAACTACCACCATCTGTTCTGCTACATGAGTTGGATAGATTGGGACCCATTGTGTCTATTACAAGCCTAAAACTTATAAAATAATACCAATATACTCCAAATCAAATGAATATTTATAAAAAATTGTATGGAGTAAAAGCTACTGAGACACAAACAACAGCTTAAAAGCTGACAATATGTTTCATTTTGCACAGAAATTAATCCCTTTTGGAATAAGCGGGAAGTTTATAGGCAGGATTATCTTTACAACACTTATAGAGTGCATACATTGAGAAAAGAATTTTTACATTTTTATGACTAGTTACTTTGTAAACACTGTAATGAAAATGTGCCTAGTGAGATATTTTGGGAGTTTTATCAATCTTTGTTACTGATGATTTTGGTTTTTAGAATAACATATATGCTTCATATTCTGTAATTAAATTAATTACATTAGTTAAATGAAATTTTGTACATAAACTGAATTTGAGAAATTATGAATCAAATATAATGAAACAGTTATTAATAACCACTGCATTGAGTGGTTAGAACCACTAGATTCAGGTGACTCAAAAGTGAGTCTTTTGAGTCATGAGCAATAACTTAATAAAATATTGTCTTTTCTTGTGACTAAACTGAATGAAAGCCTGTTGCAAGAGAAGCTCAGCAGTATGAGATGGGCTCAACTTGTTTACCCAGCAGTTTCATTTGCCTACTTTACTCTGCTCCTTAACTGATCTTCGTTCCAGGCTACTGGGACATTAAAGACTCTTCTGGGAGGTCTCAGGTTGTTTTCTCCCAGAAAGTAGCACAGCTGGATGAAAGTTGAAAGACCCAGGCCAGGTTTTTCAGCTTAACCCTTTCTAGCACTGCTAGTTTTGAAACACTTTTTCCATGGAATAAATAGCATAGTGTAACATGAAGCCGGGTGGAAGCCTTACGCACTGATGTTTCGCACTGATGCAGTGTCACAGCCACTTTTTAACTGGCCAGCATACTCCAGATGCTCTGTTGATGACATTTGGCAAACTAAAATTATCTTTTACGATACTGCTTGTTTCCAAGACCACTGCTTCCAAGCTAAGGTGTGAGGTGTAAATTTTTTATGTCAGAGAAAATTCAGTTGCAAGAGAAGATCTTGCAAACAGAAACGGGAAGATGCTGTTCAAGTAAGAATTGAAATCACAAAACAATGATTTCAGAAACTGCTCCCTTACACTGTAAGGTGTCTTTCACTTGCACTATCACTGCCTCACTGTGCTCCTTGGTTTAACGGCATACTCATTCTCTGTTTTTGGGAAAGGTACTCTAGAAGTTTCCTCGCATACTTTTGGTTTCCCTTCCCTCAGTTCCCACACCTTACATTCACTTGTGTAACCACGGTCCACTTTACCATCAAGATTTCAAAAGGTCTGTAGAGGGATATGTGGTGAAAGTTTGGCATCTTCCCCACATCCCCTGCAACCTCAAATGCAAAGACATTAGCGCGGTGAGAGAAAGGTCTCTCCCTACAGTCAAAAGACCGTACAGACTCTCAGCAGAGGCTTTTTCTTATAACTATCAGTAGTGCGTTCAGATGGGAAAGGAGGAATTTATTTAGCATTTTGTTAAATAATCTTGATCAAATCCGTAACAATCTTCTTCCCTCAAAAACTGAGTGATATTGAGGCTTCTCTGAAGAGCCCTTGATTGCTGTGGCAATTCTCAGACTGACTTTCAACACCTGATAGTAATCCGGTAACTGCACAGGCAGACTTGCAAGGACAAGGAAACTCACTAGTTAGTTACTTATTTCAGAACTTAAAGGGGATGTCTGCATTTGCATGTTACTTGCTGGAAACAGACAGTCCCTGTTGCAGCAGTCACCTTTGCAGGCTTGCAAAACCCAGGTGTGCACTGAAAGCCCTTGCAAGGATTGCAGCGGTACCTGAGCAGAATACCTGTGAGTCGATCTCCCCCTCTTGCTGCTGCTGCAGTCAGGCATGTACTGATTTATTCAAATTACAGCAGACTATCAGCAGTGAGCTACTAATGGGATAATTTACATCTTCCTTCATTCACTTGATGTCTGTAGCAGGTCCAGCATTGAGACAATGAAAAGAAAAATAGAAAAGTAGAGGAGAAGCACGGAAGCAAATAAAAAGTAAAATCATGACTGAGGAAAAGACTGACTGCTTCAGTACGTGTACCAAAACTTCTGGCATATTTGCTGGGCTTCTGAGAGTAACAGAGTGGTATGTTGTTCCTAATGCAAACATCATTCTGAGGCTGTTCGTTTTCATATTTAGTCATATCACAGCAAAGCTAAGGGGGTGTCAATCACGCTTGGTACATCTGACTGAGAGAGCGCTCCCTTCACAGCTGCATCTGGCAGAATACGTTCCTTATTTATTATATTTTTAGTAAGGCTTGCTATCTTGTTCATGTGTGAGAAACTGTAATGCATCTTTCACATTTAAAGTGCCCTCTGAAGCTTTCTGCCTCACAACCTCCTGCCTACTTTCACTGTTACCACTAAATTTTTTATATTGTCTTGAGCATCTCTGAAAGAATTGCAAATTCCAGATAGAACATGATTAATTTAGCACTGTCGTCTCCTACAATATAGTGTACAGCCGTCCATCCTTCTTCAGCACCACTATGTCTTATCTTGGCTCTAAGTGAAAAACTAAATTAAGGCAAAGGCTGAAGTCACTCATGTGTGCTACTTTTAAAATTAATTTTTGCTGACAGCACCATGGAGTCAAAAGCATGTAGTTGCATTATGAAAGCCAGAACAGAGATTAAAATATATGTGTATTTCTGTTATTCCAGGAAAGAGAGTCTTTTGCTCCTTCTACATTAGTGATTTTCCCAAAGGACTCCATATTCTTCCTTATTTGGAGAGTGAAAGTTGAAGCATCAGTCTCCTTTCCATTTGCTAAGGATTTCTGCTTCTTATTGTGTTTAACATCTTATTCTTGCTCTCTTCTTTATAAGATGTGAGAGAAGTTTTATGATGGCTAATTTGGGTGAGAGAGATGAAAGACAATTTGAAGAAACTAACATTTTTTTTTGCAGTGTGCCTCATTTTCAGCAAATGATTTAATTTGAGAGGAAGTCTCCTCGGCTTCTAAAAGCTTAATATGGTTCAGTTCCACGCACTTGAAACAATTCCTCACCCTAAAATCTACTTCAAAACTTATAAAATGTTCAGAATTTAAACTTTCTTTTAACTGAACTTTACTTTCGTTAACTTTTAGACTATCTGGAAATACAATACTTCTCTTCTAGCCTGACCTATAACGAGTTTTTTTGTAGATTTTAATCCTGTGGCAAACGCCGAATGTGTCTTTGTCCAGGTTTATTTTCTTTTTCTCTACTTGGTATTATCAGGAGCAACTTTTCAGCCATGTGGTGCAGAGGTGAAACTAAACGAAGAACAGTGAGGAAATCAATATATTTTCTGTGCCAGAGCTGCTTTCCCAAACCTGCATATCAATGTTCAAGCTGGTATGAAATTCAGCAGAGGCAGGCTCTGCCATTCCTTGTTTACTGATCTCTGAAGTGGAGTGAACTATGTTCACTATTTTCCAGATAACCAATGAGGTTTAGTTGATGCTTCTGAATCAGATCAAAGATGAAGAGAACAGGGACAAGCTCGGCAGCAGCCTTGCTCATCCAGCATTCCCTTTTAACACAACTAATGTTAGGCAATAGTCTGACTTTTCTCACAGTGACCATACTTACAACAGCTCTGAAGCATGTCTCTTCGAGGATGCTACAGCGAAAACAGGCCCTTTGAAAACATGTTTGAAAGCAGGGAGTGTTGTGCCATCAAGCTGAGCTCCTCACAATAGGTGTATCAAAGGGAGCAGTTAGAACAGTGAGAAGAAAGTGTTGTGATGGATTAACATAACCACATGGACTCCCCATGTTGCACTTATCATGGGATGTTTAAAAACTGAATCCAAGCGTAGCCCAGTATATGGGACTCTGTGTGATTCTATTGAAGAAGAGGACTTCTATGAAAAAGTAGAGAGTCAGAATGATTTTGATGAATAACTGTAGCGTTCTGTATACTACCTAGAAAACTAGTTATAAACTAGGATTTCTAATGAATCACAAACTAAACATTGCAGAAGATATCACACTTTTAGAAAAACAAAGTTCACAGTATGATATATCCCTAGGAACATTGCTTTCAAGTCACATCAATACAACCTTCTGGTCTTGAAAGCCTTGACAAGGTCTCCACTATAGAATTGTCCTGTTCTGGGTATTGTGTTTCAAAGTAGATGTTGGCTAAAGCAAGAAGTCCAGTGAGTTGCAAGAATAACGAGAGATTTGGAAAGTTGGGTTTTTTTGTGATTGTTTAGTCTATAGAACAGCAGTTCAAGCAGGAACGTGGTACAAATTTCCAAGTACATAAATTTTATTCTCATAAATATCTTTTCAAAAAGGAAAAAAACATGCAACCAGGAAAAGAAAAAAATGCACTGAAATTAGGAAAAATTGTTTCGTGTTGGGTAACAGAAGAAATCTTTAAGAATAAGGAATTCTGAAGCACTGGAATACTCTATGTGCATCGATTAAGAATTATTTCTCATTGCACAGCATGTTAGAGAAAATATGTTTAAAATTTATGTGAACAGGGCTGATCCTGTACTGCAACAGTATAATCAGCAAGATAAACTCTCTCGGCCCTTTTCCTATCTACTTTTTATTATTGTAACTCCAGACCTTAAGGCAAACTATGAAAATTAGGTGTTAAGATTTAATATCACTTGATGCCTTTTGCAATAAGAGCATGAATAGGTCAAAGGTGACTGGAAAAAGTCTAGTGATAGAAAGCCTATAATAATATTTTGTCTGAGACTCTGTTGCACCTTGTTCTAAAATGCACTTCAGATTATGTCCCTACCTCTAATGGATAAAAACATTATCCATGTATGATGAATGGATAAAAATCTTCCCCAAGAAAGGAAGTTTTTGCAGTGTATTTGAACTGTAAGACACTAGGTAGTACATGCAGAGAACAGATCAGTAACAAAGGCGTCCGTGTTTTTAGGAAGCATTGAACAAAGAATGCACTGTGTACCTTGCATTGTGTAGGTGTGGGACAAGAGCTGCACAACTCACATGTTGATCTCTGGGACAACTGCAATATATCAAGAATATATAATCAAAACATGAGAAGAACATTTTGAAAGCAGCCTGAAATTTTTATTAAACAAACTCAAGGAATTCCCTGAAGGACAGTTCTTTTTTGAAGGGCTGTTTTCTAATAAGTTTACTATTTTGCAGAGATAGCAACATGATTTAGGAGTGTAACTCTCATCTTCAAGTGCAGTGAAGTAATAATTTAAAAAAACAGGCACAGCTGCTTATTAGCTCATCAGACCATACTTTATATGTACATGATTAAGACTCAGAGGAGTGATCAAGCCATTTGCCTATGGAAAGAAATTTCATATTGTAGTTAGGATTTAGGAGATCTGGTTTAGGTTTTAATTTTAACTCCAAATTGACAGTAAGACTTTAAGAAGTAAGTAATGAAACTTAAGGGCCCACACTTAACTTTTGCATGTCCGAGTGGTCATTTTTCATGAGGAAACAGATGTGCATAATTACTATGTCACTGCAGTGGTTACTGTTTCCATGTAGGATGTGTCACAACTGAAAAAGAGAAGGGATTTAAAAAAGGAAATCATAGCAAAATTACTGGGATAAGATGAATAAGAGATTTTTTTAGTCTGCCAAATAAGTGGAAAAAAAGAAATTCAAGGAAAAAAAAACTTTTCTTTTTCTTCAGACCTATAAAAAACAAACCAAGAAATTCCCTTTCAAGGTAGACTTGAAATGACTTTGGACTGAAATGATTCAAATTAAGAAACCAAAATATTTCATTCTGCAAACACTGAAAGGAAAACTTCTCACTTGGTAATTTATTTACTGCCTCCCTCATTTTTTCTGTTTATTTGCATTACAGCTATTTACCAAATTCACAAGGAGTTATACTGTGTATTGAACTATGATTTTTGCTAGTGTTTTGCAATGCCACAAATTAAGGTAACTTATTCCTAAATTTTTGGCCATGTATTTGTTAACACTAATGTGGACAGTTCTCATTACCTCACAAATAAACTTTGCCTGTCAATTTCTTTGCAATGACTAGCTTTAAATATGGCTCCCCTGCAAGTCTATAAGACTTAAAGAGTCTATGTCACTTCATCATTTTAGTAAATTGCCTTCCAACATCCCAGTCCTACACGTTTCTGCATGTACAGATTTCTCTATACTGTATATATTTTTAATAAATCCCTATTAAAGCAGTGTTATGAAAAATCAAAAAAAGTAGGAAATTCTGAGATTTAACTTTCATATATTTGAGCCTTAAAATGACAGAAACACACAGATTAGAGGAAACCGCTACGAGGAGAACCTTAGTGTTATCTTCTAGGGTGCCAGATCATTTTTAAATAGCTCTCTACAACCGCCTGCCCATGTTCCCATTGTTCTCTCTGGGTAAGCAACTACACAAGTGAAACAGCAGCGGTTTACCCACAGAGCTTGTGATTTCACAATCTCTAAAGAAAACATTATAAATGGAAAATTGTCTAGAGTGAATTAAGAGTAGTATTTGCACATTTTTTCTGCTTCACTGTGCTCATATTGTTTCTTTGGGAATAAGTTATTCGTTTTTAACATTTCCTTTGCCTTATTCCCCTAGCACAGTATCACTCATCCTTTACATTTTCTGCTGGTTTATCTCTGTGAGAAAGAGGTGTAAGTTAATTTTGCTCCTGGGATAAAGATGCATATGAAGCAAAATTTCCGAACTTCCAATTAATGGCTGGAGGCAACAAAAGGATCCTCCTTGTCCTGAGATTAAAGGACTGTTGCATGCCTCTGAGTGATTCTTTCAGGGTCTTGGAGTTTGTACCTGAAGCCCATAACTTAAAATATTGACACTAAATAGGCTGATTGGAAGAGAATGTCCAGCATGACTTCCCCATCCCTCACTTGAATCCATCAAGATTCCTTGCTATCTGCAGAAAAGTAGAGTGCCACTACTTTCATGGTGCTTTTCTTGTTTTCCACAGTGCTGTTATGCCATATTGTCCTGTAGCTCAGCGAAAACTCCTTAGTACCTTCTAATTTTCAAGAATCCTTTCACTTATGTCTTCCTTTCCACTAATAATGTATCCTTGGATGACACTGGTGCAGGGGAAAAGGTGACATAAACACATGGTTTGGGGAGTGTACATCTTGCCACTGCAGGTTGCAAGGGAGGATTATTCTTGGTTGAGTGTAATATTCTGCAAGGATTAGGAGATCACATCACTTGGGAAGGGCACAACACCTTTAAATTCTTTGGCTTATCCCCTCGTACAGTTTGCTAAAGTTTTTCCTTTGTGGCCAATTCACATGAGTACCATAGCAAGCCATGAGTTATTTCACAGGTTCCTTCTGTCCATATATATTTTGCTGGCAATGAGGAATTCAAGGATCCACAGTCTTTTAGCCTCTCCCCACAATTTAGCAAGTCTGTTCACACATCACCAAAATGTCCCAGTGTTTCCAAGGCAAAAGTTGACAGTAGAGATATCAAGGCACGGCCACATCAGGTCATAATATATTTCTAGCACAGCAAAGTGTCAGAGGAGGACTTTTTTGGTTGAATTTCAATCACAGGAACTGTGACTCATGCAAGGCACCATCTCTCAATCTGAGCAACTGGAAAAGAGTACATGAAGATGATTTTGCTCAGCTCATATTTTAAAAATGAGCCTGTATGTAATAGCTTTCAACTTGCTGCTAGAGGAAATGCAGAAGCACTGAGTGAACAGGAAGGAGAAACTAAAACCATAGACTGTAGGTGTTGTGCCAAGAGAGGGTAGCCTTTTCTTGACAAGGGTCCATTATAGTTGCAGTGGGGTCTGAAAGTCCTCATTTCACTTCAAAACATCAAGTATGAATTGACTTTAAGGACTTCTTCAATTTGTCCTGTGCTGCAGGAATATTCTGTGCCTTTTCACCATCTAGCAGAGGCTGCGTGTGAGAGTGTCAGGATTTTGGCTGACAGACCTTGTGAGGAGCATGTGTTAAAATAGCATCTACCTCACTTCCAAGTGACCTCCTGTGGCTTAGAAATCTTCATCTGTGTAACAGGATCTGTTGTGCTGACAATATCTAACACGTCTTCTGCAAAGTCTAATAAAAACTGATTTTACCATTGAAGCTAATGACAGCAGATGCTAATGCAACAGATGTGTGACAGAAGGTTGCTTAATAATGGTTATATGTATATATATACACACACACATTTAAAAGTGATTATATTTTTGCATTATCTGTATGAAAAATTGAATTTGTCATATACTCACCACAACAAACAGGCATTTTTCTGCAGGCAACTCAGAAAGAAACTCCAAAATCACAAATGGACTTTTTTCCACACATTTCAGTGGAATATGGAAGACAAGATGAAAATATCTGTGATATTTAGGTTAGTGTAGAATACAGGATGGGCATTCAGTGATGCTCCCTGTGAAATTGTGGTGATGGCCAATAAAACTGCACTGTATTAAACCTCACAATTTTCGTATGAACATATCCTGAAAAATATTTAAGAAAGAAATCAAGAGATACAGAAGTGTATCTCCATCACTTCAAAGTGACACTACAAGGTACTTTCTGTAAAAAAGAATGTTTGCTGAAGCATAGTGATTAATTTTGCATAGTTATGCGTGTTTTTAAGAGAAAATGAAACCTGTATCTCTCTGATGAGCAAAGAAAGCCATTTCTGTAACTGCAGACATGGAATGGTACTTTCAATACAAATACTACCAGATGTAGAACTGCTTGTGGTACATAATGGGGGGTTAGTGTAGTTAGAGTTTAATTTATTTAATAAAATTTTTGAAATTGAAAGTGCTCTATTGTGACTGATGTGATAATATAAAGGAATGCTATTATTTGTTTAAAATGATCTGCAGCAGATGATGGATTTATGCAGAGAACAAAATAGACATGTCTGTCAGCAGCCAGCTCTGCACAGTTTATCCTCTGAAAAGGTCTGGCAACACAGAGTCATCATTATATTATTTCTTACTTTCTATGCAGCAAAAAGGAGCACCTCACACCACCATCTAATCCCTCCTCACTAATAAAGTCAATAAATTAAATGCTACTGGTTTCATTGAAACTGAAATTGTGCCTCCCCCAAATCAGTTTGGCCTCTTTCATCTGAAGAAATTGCTCAGGAATGTGTTTCTTCCCCAAACGCTGAAAAGAATGAAAACATGACAACATTTTCGTATTAAAAATGCAATCAAAAATTGAAACAATTTATGACATGTTACACATTAGACATTTTCTTTCAGCTTTAAAATTTTAAGTCATCTTGTTTCAGCTGGCCATAGGTTCTCAGAAAGGACAAGTTTAGAGCTTTAATCACACAGGGGTTTTCTGCATTTGATAAGATTATTTAAAGTCAGTCTCTCCATAGGAGGAATTACAAAGTATCACCTGTTAGACTGAGAGGTCTGCTACGACATATAGAAGGATTTTCCTCATTACTACTGGAAAGTCACCACCTTCAATTCAGCCCCCTAAACTTCATCTGTACAATAGATGCACAATGTTGCTGTCTTCCAAAAGACAGTATTTCAAGTCAGTAGAGAAAAGCAGGTGATTTGGGGCCTTCTACATATATGCATTTGGTTTGGGCACCAAAGCTAAGTTCTACCTGTGGAACTTTCAGCTGCATTTTCGTACTGACTAGATAGGAAACTTCTGTGCTTCTGAAGTCCTGCACCTTGGAACATAAGCAGTTGAGATGCAAATCACACATACCAATTCAACCAGAGAGACCAGATTTCATCCTTTGTCTCCTGCTGCACATACAGAACAGTTCTGGAGCTACCACTGCCAGGTACAGTAAAAAGTAGGGGAGTTTATCATCTACTGACTGTCCCACCTCAGTCAGACTGAATGTCACCTGTGCTGGCAGCTGCTGTTCAGCTGATTCTGCTTCTGGTTTGAGGACAGTGTTCCAAAGCCTGTTTCTACAATTAAACAGAAATTTCAGTCTAGCATTCTAGCTGAATTATTTTTTCCCTCTTTCTTGCCTTTACAAACCAATTCAATTACTACTCAAATACCACTTAAGCATCTTATTATGCTTCTGAGGCAGCTAATCATCATTCGTTATACTAGGTGATTCAAAAAAGAAAAGATGAATCAGTTGCCTATTATGTGTTGCTGAGACAACAGCATCAACTTGATTAAACCCAGCAGCTTCCAGCCCCACAGCTGTCAATAATTAGCACCTTCATTCCCACTCTCCCATCACTTGTACCTCTTGGCTGTATCATATGCATTGAGTACCCTCTGGGAGGTGCTCCTTGAGGGCAAAGGTGTCCATGAGGGCTGGGCGCTCTTCAAGAAGGAACTCGTAGCAGCTCAGGAGAAAGCCGTCCCCAAGTTCCGGAAAAGTAGCCGGCGGGGTAAGAAACCAGCGTGGTTGAGTAGGGAGGTCCTAAGAGACATCAATAGGAAGAGGAGGGTCTGTGACCTCTGGAGGAAGGGGCAGGCATCCTGGGTGGACTATAGGGAGGAAGCGAGAACGTGCAGGGAAAAAGTCAGGAGGGCTAAGGCCCAACTAGAAATGCGATTGGCCAAGACTGTGAAAGACAACAAAAAGTCTTTCTACAAATACATCAACAGCAAAAGGAGGGCTAGGGAGAATCTCCAGTCCCTGGTAGATGCAGAGGGAACAACAGTAACAGGGGACAAAGACAAGGCTGAAGTGCTCAATGCCTACTTTGCCTCAGTCTTTAACAGTAAGGAAAATTGTTCCCTCTGTGCACAACCCCAGGGGTTGGAAGAGAAGTATGAGATTCCCAAGGTCCAAGAGGAGGTGGTTAGAGACTTGCTTGTCCAGCTAGATGCCCACAAGTCTATGGGGCCGGATGGAGTCCACCCAAGAGTTTTGAGGGAACTGGCGGATGTGCCGGCCAAACCCCTTTCCATCATCTTCCAACAGTCCTGGATGACTGGGGAGGTTCCGCTGGACTGGGGGCTGGCTGATGTCGTGCCCATCTATAAGAAGGGGCGCAGGGAGGATCTGGGAAACTACAGGCCTGTCAGTCTGACCTCGGTACCAGGGAAAGTCATGGAGAGGGTGATCTTGAGTGCTATCAAGAAGCACTTGCAAGAGAACCAGGTGATCAGGCCCAGTCAACACGGGTTCATGAAAGGCAGGTCTTGCAAGAGTAATCTGATCACCTTCTATGACCGAGTGACTAAACTCTTGGACGAGGGAAAGGCTGTGGATGTATCTTCCTGGACTTCAGTAAAGCCTTTGATACAGTTTCTCACAGCATTCTGCTTCGGAAACTGTCGGCCTCTGGCCTGGACGGGCGCACACTCTCCTGGGTGGAAAACTGGTTGAATGAGCAGGCCCAGAGGGTGGTGGTAAATGGAGTTAAATCCAGCTGGAGGCCAGTGACAAGTGGGGTTCCCCAGGGCTCAGTGCTGGGTCCAGTCCTGTTCAATGTCTTTATCAACGACCTGGATGAAGGCATCGAGTGCTCCCTTAGCAAGTTTGCAGATGACACCAAGCTGAGTGGAAGTGTGGATCTGCTGGAGGGTCGGGAGGCTCTGCAAAGGGACCTGAACAGGCTGGACTGCTGGGCTGAGACCAACGGCATGAGGTTTAACAAGGCCAAATGCCGAGTCCTGCACTTGGGGAACAACAACCCTAAGCAGAGGTACAAACTAGGAGAAGCCTGGCTGGAAAGCTGCCAGGAGGAGAAGGACCTGGGGGTGGTGGTTGACAGCTGACTGAACATGAGCCAGCAGTGTGCCCAGGTGGCCAAGAAGGCCAATGGCATCTTGGCTTGTATCAGGAACGGTGTGACCAGCAGGTCCAGGGAGGTTATTCTCCCCCTGTACTTGGCACTGGTGAGACCGCACCTCGAGTACTGTGTTCAGTTCTGGGCCCCTCACCACAAGAAGGATGTTGTGGCTCTGGAGTGAGTCCAGAGAAGAGCAACGAAGATGGTGAAGGGGCTAGAGAACAAATCTTATGAGGAGCAACTGAGAGAGCTGGGGTTGTTTAGCCTGGAGAAGAGGAGGCTCAGGGGAGACCTTATTACTCTCTACAACTACCTGAAGGGAGGTTGTGGAGAGGAGGGTGCTGGCCTCTTCTGCCAAGTGACAGGGGACAGGACGAGAGGGAACAGCCTCAAGCTCCACCAGGGGAGGTTCAGGCTTGAGATTAGGAAGAAATTCTTCACAGAGAGGGTGGTTAGGCATTGGAACAGTCTGCTCAGGGAGGTGGTTGAGTCACCGTCCCTGGAGGCGTTTAAGGTGAGGGTGGATGAGGTACTTAGGAGCATGATTTAGGGATTGGTGGGAATGGTTGGACTCGATGATCCAGTAGGTCTCTTCCAACCTGGTTATTCTGTGATTTTGTGATTCTGTGAGTAACTACTAGCTTTCTAGTCGTATTCCACAAGAAGGACAAACACAGTTTTTCTTTGTGCATAGCAAAAGTTTCCCAAACCAAAGTAACCCTGAGAGGAAGAATCAATTCTGACCTTATGAATTACTGAACACTCATGGAGGCTCACACAGAAGAGATCTCCTGAGCAGCCACCAGTTAGAAAACCTTCACATGTATGTTGCAGTGAGCAAACTCCCTGAATTAAAACCCGTTCTGAAGTAAACATGCCTCTTTCTTTTTAAGTGCTAATAAGACAGATCATTGATTTATCTTAAAAATTAATTAACCCTAGCATACAGGTCTCACTGCAAAAACCAAGGCAGAATTATTATGCTATCCCTGGAGGTGTTCAAGGCCAGGTTGGATGAGGCTTTGGGCAGCCTGATCTAGTGGGAGGTGTCCCTGCCCATGGCAGGAGGGTTGGAACTAGGTGATCTTTAAGGTCCCTTCCAACTCTGACCATTCTCTGATTCTACAATTCTATTTCAGAACCTGTTACTACTATATTTGAGAAATATTTTGATGATTAAGCATCTTTTAGAATACTATTTTTCAGAAGAAGAGAATACCAATATCTCAGGCTATTTTCAGAAAGAAAACACCACCACTGACCAGGTGGGTTTAGAATATAATCACTGGAAAGATCTCCTAGAATTTAATGATCCAGGTCAGAAATCAAATCATTAAATAAAAAGACACAAATCTTAACACTTATTGTTCCAGGAAATCCTAGCATTGCAGCTGCTGCTGCCTCAGGCTCAGCAGAGTTGATTTCAATCTAAGAGTTTAGTTTGCTTTTACCGGTATTGGTCTTTCACTGACAACAGATACTTTCTTTCAGTTGTCTTTTCTCTTGTTTTGGTTCATGGATACCTGTCACAAGTGACTGCCCAGGTCCTCTGTTTATCTGTCTTCTCCTGATTAAATGTAACATTACGGTAGGTTTTAAAAGATTACTTTCCAGACAGAGATCAGCAGCAAAACAGAGAATCTTCTAACAACTTTCTCCCTCTTTTAAGAATCAGAACTGTTTGTCTTCAAAAGGGATGTGCTATCCTTCACAGGAGTCCTGGACTTTACACAGAGCTTAGTGAGTAAACCACTTAAACCAGACGATCACATTACATGATTATAATAGACCTTTTCAGTTTTAAAAATTCAGAGTTTTATTTTCCTTACCAAAGAAAGATCTTTCAGTCTTAACTTTCAGGCTGGTTTTGCCTCAGTTTCTCCAAAAGTATTCCAGTAGCACACTGCATCAGCAGACAGTATTTTTCACTCCTTAGCTGTCTGATCATCACAGAAAAAAGAAATTAAAGTGACCACAGAAAGGCATTGCCAAACATTTAACATATGGCTCTTTCCCCTATTTAGTGCAAAATCACAAGACAACAGTTCTTAAAAAGTCTGAATGTGTACAACGTGTTTGAGTCTCACTCGTCAGTAATGAAGTAGATAAAAAAGCACTTACCTGGGTGGTTATTTAACTTTGCAGGCTCATTAATCAAGTAAGACAAACCTCGTTCAACAAACAGGTGTTTAATTGAATAGGTTTTTTCATCCATCCAATTTATGTTAAAATACCCTGTGCTAATTAGTTCACAGTTACTCCCAAGTTGATTTACAATCAATTCATGTTCTTCACAAACATTGCTGATGTTTTCAGGTGAGAAGCGCACAACAAATAAAGTAACCATATTATTTTGAACTGACTTAAGTTATTGTCAGGATGCTGTAAACACTGAGGCAAAATACTTATTCCATAGTGACTGAAGAGAGAAAGAACAAGCAGAACAACCACCACCACTTCATTTGCAGAGGGGAGGAGGTTCTGCTGCATTGATCCCTCTCTGATACCATGTCGAGTTTGTAGCAGGGCACAAGAAAATGAATTTGAATAGTCTACAGAAGAAAGGGAATCAAAAAGGATTTTGAGACTAAGAATGAGTGAGATCATAGACTTCGGTATACAAGTCTTGAATCAGCTTTAAAAGGGTGGAAGGCTGTGGAAAGACTGAAGCTTAATGGTAAAAGTACAAGCCAAAATATCTTGGCGTGTTTATAAAAGACATATAAAATTCCTAGCTTGTAGGCATTTGCATTGTAGGTAAGAGTCCTCATAGACAGATTTCCTGGCACCTTCTCCAGAGCAATATCTTGCTAGTCCATTCTTCCTTTTTGCTTCTGAAAAAGCTTCTAGGTGCTCCACTAAGAACATATTCTCCATGATGGGTTATCTCTCATATTTCTGAGATTTTAAATGAAAATCAATCAGCTACTGAAAGGTCAGCTGCTACTGTGTTCTTGTTTTAAGGGCTGCATGGGTGGGAATTATCAGTTCACTGAAAATTATCTCCTACTGAAGACTGAATGAAACTCCCCATATTTACTTTCAAATATATTTTGAGCACAACAAATTGGTTGCTTTTGGGAATCAACAAGTTAAATCGTGATAACTTGATTGTAGATTTCTTACCAATACTATATTTTTAACTTTGGTTCTTCTTGGTTTTTAAGATGTCACTCTGTGCTTTAAACATGGTAGAAATACCTGTAAGTGGAGAATAAATAGATTCTCTAATTGTTGAATTACACCGGATTCCCAGATAGACAGCAACTACCTTTGGAGAGGAACTAGTATAGCAACTACCTTCTGAAGAGCAATATGTAAAAATGAAGTTTTTAAAAGCTTTGTGTGCAGTATGGGGAGTAGTTAGAACACAAAAATTAGTGTGGTTTTAGCACTTAGATTGGTTTTAATTCAATAATTATGCTTTAAATGTAGCCTGAGCAATCACATCGAGATGTCAGCTGCCTTAAATGGAATATTAGGTGAGCAGAGAAGGGAGACCAGGAGGACAGGTTTTCAATGTCAGCTTCACCTTAAGCTGTTTAGGACCCTAATCTTCAACAATGAGCATCCATGGTGAGGACTTCTGAACTGTAAAATGGAATATAAAATTCAGAGACATTGTTTTATGATACCAAAGTCCTCAGCTTAACTCAGGCTTCTGGAGCTCTGCTTTTTCAGCTCTGTAAATAAGAAATTATCTATGCCAAGAGACAAGGAGACGAGTCTTCTTTTCAAAGGAGCAGATGGCAAAAGCATCGGAGGCATGCTACTCCTTTCTTCTTCTGTGCAAATAAATATATTTCAAAATGCTGAACCTGATATGAAGTTTATTTCAATAATTAATGTAAGTGGTATGCACTTGGAGTCTAAGAATTCCCATCACTTCTGGGCAGTGTCCACA
The DNA here is from genome assembly GCA_033459285.1 of Clamator glandarius. NCBI lineage: Eukaryota > Metazoa > Chordata > Aves > Cuculiformes > Cuculidae > Clamator > Clamator glandarius. Next base: position 309,345 of record JAUNZM010000709.1, on the reverse strand, counting down.
GAGAGATCTTGGAACAGAAGAGTCCAGTGCCCTTCAGACTGTCACAGATTTTTTTCATACAGAATGCATTCATTTGTTCTATCAGCATATTTGTGGAGATGCTAGAAAAGTGTATAATGTAAAAACAACAAAAAAAGTATAAAAGCAACCTATTCTGTTTTGAAACCTATGAATCCCCTCAAGTCTTGCCTGTTGTTTTTCCCCCCTCTAACCCAGCTGCTTTTTGATCTGTCTCTTCCTAAGTGGATAAATATATTTTAAATTATTGCTAGCCCCGGGGAAACCAAACTGGTGTTAGCTAGCAAGGAGATGCTTTTAGGAAATGTCACTAATGTGGGTGGTGAAAATGGCAAGAAACTGTTGAGAACTACAACAGCTTAGTTAGATCTGAGCAAACTTAGGGCTGAAATAAATCAATGCAACGCTCAGTGTCTTCTCTGGGACATTCAGCCACTGAAGCTCTCTGAAATTTCCTGACTGTGCCTTCTTCTTGTTAGGAATTAAAATCAGTAAGTTCCAGGAGGGCAGTTCACTCCTTTATGCAGCTTTGGGCATAGGCTTACCAAAGCTAAAGTCTACAGATATGTACAGATTTGGAGCTGCCTTCTGCAACAAACAGTAATCATTTTAATTTGTTGACTTGTCTTGTCAGTTGACCTAGATATACTTAGTGCCGAAGTCTGATTATAAAAGAAGGTGAACATGTCTTTGGGTTGGAGGCAGAAGGCATCTTCAGTAGCCTATGCAGAAATCAATCCACCATACTGCAGACATTAATACTGGATTTCTGGTGCCTGTAGCCTAAGACCTCCAGAGCTGAAAGCCTAGACAGATTACACAGGGAGATAATGTTTCTGAAAAACAGTTAAGAAACTGCAAGTTGGGAGTCTAATCCTCTGCAATGACCACAGAGGGATCTAAAGCACCACTGTAGAAAAATTAGGAGACTGTATCTGGAACAGCCTGGAGATGGCTTTTAAGCATGGGTTGATCCAAGGAGGGTCTGAACATATATCATGGCAGGACCTTCACTTGCTGAGATGCAGAAAGCCCAGGGCAGATGCCTCTAAGGATGGAGAGAGGAAGTTCATCCCTCCACATAAAATCTATTAGATAGTGTGGCTTCCCAGAAAATAGCCTTGTGTCTTCTGTGTCAACTGCTGATTATAGGAGCAGCGACCAATTCAATGCTCCTTAGAGAACTCAGTTACTTATCAGGCTATAGTGTCTCTCTTTTTGGTCTCCTCATCTACCCTTGTAAATACACCTATATGCCTTTCTACACACCAGCCAGATTCAGGGGGGACAATAAAGAAGAATCCATATAGGGTGACATCATTCTTATCCTGCAGTCTTATGTAACTTGATGAGTAAGGTATATTCCTAGTGTGCAGAAACAAGGTTTAAAAATCAGTCAGTATGAGAAAGATCCTCTGGATTGTATATTATGATATCTGAGCCAGACACTGTAGGCTCCCTTTATAAATAATAGAAAGAGTAGTAGACACTTGTAGGGTTCAGTTATTCTGGTGTAGTTTAGATATCCACTCTATGGCAAGTTGACTTACATAGTCACACAAACTGCTGCTCTCCACCAGGGAGACTGACCCAATGTAGACATCTGCACTGACCAGCTGAAGCTACTTTGAATTTTCCTGCATGCATTGTAACCAACACAATTGAGAAAAAGCTTAGGCTAAGTTCAGACTTGCTTATGCTTTCCACTGTCCTGAAGTTTGTTATGTTTTTAAAGTTTGACATTCAAGACAGCTGCAAAGTAGAAATAAGCCAAGACTGCAGTCAGCCTTGCTCCTCATGGTGCTATTAGCAGGACAGGACCACGTTCTCATCTTCCATAAATACCCATATTTTAATGAGTTTTTCCAAGTGCCACTCACTGGTATCTGCTTATTTCTAACTTGTCCAAATGCCAAAACATGTAAATTTCTCTTCTCTTGGTTCTATAAATGGTTATAGTAGACATGCATTAAATTTTATGACTTTTAGGGAAAAAATATTAAATTAAAGACATTTGATTTTAGAAACATGATGCTTGAATATCTTCTTGAGCACAGGTGGCTAGCAAAGTTAAAGCATCTCACTCTGTAATTAAAACTATTCAGTGACTATAATCATATACAGCCAGCTGGAAGTCACTTGAAACAGGAGTCTGTTTATGGTTGGATAAGTTAGGTGTAAATGAAAATCAAGCTAACGCCTTTGATCAGCTACAAATTGACTTATAGATGCCATCATTATGCCTCAGAAATGCAACGTAACTTCTAAAAGGGATGCAAAATACCTTTATCTGAAGGCCATTTCTTCCCATAAAGCTCTGTGGGAAGACCTCTCTTCCTTTGTGGTATGCCCTAGACACCCATGGCCATGTTCACAATGGAAAAATAATGCAAGGGACAGAAAACTGTTTGATGGGGGAATTATTTACTTTCTTCCTCAGATGTCTTTTTTGGTTTTTTTTTAAAAAAGCTTATTGGACCTTAGCAGAAGGAAAGAAGTAAATAAATGCCAGATTTTAAATCCATCAAAGCTGAAACAGGGTTTTACATTTAATTCAATGTATGATTTCGGTGAATTACAAATTGCATCTGCTGTCCCAAGGGTATTTTCACAGCAGTTTGCATTGTAACTTCCTCTCTTTGATTCTTTCTAATAAACTAACACTTTTAATTTATTTATGGGAAACAAAAACCCTGATTATTCCTGTAAATTCATAACAAACCAGGCATTGATTATGAATTACAGCATTTACTCCACTCTGCAAGTTAATACCATTTTGGAAATGCATGGGTTTTTATCAAATCAGCTTAATGAGCTGAACAATGCTATCACTTCAGAAAAAAGAGTAATATTAAAAAAAATATTGAGTAATTAGTTCATAATCTTTCTTGCTGCTTATTGATTTGATTTGTCTAACAGGTTTAGTAAACTTTTCTGATACACTTTCCAATGTTTGTGATTTGATAAAGAATTTTGTGTGTATGAATAATCTATGATGATACGGCAATACATTTTCCTTCATTCTTTAATGCATTAACAACACTAATCCTACAAAAACTAGAGAGGAATGTATTAACAATTTGGATTTTAGGTACTTAGTAAGTGAATAAATAAATGTGTATCATAAATTAAGTGTTTAAGCTTCACTGTAAAGAAGTGGCTTTTATTTAAAATATATGCTTGTAATATTAATTATGGTGGTTATCTCTAAAATGTTTTATTAGCAGTTTAAAGTTGAAGGTGGAAATTAACAAATTGCCTTGTTATCTGTAACGTATCTAAACAGAGTTAAAAAAAAATTAAAGTTCTCTAAGTTTGGACAAATGTAGCAATATTTCTACAGGTGCAAAACTTGCTTTTTATAATTAATAAAGTATAACAACCCTTGATATGTAGGAGTTATTACTGACAATCATGTGCTTTTTTTTTCCTCACAAGAACTGAGACACTGAGCTTTTATTTCCTTATTTCTTTAATAACACTTTGCACTTTTTATGCAACAATACATTTAGTGTCTTAAAATTATCTTAAATGTAAGGTGGAAAACAATGGTAATTTTTCATCTAGTTCTGCCATCAGTGCTAGTAAAAGTGCCAACAGTTTCAACCCTCCCTACCTTCACTATAGGACGAAATGACATAGATTGAGGCTGGCAGTGGGCAGGACTCTTCACTTGATACGTAAAATGTCCTATGATACAGACAGTTATGTCACCATCCTGGAGAACTGCTATATCTTTTTGTAAGTGTCTTGTTCGTGCATAAAAATGAATCTTATTATCTCTTTTGTGAAGTTTATTTTGGCTGTCTGAAGGGCTTTCTAATGCTCTGTGAAATGCTCCACCTGTTTTCTGGAGAATGGTAGTGGCTAGTGATGATTTATCTTGGACAGAATAATTAATTGGCATTTTCAAGTGTTGATCAATCTAGAATAATGTTGTTGTGATTATTTGCTTAAAACGGTATTTCATTTATTGGCAGAGTATGATTCCTGTCATTGTTGTCATTTATTGGCAGAGTATGATTCCTGTCATAGCTGGAGCTGCCTGTTACAGAAAACAGAGAAAAGAACTATATTTGGCTTGAAACCATGGATGGTTTTCATTGAGTTTATGCAGCGGACTCCTGGACATAATTAAACAGCATGTGGAATTCATAAGCTCACAAAGCTGCATTCACAAAGCCATTGCCCTCGAATATGTGGTCTTAAATATCTTTAATGAAATCCTCAGAGCAACAAGTAACTCCCACTCCCTACAAATGGATTATTACAGTCTTCACAGGCTTGTGGAAGTTTTAATTGAAGGGCACTACTTAAAGGGATGGTGTGGGATGACTCTAAGGTAAGATTGATCAGTACAGGCAGAATTTTATTACAAGTGTCAATTAGATTGAAAAGTGTTATAAAAAAGATCATTTGCATAGCTTTAGGGAACAAGGAGACACATTATTCTGAAATCTCCTTTGCTGATTGTTTAGTGATTCTCTAAGGGTAACAGGGAGGAAATATTCCCTCCTGCAAGAGGAGACAGTAGCCACTTTCTGACTGGCTTTGATTTAAAGCTCGTTAATGAGATATGTGCAGCTAATTAAGAGCAGGGAGAATTTAGCTATATACCACAGTGGAGAACAGCATTTATCAGAGAGGATCAGACTGTTGCCCTATGGAAGTTCAGAGCTGTGCTACCAGGAACAATTCAGTTCCAATGCTGCAGAGGAGGGCAATCCAGCAAACAGCTAAAACTGGTTGAAGATTCGTTTTTCCCCCTAGAAAAATAAGGTTGCACTGACAATGCATTCTCTTAATGAAAAACTTCATTTTTGTTAATTCAACATAGTAAGGACAAGTTCTTCCTTTTCATTTTTATCCTTTTTTCCTCTGGAGGGAAAGGACAAATTAGTAGACAAAAAGCCCTTGGCTATTGCAACTTTATCTTTTTTTGGCACTTGAGTTAGACAGTGGCAGTGTTTACAATAACATTTTAGTTGGATGCAGGAGCATTCTTCTGACACAAATCTCCCTGCTGCCCCTCAATTCTCATACTTTTGTTTCCATTACAGAAATGGAAATTGTGATCACAGAAATAGGTGTGCATGAAGTAGTTATATTTTCATACTGAAACATGTTTGAATGATGAACTCCAGGCATGCACCTAGTCTGCTTAAGTTGCTAATGAGCATCCAGGTCTCGGATTAGTCTATAGCTAAATCAAAGTAAAGAGCTTTAATAATAATGTTGGAATCTCAGTGCCAACAGTTTCACCCCAGCAGACCCTTCCTTTTGGGATGTGCTACTTGCTAATGCAGATATAGCAGGTGCCTCTCTACACAGCATAATCATTCCCGGTGTGATTCACAGCCATGCAGCCAGCAGGGCAGTGTGACTTGCCCTGCAGCATTGGAAACACCTCTGTGCTGACCTGTGGGGTGCAGTGAAAGCCACGAGTTACCCCACAGTGCGTAAAAGGAGAGTAGTTGCCTGTGCTCCAGCAGTGCAATTGTTGCTGCCATCTGATAATTCATCTCCTGATTGTAGGTATCTAACCTTCAGTACATAATCATAGGCATCTGTATAAAAGTTTGTTGTTTATGTACTGTTAAGGTAAATGGAAATAGTTGTCCTACATATAATACTATTTTTAGATGTCCAAGGATCTGCCTGCTCTCCAGGCCACCTGTCATATGATCTAGTATGGTGTAGATATCAGATATAAAACTGAGTAACTCAAGATTCTGAATCCTGCCTTAAGACAATACAGTCAGTGGAACCTAGACAGGGGTTCAGTCACTTAAAAGGATATAGTTCTGTTACCTAGATGTAGGCATGCGGTGCTGTCTGAGATACTCCAAAGTGTACAAAACATCTGCACAGGGCTGGTAGCTCTGACACAGATTTATAGAAGGCTCACAGCCTTCTGCAGTGGCAGCCACATACCAAAGTGGGATAGAATACAGATGAGGCAAAATGCCTTTTTTTAACACACTGTGAAAATGAGGGTAACATTTTTTTGCCATATGCTCTATCATGTTATGAGTTATTTCGTCTTTGGGAGAGGTAGTGCATAGGTGTAGCCATGTGGAAATATCATGAAAGTGAAATATTTGGAGAAAAAGTATTCACAGGAAAAGCTCAGACTTCTGCCTTGAGGACCTTCTCTCTTTGTGCCTTTTCTAACTGATGACTTCCCAGTGAGACCCAAATGTATGGTATAAAAAAGGATGTTACTCAGTATTGTGTGGTTTTGGAACTTTTCTGTGTGAGGGGAAAGCTAGGCAGATCTCATATGCCCTAGTCTGGAATTCAAATGTCACCCCATGGTTGAATCTTGCCTGCAGAGCAGTAATAATGTTGTTCAGGCTGGTGAGGAAATTACAGCTATAGATATATCTTAGAACTTTCCAATACCATGAATCTTTATCTCTTTATTTAATTTCAAATTCTATTTTACTCAGTCTTCAGGGAGAAGATTGCATTTTATGGTGAATATATTTTTTGTCAGAAGAAACTGTTTTATTATGTTTATAATGAATATCTGCATTTTATCAGTTATACTTTAGCTACTTACCTAATCTTATACAGTCATTCATTTATTTGTCAGATGAACTGAAACTCTAGAAATGCTTCAAAAAATAAACAGAGATAAATTAGAAATACTTATTTGATGCATTATGTGTAGCAGAAGGATGTAGTCGTAATGTGCGCTGTTGCTACATGTATGTCTCTCTCTAATACGATTTCTAGTGAGCAACTTATAGATGTTAAAGCAGTTCTTAGTATTCACCCCTCAGTGTAACACTTCACACTTTGTGCAACTAATTTTTGAAATAATTTCCTTTACGGCATTCTCCAGAGACATTCGGTTGGACTCATTGATCCTGTGGGTCTTTTCCAACATAGTGATTCTGTGATTTACCTGTTTCTATAAAATATTACAGCATTCCTCTTTACTGATGTGTAATCCAACTTCATGTAACCAGTAAACTTCATTTTAATGCAGTGACATTTCTTGCCTAACTGTTAAATAAGTTTGGGCTCAGGTTTTTAGGAAAGTCTAGGAAATTTCCTTTCAGTATAATAAAACTCCTTGTAACACAAACCCTTCAGTTCGTCTTTTATCAAATATATATACTTTTTTGTATTTGTTGAAACTTACTCTTTTGTCAAAATTTCTTCTAGTAATGGGCATAGCAAAAAAAATCAGTAACTACTCAACAAGATTTCCTGCTTTTATGATGCAGAAATTTATTTCGCTTTTCTCTCAAGCATGGCAACTCCTTCAACTTGGCAGATCCATGAAAAATATTGTTTTGATGGCATAATTTGCTTAGGTACCTTGTCAGCTCAGCTTGAGTTGCTAGTGGTCAAACTGTAGATGCAGTTCTGAGAAAATATAATTTAGTCAATGCAAATTTGTTTTTTGTTGTTTCTGATCATTGACTACAATGTAGCATAGAGATCGGTGTTCATTTTTGTGCGTGTGTGTGCCTGCATTTGTGGAAATTCCCTTCAGAATCACAGAATCATGAAATCATAAAAATGTTGGGTGACAGATCATCTAGGCCAGCTTCATGCTTGAAGCAGGACTATGGTCAACGGTAGTTAGGTCAGACATAGCTCTAGCCAGTTTTTGGTGGATAGAATTTCTCATGTATTTGCTTGAGTGTTTTAATGCTCAAGGAAAGCAAAAACAAATGGGTCTCAAGTAAGGGTGATGTGAAATTCAGATTTGCATTTGAATGAATATTCGCAGATCTCTTTCATATTATTCCCTCAGGCCATGAAAAGTACAGGCACAGATTACTGAAAATTTTCCAGACTGACTGATTGATATGGTTTGTATTTGCCATGTAAATGTACAGTGTTTAATACTGTATCTATACAAATATAATGCTGATTGACAAACTTGCCCAGAAATAGTCATCTCCTAGGAGGAGGAAGTCATTAACATTTTAAAAAGCAAAATCCTAAAGGAAGCCTATTCAGACACCGCAAAGGAAGGTGGTACTTTGAAATGTGCAAAGGTGTGAGCAGTCAATATTAAGGATTCCTTTGTTTTTATTGGAACAATATTCAAGGATTTTTTTCAAGAAAAGAAACACTTGATATGCAAACTAGAAGAATTCAAAAAGGAATGAAGAATAATTAGATTTATGATATATATTGGAACATAAAAACAGAATTGTAAATTGCATATTTAAATTTAAAAAAATGAAAAAATGAACATGTCAAAGAAGGCTTTAGCATTTGAATGCCACAGAGGACTATAAAAAGGAAGGACACTAGCTCTGAATGTAGTCTATTTGCTCACAAGTTTTCAGAATGCAGTCCTCTAAGTCAAACAATATGCTGCTGCTCTTCGGCAGGGAAAGAGAACCATTTATTAAGTAAGTTTTTTTATCTAGGTAACTTATAGCACATGAGTAAGATATGAGTTGAGATAGTTGCCATTTATTCTAGTGCCCTGCTTTGAAGAATGAGATAGTTTCCATTTTAATGAGCAGTTCCAAAGGAGGATGTTAGTTCACACAGCATCAGGGACAGAATTGCTGATGCCATCAAAAAGAAGTATAATGAGTTTTGTTTTTATCAACAAAGTTTGCTTCATCTTCCAGTTTTGTTTTCAATCCCTGTACAACCTCTTGTAAGAAAGTGCCCCTGCACATTTCTAGATGTTCTTAATCTACTTCATATCTAGTGATCCTATATACTATTCCTTTGGCTTTTTGATTCCCTTCAACCTCCAACACTTCACTGTTTCTCTTTCCACTCATTACTTCCATGCCTGCCTGCTAAAATCATAGAATCTTAGAATCTTAGAATAGTTTTGTTTGGAAGGGACATTAAAGATCATCTAGTTCCAACCCCCCTGCCATGGACAAGGACATGTCCCACTAGATCAGGCTGCCCAAGGCCATATCCAACCTGAACACCTCCAGGGATGGGGCATCCACAACTTTCCTGAACAACCTATTCCAATGTCTCACAATTCTCATGGTAAAGAAATCCTTCCTTATTTCTTGTCTAATCTGCCCCTCTCCAGTGGGAGACAGTTTCTCAAAGGACCACTCAGGTACCATACATTTTAAAACAATGGGGTTTGTGACCATCTTTTCTAGTTTCTGATTGTTGAAGAAAAAGACAACAACCCAATTGTTTTGATCAACTGTATAAAGTACTTTTATCTTTCCCCAAATCCTGAGGAATGATGATCAAAAGCTTGTGAAAGATGTGTTACCCTCTATCTGCTGGATGATCACAGAAACCTATAACTCACCTATCATTTCTTGCAGGATGTGTGGTTATCCTTTAAATTTGAAACTTGATGATGTTGTAGAATTCAGTTCCTCACTTTGCTGCGGCACATCTTAAACAGAACATGAACACTGTGGGGCAGGTCTGCAATATTTAAATTGGCCTGCTTCCAATTAACATTGAGAACAGAGAGCTCTCTGTGTGGTTCCTGAACTATGGGATGACTCACTGCAACTTGCTTTCTGCTGGCAGTGGACTTGATGATAACTTCACGATCCAATTCCTATCCAAAAGCAGGAGGTGGTCCTGTGAGCCTCCCACATTAAGCTTCTGAAAGCTGGCCAGCAACAAGCAGAGCAATGTAGAAAAGGTAATGTAGGCTATGTTTGAAGGCAAACTGTCATCCTTGTACTTGAGTTGTGCCTGATCAAAAGTTGTTATGAAATGCACCAGCCTGGGGAACTAGAAACACAATTTCTAGAAGGCAACTTCACCTCTTTCTATCTAGGCCTGTAGCAGTAGGATTTCTCACCCGTTTCCAGTATAATGGTGTGATGACTTACAGGTGAGGCTGATAATTCTGCCTCTTAGTTTTTCCTGAGTCTGTAAGTTTTCTGAAATCATAGACTTCTTATCAGGAAGTTATTAAAGGTGTGATTCTGCTTCATGAATTCTCTAGTAAAAACAGAGTTTTGCTCTTCTCCTCCATTTGCCACAAGTTATTGCTTATACAGCAGCACTTGTTCAACTGCTTGTGTATTCAAGACCTAAAATAGGTCATTGTAGCGATGCTTTGGTTTATAAGCCTTTCAAAAACAAGGGGGAATATGCCAGCAGTGGTGACTAGCACATGCATTCAATATTATTTGACACTTACAATATTATAATCCTAAGCACACCAACAGGATAACTTGCCAGCTGCCTGCTAGTTCCAGGTTCTCGCAGATACTTATTATAAGTTTTCTGCCTCATTCCTTCTTATTCTTTCAGCCTTTCCCCTCTCCCCTCATCTGCTCTTCTCCCCCTTATTCTTTCATCTACTTTTTACATACATACTGCCTCTATTGGATTTCAGTACAAGCTCTCCACTTTCTAGGGGAAACTGTGAGAACTTTTTATGGCCTGATTTTCTCCTTGGCCAAATATACAAGGCTGGCACGAGGAAAAAAATAAGCAAAATTTTTTTCTGTAGGCAAGGCTGAACTTGCAAAGGAGACTGAAATCTTTTCTTCCACTGGGAGATAGGTTCTTGATAGCTGGCAGAACTCCTCATATCTGCATATGGCACACTTTTTAATAGTGGCATTTCTTATTATATGTAGAACAATTTATAAGTATACAAATCAGTGAAACATCCCATTAGTTTAAGGAAGACAGAACTCCTCAGAGGTCTGTAGGCAGGACCAAAAGTTTCTCCCAAGATCACTTTGAGACTGGCTCAAAGTCCACTGGAAGCACCTGGAATCTTACAATAGGTTGATAATCAGTGGTGACAGAGGACAAACTTTTGTCTTGATGAATCTGCTCTGTTTATAAGTACCATTACAGTTACAGTGGAGTAGCATGCCAGACTTTGATTACTCACTGCAAACACAGGTATTTTAAATCTATTGGTGAAAACTACTAATCTCACAGCAGGTCATCTTGCTTATTGCGATACACAGTCACGAAAAGCTGAAAGAAATGAAAAAGTGATGTTGATGTTTATTCTGTAATAATGAGTTTCTTAAAGACAGAAGTTTTCTTAGGAAATATTTGCTGCAGGAAGCTTAGTATAGCAGGTCTAATCCTACTTAATGTGAATTACACACACAACCAGAGATATATCTGGCATATTTTAAATACAAGATGAGTACACATAGAAATATGAAATCTATTGCTTCTTCCTTGCAATTTCAGTTATTCATCCAAGCACATTCCAAAGTCTGTGTTTTTAATAGTAGTGTGGATTTTCTCTCACTCCCTCACTCAGAGTACTAGCAGTACTGGCACTAAAAATGGTTTAAAACCAGATGATCTCAATAGATGTCATTGAATTTTGTACAAAAAAAAATTCATTGTTATGTGGTTTAAGCAAGCTCTTGAAGAGTTTTTGATCTCTTGTGAGCAGAATACACATCTGTTTTTGTTCTAAAATCACCACATTTTACAAGGCTGAAAAGTGCATAATGAAGGATTTTAATTAGTTTTTAAAGGACAAGATGATTTTGCATTTTTGTTTGCTGCCTTAGAATATTGTGCTCATTTCTGTGTGGCAGATATTCAAACAGCTCTTCCCTAATAAGGTAAAAGTTGTAGAAAACATGCATTTGAGATTTTGTAATTAAGTACTCAATTTGAGCACACTTACAAATGCCAGAGGTAATGATTCTTTGAAGTTTATCGTTCATAGTAATCTTTTCATACTACAAAAAAGGCTAGTAATACTGTGACCAAACAAAATTAGAACCATAAATCAGATTAGCCTTTTACTTAGTTTTTCACCAAAGAACCAGCTCAATAAATCAGCTTACATGGCCTATACATTATACTTACTGCTTTTCCTGTATCTACATCAGCACAACAGTGTGCCATAAAATGTCATCTGATATATGCAAACTGAGTCAGTGGATATTTCAAAAAGAAAAAAAGAAAAACGAGAAGCAATTTTTACTATCTTAAATGCAGTACTATTTCCAGAGGATGTATGGTTGGAAAATACAAACTGGCTGCATCAGTACAGTAGGAGCATGCAGTAAATTTCTGCAATATCCTGCTTCTATGGATACAGTCACTTACTGGCTGCTTATCCTAAGTAGCAGGGCTAATTTCACATTTTGAAACATGAAGGTTAATCTGTATGATTCCTTTACGTACACCTGAAATGACACATCTACCTTTCCCTTCGAAGTTTTGTATATGTGGTATGTTCCTACCAGAGTCTGGTCTCACTGGTGGAGCTGGTTCATGACTGTACTCACCTTCTTCCATTTCGAAGCCTCTTATGAGTGAGTGGCATGCTTGCAACACAGCTCTGCACAAAGTCCCATATGTTTCATCTCACACCTTTTACCAAGATGCAGTAAGTTTATGCTTGCAATAAGGAAAGGTCTAGAGACAGCGGGAGTTTGAATCAGCCTCGGTCACAGTGTTCAGAGAAAGAGAGAGGTTAGGTAGTATTAAAAATGTTACTGCAGCCAAAAGGAAAGAAAATTTGGTTTGTGTTTCCTGTACTTCTAACAGTGAATAAACTGTGAAGACTTCAAAGTTGACTGTCAGTAATGAAAGCTGTTAAATGAGTGACTTTTAAACATCCAAAGTTAATAATGGATAAACAAATGAATAAAGAAATAAGATTTGGACCTTGATGCATTTTTGTTTAGATGCTTCATCTCCTGACTCTATTTCTATGCTTTTTATGTTATCTACTGGATATCTTTAAATAGTTGGAAACAATCATAGACAACTAAGTACAAACTGTAATGATGAGTAGCTTTTTGCTGAAATCAAAACAATTTTAGAAAACAGTTGTTCTGACATAATTTTGGTTGGAAAGGTACCACCATGTAGCTTGAGATTGTAAGGTAGCTAAATACTTGCAGGTTAGCTACTATTCATAATATTAGCTCTAACTCACTATTAGCTATCAAACACTATTCATAATAGTGGTAAACTGCTTATCTAGATCACAGGAGATCTTTAATCTGCATTCATAAAAGCAGGGACATCTATGGTACTTTTGCATGTCTTATTTTAATGTCTTTGGATTACAGAGGACTCAGTCTTCTTCTTTTCACAAAAGTTTGTGAATGGATCTACTATAGTTTTCATCCTGTAAAAAAATTTTACTCAATTAATCCTAGAAATAACTGACAAAATGCAGCCTATTTTTTCCTGTTAGCTTTATCTGTAAAGTGTGCCACAAAAGAGACATAATAGATACTATGAAAACCAGATAGTATTCTCCTCTCTAAGCCATTTAACTTATTAAATATATTTATAACTGGATATTAGAGTATCAAACGACCTCAATATCCTACTTCCTATGAAATGTTTTTGTTAACAACATTACTTTTATCTTAAATGTACTACTTTTATAACTAAACTGCACAGCTTCTCTATGACCCAGTCAGTAGTCTCCCTTTTCTTCTACAAATAAGGTAGCTGGGAAGCTATTCACTCCTGGCTTGGTCCTGACTGGGAATAGAAGCCAAGCCTGTGAAAGAGCTGACCTGTGTGTTATGATGAGTCATGTATTCTTAAGCTGTGCATGCTAAATCTTGATGCTATTGATGACTATTGAACTTCAGAGAGACCAGAGTGAAGCCTAAATATATTCTTTTGTCTCACAGGAGCTTTCCTTAAATGAATAACATAAAGACTACATGAGCACAAAGGACAACTGTTCTCTGGTATTGCTGATCTGAACTTAACAACAAGTTATTGTACCAAATTATTTTAAAATTTATAATATAACACATAATTTAAATTACTATTTATGAGACTTCCAGGTGATTAGTTGGGGAACTTGGATTTGTTGATGTGTACAGCTTCATCCAAACTAATTTTTATAGTCCTGTTTCTTCACAACCAGAAGGTAATTCAATCCATTTAAGAGTTGGAATTGATCCTTTCTAATGAGATCTCTTTTGTCATGTTGGGTATTGTATGTTACTTCTAGTATCATAATGCATTAAGTGTTTTGGGCATACAACTGTCTGAATAAGGAAAGGATTCTTTATCTGTATATTTATTTTTCCATGTATTTGTATAAGGCAAAAGACTATCAATTACATACTCCTGAGGGAAAAAATAACACAAGCATATTGTTAGCAAAGTAATTTTAAAAACATGAAATCTTGTTTTCTAATATCACCTAGATTCTCAGGTGCTTGACTTTTTATCTCTCAGTCAGCCAACATGAGCCAAAAATTGGCCTAAAGGCTTAGATGTTCCAGTGGTTACTCCAGCACAATCTAATCTGTGACCTCTATCCCTTTGGTTTTTATAATGTCCTTATGAAAACATGGTACATTTAAGTATGCTTAAAGTGCTACTGGCTATAATTAAAGTTCTGTCAGCCTTTCCATTATAAATCCCTCTTTTCAAGGTTTAATATCTCAGCGGTTTCAATTCCCACTGGGCTAAACTTGATACAGAAGCTGTCAGCACGAATGCAAATCCCTCCTACCTTCAAAAATACTTTCAATTCATAAAGTTGCTGGGCTTTATTGAGTCCTATATTCTGCAAAAGTATTTCCGATTAGCTCCCCTCCTAGACAGTCTCACACTATCTTGTCTCATCTTACATAAATCAGGAAATAAATATGTCCTAACTTCAAAATATAGAAACATGTGGATGAAGTTTCCTTTTTTTCTTGTTCTAGGCTATAGATTGAGTGCAGTTTCAAACTTTATTGAAATCTACTGAGTCAGGCAGACAGACACCCAGTCTAGGCTCTTCTAGACTGCATCTGCTAGGATGCAGGAAGCAAAAGATAGTTACATATGCCATTAATTGTTATACCTCATATTTACATATTCTATTTTTTTTTTAATTTTAGACTGCATTCACTAAACCTTTGATTAGAGGAAATTATGTGATTCTTGAAGAAATTAGCAGACACCCTGTTTAATGAATATTTCAATTTGAGGATAGGTCAGGAGCTGCTTAGTACCCCTTTGCCTGACCACCTTCTACTTCAGTAATGCTACTTCTAGAAATTTTACATTTATGGAGGATGGTCGTTCTTGGTCTCCACTATTGGGAGAATGTCTTGAAAGCTGAAGTGTCTTATGCAGAGTAACTTGGAATCGGCCTAAACCAGAGAGAATACAACTGTCAGCTGTTTGGTGGTGTCCTGACTTTGTCAATGTCCATATTTCAAGGTGTTACGGAACATTACAGAAAAAAAAATTGGTGTTTTCTTATTTCTTACAAATGAGATGTGTTCATTCTCTTTCAGATTCACTCTCCTACACAGATTCTCAAACAATTGATAACTTAATCAAAAAATATTGCTCCAGGACTTCATCTCTCCCGTTCTGGGCCCATGAGTATTATATTCCTGAAGAGCAACTCCATTTTACCCTCTCTCCTCCTCTCCTGCTCCCCTCAAGGGTTGTGACAAGGGCACATTCCTGAAAGTGAGACTTGTGGGACTAAAGACCTCAAAAGTAGAAGGTCTTTGGTCATCCCATTCTGTGTGACCACTTAAACGCTGGACTGTTACAAGAAAGGATATATGGCTGTCAAGAGGAGGAGATAATTTCAGGGTCTGTAGCTCAGTTTCACAACCACAAAAAAACCCGCAACTATTTGACTCTTCAAAATAGGTCTCACACACCCAGATTCTGAAGCATATTGTTTTTCTTCTGTGTTTCTTATTGGCTACCCTTGGCAAGCCAGTGAGCTTGAGTTCTGCTGTTCTGAAGCCCATTCCAGGCAACGTGTCTAAAAACATACTGATGCACAAGGACTCATGGCTATCTGTGCAACCTTAAGTTTCAGTGTTGCAAATGAAAGAAAAAAGTCCTCTTGGTGTACACATACATATACGTACGTAGATACACTCATGCATAAACTTTTATATACATTACAGAAATTAATTGAGATATGGTTGAGAATGATTGAGAACTGAGAATCTCTAAATGCTTGGGAAAATTAATTTTTATGTCAAATTTATGTATGTTCATAAATGAAAGCAAACTATTAGTGGAAGTGTTCAAAAAATCCATATAATAACTACCCATGACTAAAATTACTTTTAGTACTGCAACACTGGTTGCCCTGTCAGTTTAGACTTGTACTTATTTTGGTTAGAAAATATTAACTGCTATAAGTATGTGAGTGGAATGTATCAACAGTGATGTAAAGATTAAACAGTCTAAGTAATAGATGTATTTGCAAAGGGAATAAAGAGTTTATCAGTGGGGGAGTGGTCTATAGCTCTACTCTGCGCTAACTCCTCTTTCAGGATTTCACTTTTTTCACTGTCAATTCCGATATTATTTTGTTATTTACTGTGATACTGAATGACACAACAAGCAGCAAGAATCACATGGAAAGTCATCCAATATGCCTTTGTCATGTTACTTTTTCGTGACCATCTTGGATCTGATAAGTACCCAGAGCTTTGAGCAGGACTGTGGACTAAAATCAAAAGATTACTTCTTTCCAAAAAACTCTATAGATTTTCTTTCACTGCAGATCAGGATATCTCATGCTCATCTGCAAACTCAAGTATGTAGTATGTAGTAGTATAAATTATCTTTTAGAAAAATGGTATTCTGTTAAAAGCTAAAGATAATAGACATTCCTGAATGAGAATTAGAACTAACCCCATATGCAGAGCCCAAATTAGCTAGGGAGCTGCACTGGTAAGAGAAGAAGATGCAAGACATGAAAAGATACATGCACCATAAGATAGTAAGCAGTAAAAATGAGTCAGAGAGGTGATCAGGCCAGTTAGAACTAATACTTCTTAAATCTCAAATAAAATACACAATCGAGAAAAGTTCAGCATCCTAGTTTTGTGAAAGAAAAGTTCAATGTAAAATGTTGTTTTTAGTTTAGTTTGAGTACAACCCAGTGCCAGAATACATAGGCACTTTGTCTGCTCAGAAGCCTACAGCTGTTGTGCTTTTCAGTTTGGTTCACTTGAGTTCTTTTGTCATTCAGGTGCACTGCCTTATTGAACTAAATCCCCATGTATTTGGAAGTCACTGAAAAGAGGCTACATTTGTAGGCAGTCTAACTCTGCTTGTTATTGTTTTTGACTTGAAGTGGATTCGTAAGATGGTAGAATAAAATATTAATGAAAATGCATTGGAAATGTGTTAAAGCAACCATTTCTGAAATATCTGAAAAGAGAGCTTTTTTGAGGGAAAGGAAGCACTTTAGTTTTAGTTTTTAAATATATTTATATACATATAAATATGAACACACACACACACACACAAACAAATGCACAACCTTCTAAATGTTGATACTTTTTAATGTATCCATAGAAATGCAACTGAAATCAAAGAACTTTGTAATAAACTGTTTTATTTACTGGACAGAATAATTTTCTGATCTGCAAATAATTTAATAATGATCATAATATGTGGGAAGAATGTACTATAACAAACACATTGGATTTGTGTAAATCTCTTTAATATTGGCAAGATCTAACAAAGATGCATGCTCCTATTACAGGATTTATACAATGCTAAATATTTTTAGATTGATTTCAGCAGAAATACTCAGAGACAACAGTTGTGAGAGTCTCAAGAGGATCTAGTTTAGCATTAATTTTATACAACTGAAAAAATACAACAAATGTAATATAATTTGAACATTTAATCTGTTTATCTTTTAACCTTTATGAAACAGTAGACCTTGCATTATCAGTGTAATAAATTATTTGGAGAAATTCTTCCCTCATGTAAATCTAGGATTATTTTCTTATAGCAATTGATTTTGCTTCGGCAATTCTGAATCTCTCTCAAATAAATGATGGAAAGAGGAGTAGCATGGAAGAAATGAACAAATGATTGCACAAAGATTATTCCTGCAACTGGTTTTTCTGTCACTTGAAAATACAAAAATGTTCCACTAGAATAATGCACATCAAAGTGATTCAGAGCTCAGATCTATCTGGCCTTTTTACTTCAGCTCAGATCTAAACATTTGTCTCCTATGAGATAAAATAAACAATAAAACAAGAACACACCAGTCCTTACACCATCTAGCAGGAGAAGCTCTATTCTGTTTTGTGAGGCTTTTGGATTTGAATGAAGTTATCTGATGTCCAATAAATGTAACATTTTTCCCATGCTGTCTTTTCTCATATCTGTATTTTCACATTTCAATCTTCATTTACTAGAAAATGCGGTAGAAATCTGGTCTTGGGGGGAGCAAACAATGAGGACAAGAATTTAAATTCTGAGCTTGGATTAGAACTCAGAATGATCCACATTTTAGCCTCATTATTTAATGCCTTAAACAAGGCTATGTAATGCACATCAGGGGTCTCAGCACCACTATGGGAAAAGAAAAACTAGAGTAAAGCTGTAGTTGTTAATTTTATTTTTTCTGTAGCATAACTAGATCAATATGAAGTTCTGTTTTCTACAAAATTGGAACAGAGAAAAAAGTTTTCGGTTCTCATCTAGGACAGCTTTTAAGCTGTTGGGGACAGATGAATTAACACTCAAGAAGGAGATAAAGTTATCAGCTCAGATAAAGTTTGTTTGCTCAGAGCTCTTCATTGACCTGCGCTTTTTCTGTAGGCATATAGGATCAGTGTATAAGAGACATACACATACTTACCCCTTTTGGTGCTTTGATATCTGTATTTTAGATTTGGTTGAGGAGGCTGTGATGTTGTAATACTTCTATAAGTAAACCTGATAAAGTAAAGCATCAGTTTATATTCTCTGTGCAGAAATTTGTAGTGATTAGGATTTCTCTAGTGAATACAGTGTGTAGGACTCTGTTTCTATTGTTTAATTTCCTCCTGTTGATCCTGTGTCACGTAGGAAATTTGAATGCTATTTAATTCCCATATAAGCTGGAAGTGTATCAAGTGCTCTTATAACTGTGCATGATTTCCATCTAATCATTTACATTGGGCTTATAACCACGAAGTTGTGGTGACTTAGCAGTGCGTATTCAGAAGATCTCTGTCCTCATAATTCTAGATCAGGTGATTAGCAATTACCAAGATTTTTGAAATGTTTCAGATAAGACAAGGTAAGAGATAGTACACTGAGAAAATGTCTGTCATCATGTATTCTCCAAAGGCAATTTGATTTTTCAAATTATGTTAGCAAAAACACTGAACACATAAAAACATTGATGTATTTTAACGCTGTTGCCAGAAATCATAAACAATTTTTGTTGTTCTAACTCTGTGATGGAAAAGAATCAACCAACTTGTTTTGTTTGCCCTCAGGTCATGCTAAAGTGTTATAAGCCTCACAAAATTAAAAATGGCAATGAATAAACAACTGAGTTGTTTCTCCTCTGTTTCCAGAAACGCAGAAGTGGTTTCTTTTCACCAGCCGAGTATTTATTCTCCTTTTGTTCACTTAAACGTCTCTCTGACACACAGTGCTTCATAGCTTCATAGATGCGGCTGCATTTTTCTGAGAGGCTCAAGGAAACTGTGGCTGCAATTTTTATGGTAAACTGTAGAGAAACATAAAATTTGCTTTATTAATTAAGCCACACACAATTTTCTAAGACATAAAGAGGTAAGAATCACAAGAGAATTCAAAGTTGTCTGGACACAAAGACTATTCCTGGGTCGGTTAAAGGACTAAGAACGTGTTCTAAAGAGAAAGTAAAGGAAAAATATTAAAATCCAAAAGGGAATAAAAAAGGTAGAAGTTTTGAACTGAAAGAGATGAAAGGGTTCAGGAACCTTTTTTAATCAGGTAAACTCTTTATAGAGAAGAATCACTTTTCATGGCACAACAATTTTCTCCATACAGAAAATAAATTTGTCCTTAAACCAAATGATAGAGTGCTCCATGTGATAGCTATCTTTCATGATACTGTTGGATTCCAGTGTGCAAAAGGAACTAGAATCTTGTGGAAAGCTGCATGCATGTCTTTAAATAAGACCCCAGCCATAAATTTGCTTTTCAGTTAAGAAAATCACACAAATGTTCTGTAAGACAACATGATTGTGCAATTTTGCATTGCATTTCACAACATAATAATTAAAAGACCCAGTAGTATGAGGTCTTTGATATTTTATTGCCCAAATATTTTGCAATTCCTTTCAGGTTTATACTAAATTCTTATAATCTGTTGCTATTAATTCTCCATGGTCTGCAAATTAGGAAAAATATTTTATTGGCATAAAATTCTCTGTTGTCTGTAAATCGGAGCAGTAATGAGAGATATGGTGCCTTGAATAATGATCTCATCATGTCCTCCTGCATACCCTTTGTGTCTTATCTGAGCTCACTGATTCCTGTTTCTCAAGGCCAACAGATCTTTCTCAGAGAAAGCAGCAATAGAGACAAGGATTCAAGCACATTTTTTTTGCATTTAACGTTCTTACCTCACCCTTGCTACCATTTTGAGAGTCTGAACACAAAAGCAAACTATCACAGTGTTAGTTAATGTGATTATAACTCCTCTGTGTTTCTGTGGTGTGTGGGTTACTTACATTCTTTGGCTCACATAAATAAGCAGTGAGGTACAATACCTTTAGCTCAAACTGACTAACAATCCAAAGAGTCAGGATCTTTCAGGTTGTTTTTGTAAGGAGGTAATTAATCTTAGAGTCATGTTTTTATTTAGTGCAATTCAGTTCATTCAATTTTCTACATGGAAAGAAACAGCAAACCACAGCTCATCATTTTAAATTTATTTTGGTTAACAAGTTTAAAAACCTTTCTTTGTAGACTTTTTCTCATCTCTAGACCCACATTCTTTTTCAGCATTCTTCTTCCAGTTTCTGAATTAACTTCTTTGTGACTATTTTGACAGGTGAAACCCAGCACAATTTCACACATCAAGAGACTGAATTCTTCATCAGGCCTGGTGAAATGGAGTGTGGTCAGATGATAGAGAGAGAGGTAATCAATGACATGAATTTGTTACTAGCAGCTATTTTCAATGAAGACAACTCTTCATGACCCAAGTTTGCAGATGACACCAAGCTGGGAGGAAGTGTCGATCTGCTGGAGGGTCGGGAGGCTGCAAAGGGATCTGAACAGGCTGGACTGCTGGGCTGAGACCAACGGCATGAGGTTTAACAAGGCCAAGTGCCGGGTCCTGCACTTGGGGCACAACAACCCTAAGCAGAGCTACAGACTAGGAGAAGCCTGGCTGGAAAGCTGCCAGGAGGAGAAGGACCTGGGGGTGTTGGTTGACAGCCGACTGAACATGAGCCAGCAGTGTGCCCAGGTGGCCAAAAAGGCCAATGGCATCTTGGCTTGTATCAGAAACGGCGTGACCAGCAGGTCCAGGGAGGTTATTCTCCCTCTGTACTCAGCACTGGTGAGACCGCACCTCGAGTACTGTGTTCAGTTCTGGGCCCCTCACCACAAGAAGGATGCTGAGGCTCTGGAGCGAGTCCAGAGAAGAGCAACGAAGCTGGTGAAGGGGCTGGAGAACAAATCTTACGAGGAGCGGATGAGAGAGCTGGGGTTGTTCAGCCTGGAGAAGAGGAGGCTGAGGGGAGACCTTATTACTCTCTACAACTACCTGCAGGGAGGTTGTGGAGAGGAGGGTGCTGGCCTCTTCTCCCAAGTGACAGGGGACAGGATGAGAGAGAATGGCCTCAAGCTCGGCCAGGGGAGATTTAGGCTTGAGATTAGGAAGAAATTCTTCACAGAGAGGGTGGTTAGGCATTGGAACGGTCTGCCCAGGGAGGTGGTTGAGTCACCGTCCCTGGAGGTGTTTAAGGTTATGGTAGATGAGGTGCTTAGGAGCATGATTTAGGGAGTGGTGGGAATGGTTGGACTTGACGATCCAGTGGGTCTCTTCCAACCTGGTCATTCTGTGATTCTGTGTGAAAGAAGTCAGAGTGAGAGGAGGTCAATGGAAAGCCCACCAGCTCCTTTAGCTCCAGTGCTTGACTAAAATCCTAGACATGTGTTTTCCTGACCTAGAGACTGGTAAATCCATTGCTGTGGGGACCCTGCAGCAGCAATATGTGTTACCCATGGACTGACGAGGCACCACTCCGGCTACACTGGATTCCAGTCATATAAGTTTGTGGGTTTAGTGAGGACAGAGAGAATTTCCTTCATGTGCTGGTGGTTTGAAAAGTTGCTGTGCAGGCCTAAGGAGAATAGGCATTTTACATTTTAAAAACAGGGAAGAAATTATGAGTTTTAGGTTACTTTTGACCACTTTGCTCAATATGAGTTAATTAAACTCTAGAGATGAGGAAGACCTAGTGAAACATTTGGAACATTGACCTTTTCCTTTGACTGTCACCTTATTTAAATAATTCCTGGTCTAATTAACAGACTTGGAATGAATAGATGAAGGGTTACTGTCACTTACAATTTCTGCTCTTTGAAATTTACCAGTTCTGTGCTATGGCTGTAGCCTCTTATGTTCACACTAATTATTAAAGTGAATAGTTTTAAAAGATGGATTTTTACTTTTAAATGTCTAATAACTGGCTTTTCAATACAACCAGAAAGATTTAACATACATATACATGCAAACATATGGTGATCCGTAACATTTACCTAGATCAGTTATTCTTAAAAAGTTGGGAGTTTTGCTGAAGTTTTCCATAAGCACAAAGAAGAGGTGTTGGTGCTGGTAATTTTTATCATGAATTATAGTAACCCTTCATGAAGATTTAAAAGTCCCAGATTCTTAAGCCAGGTATCTTACCTCAAGGTACTGAGAGTCAAGGACTGTCAAAATACCTCAAACAAGAATTTGGTTATGTTGATCAAGATAAACCATAGGCTGAGGCTCCAGCTTTAACAGGAAAAAAAGAGCATTTTTCTTTTTAACCTTCCTTTTCTAGGACACTCATAGTAGTCTTTAGCTGGGAAGCCAAGAAATGACCGAGAAATGAGCAATTTTTTTCTCTTGGAGAAGTGGAGGAATATCTTTCCAGGACACATGGATGATGCAGCCTTGGGATATTGTGCTCTGAGACTTGCACAACTCTGCTGGCAAAAAACATCTAGGGTAGTAATAGCAGCACAACTTTACTTCTGGTTAAATAGAGTTCACTTTCTTATTGAGAGGCTGTAAAGTGCTGTTAAGTTGGTTTCCCTTTTATAAATAATATTCACAGGCCAACTGTTCACAGGTAAAGATCCTGCCCAAGAGGTCATAATGCAGATTTGGCCTAAGGTACCAAACTAAGTAATACATCATTAAGTCACCTGTTACTGAAATCTACATTAGAGACTCTGTGGAATATCATTCTGAATCTCTGAAGTCAAGCAGTATCTTCATTTTCTGGGTCATGCATAGGACCATTGCAAAAGATGTATCCAGAGCCAACATCCTAAAAGGATCCAGAACATGTAGCCACTGCTAAAGCTGGATGATCCATTTAGGGTAAAATCCTGTGGCCTTTTGTGAAAATGTATGGCACACACCTCTTCCCATAGTTATGGTAGACACACTTCTTGGGACTCCTGTCAGCTCAAGGAGGTTGAAGCTTGAAAAAATAGTTCTTACACATATACAAGAAATGTGTACAATGCCAGATCTGAATGTGTCAAATCTATTGCATTTTCATTGAGTATACTACTTGAGTAGTGATGTAAGCTGATCTCTTTCAATGTACGTTCAATAAGTGGTGCCCTATATGTCTTTCTGTGCTTTCTCTACACTGCTATAAAAAGGAGGACTTCTTCCTGGTTCTAGAGCCAAGTGACATGAACCAGACATCAATCACACTGCTGAGAGACAGATGTCAGAGATGGAAGTCACTCACATTTCTCAGAGCTAGCACCCTCCAGAGCAGACTGGTCAAGAGTACATTATATAGTCCTGTGTTTTCACATACTTCCATATGGTGCCCCTTGGACCATAAACAAGATTTTTTTTTATCATAGAATAGTTTGGGTTGGAAGGGACCTTAAAGATCACCTAATTCCAACCCTCTTGCCATGGGCATGGACACCTTCTGCTAGATCAGGTTGCTCAAAAGCCTCATCTAACCTGGCACTGCACACTTACAGGAATAGGGTATCTGTGACTTCTCTGGGCAACCTCTTCCAGTGCATCATCACCCTCACAGCAAAAAATTTCTTCCTAATACCTAATATAAATCTGCCCTCTTTCAGCTTAAAAACACTACCCCTCATCCTACTACTACACTCCCTGATAAAGAGACCCTCCCCAGCTTTCCTGTAGATCCCCCTTAAGTACTGGAAGGCTGCTATAAGGTCTCCCTGGAGCCTTCTCTTCTCTAGACAGAACAAGCCCAGCTGTCTTAGTGTGTCCAGCCCTCTGATCATCTTTGTGGCCATCCTCTATACCCTCTCTAACAGATATATGCCCTTCCTGTGCTGAGAATTCCAAACTTGAATGCAATACTCCAAGTGAGGTCTCACAAGAGCAGAGAAGAGGGGGACAATCAGCTCCCTTGACATGTTGGTCACACTTGATGCAGCCCAGGATATGACTGGATTTCTGGGCTGCAAGTGCACATTGATGGATCCTGTGGAGCTTCTCCTCTACCACCACCTCTAAGTACTTCTCTTCAGGGTTGCTCTCAATCCATTCTCCACCCAGTCTATATTGTTCTTGGGATCGCCCCAACTCAGGTGCAGGGCCTTACACTTGATCTTGTTGGACTTCATGAGATTTGCACAAGTCCACCTCTCAAGTCTGTTCAGGTCCCTCTGGATGACATCCCTGTCCTCTGCCATGTTGACCACACCACAAACCTTGGTTTCATCAGCAAACTTGCTGAGGTTGCCCTCAATCCCACTGTCGATGTCTGCAACGAAGATGTTAAACATTTGTCCCAGTACCAACCCGTGAGGAATGTCACTCATCACTAGTCTCTACCAGGGCACTGGACCACAACTCTGTGAGTGTGACCATCCAGCCAATTCCTTATCCACCCAGTGGTCCATACATCAGATCCAAGTCTTGTTTAGAGACAGGGATGTCTTGTGGGACAGAGTTGAATGCATTGCACAAGTCCAGGCAGATGGTGTTCGTTACTCTTCCTTTATCCACTAGTGCTGTAGTCCTGTTGTAGAAGGCCACCAGATTTGTCAGGTATGATTTGCCCTTAGTGAAGCCATATTGGCTATTGTCAATCACCTCCTTATTTTCCATATGTCTCACCAGAATTTTCCAGTAGGATCTGCTCCATGATCTTACTGGGCACAGAGATGAGACTGACCATCCTGTAGTTCTCCGAGTCTTCTTTTTTTTCAGTTTTTAAAAATGGGCATTGTGTTTCCCCCTTTCCAGTCAAAATTGATTGATTTTTCCGTCAGTATGTATTGATTTGTTTTCAGTACAGAGCACCAGAGTTACTATGAAGGCTATGTTGCAGGCTACAGACAAAAGGAAAATGAGGAGCACGAAGTTGAGGGTAAGTGGGATACACAGGGGTGTCTGACAGTGCAAAGCCTGCTGGGATATTGCAGCAGGAAGATAAAGGGAACTAAACAGATCCAGCTTTGTCCAAGCTGCCTTTTGAGGTTGATTTCTAGTGTAAACTATTCTGCAAATTATGGTTGGAAAAAAAAGTATCTTGAGTAGTTGAATACATTTCTGGGAAGTAGGTGATGATTAAACAATGTGGACAGCTAGTACAAAGTGCTTCTGTCACTCTGTTCCTGGATCCTTTTCTATTTAGCTGTACTGGTAAAGGTTATCAGCACAATAGTGAAGATATCCAAAAATCATTTAAACAATCCTAGCTTCCTTTTACTCTCTTGCTCTCTTTGAATATATGCATGTGATAGTGTGTGTGTACATATATATAACTGTGTTTAACACTATATGTAAGTAATACCATATATGTACATACTATTACCAACGTATGTGTTGATGTATATGCATGCATATATGTGTAATTTGCTAGATTACTTTGAACTGTCAAATAAAGGTGCTTGTGTTTATTATTCATGACTCAGAAAGGCAAAGAAATAGCCTAAGGAAGAGCAAAGAGAAATGCGGAGCTTACAGAAAACACATCTCAATTTTATAAATGGGGATTTCAAAACATAGTACTTGCTTTATAGTATATCCACATCATGAACCATCAATTACAATAGTCAGGAAAGTGATACCACAGCTTAATGACATAGCACATTATTATCTGACCTAAAGAGCTGTGAGACGTAACCTCCATCAAACCTGCTCTTATTATCACTTTGTACTTTCTGATCATGTGAAATGGATTCTCTGTCTCCTTGTATAACTTGCAGGGATTATTTTGTAATTTGCTGGTGTCATTTGCAGTAGCTCATCATTTGCCTGATGAAAGAAACCAGAAAACCAACTTCATTAAACAGTAAATAAAACTCAGGATGAAGACAAAACATCTAGCATGAAATCCAGTAATTAGTTTCTTGTTCCAAATGAACATTTTGAAGGAATGGCTTTAGGTTTTGGGTTGAAATTTTTTTTCCTCTTTTCTCTCTAATATTTTTCTGGATGTGAATACTTATGGGGTTTAATTTTACAAGAACTTCCACTCTGAATCTTTCATCAGTGTTGTTATATTATGATTTATTCTGTGCTGCACTGTTTTTGTTGCAGTATACTCAGAGAGCATGTCTGTGTACAACACAAATTAAGTCCTGATCATGACAGGGTTTTATAACTCTTGGGATGGCATTTAGTTGCCTAAATATAGGTGTTCAATGACATATTATGTGCACAGGGTATCTTTCTTGGCCTCCACACACTAGTCTTGTAGTGCCTATGTCCCATCTGGAAGCCTGGATGCCTATCTTGACCACTTGAAATAGCAGGCTGGTATCTTTAGATTCCTAATCACTCATCACGAGTACTTTATACATTCTTAAAATGAGAAAAGTAAAGATTTGGCCCTAACACAAAGTTATCTACAAAGCTCTAACCAAGCTGGGACAACAAGAGCTGTCTTGGACAGTGAGGTCAGCTCCTTCACAAGTCTGAATGCAAAGAGGAGATCCCCTGGCAACAGGTGATGCATTACAAAGTGCACATGAGTTGGCTAGAATCACAGGGGATCAGCTGCAATATTAACTAATGGCCAAACTGCACCGATTAACTGTGAAATGGACACCAAAAGTAGTACTGGAGTTAATTCTGCCACGAAGATGCATTCACAATTAGTTGGTGCTTCTTCCTTTTCAGACAGACCCACACTGAAGGTTTAGGAAAAAGGACACTAGTCATTTCCGTGTCCTTGACTCTGGGGTCAAATCTCTTCTTGTGTTCTGTGTCTCTTCCCTCTGCCCCAAGTGAAGTAAGACATTTCTGCATTTTCAGCTTTATTTTATGAATGCCTTTTCCTTGCTGCAAACCAAAGTGTTCAAAGGCACAGCAGCAGGCAAAAAACTGCAGGAAAGCACTGTATCCGGAGCAGTCACAGTGCTGTTAGAACTGCATGAAACTTTGCTTCTTGGGTTTGACAGAAAAAATGAGGAATTCAAAATGCTATTTTGGGTCTGTATCATAACAAATTTATATATAATCCATTGTTCTTGGCTGGGAGATCCTCTTGTTCACAGTAGCTTTCCTTTAGCTGATATAGTCCATATATCTCTAAACACCAGCTGATGCAGGCATCCCAAGAATTAGGCTGGCAGTTTCATTCTTAGTCTTTCAAATCCTTGGTCAAACTGTTGGAAAACAGGATAAGTACACCCTCTTCCTGAAAAACTTTTCTTGCTGGCTGTTGAATCATTCTCTTAAGAGGACATGAATGATATTTTTACATTTCTCAACAAATACAAATAAGAATATTATTGTTATTATTATTACTGCTACTGTCATTGTTTCTATTGTTTCTATTTATACCAAATGAATTCCATTTCAAGAGTAAGAACCTGAAAAGTAATATGGGGCCAAAATGTTTCCAATGAACTTAAATGTTATTGTACAATTTTTCCTTATTTTGTGACCATATTGTTCCAATTCTTTACTAAAAAGAACCATCACTGCTTGCTGTGCTCCTGTTGTCA
This sequence comes from Clamator glandarius, assembly GCA_033459285.1. NCBI lineage: Eukaryota > Metazoa > Chordata > Aves > Cuculiformes > Cuculidae > Clamator > Clamator glandarius. The sequence goes on along the minus strand of JAUNZM010000709.1, from coordinate 281,463 downwards.
CCTTGCTTACACAAGCCCTAACTTCTACAGAAGCCCCTAAGTAGCCTAATATAGTTTTCAAATGCCTGATCTTCAAACAAAAGTCCCTTTTTTTCAATTATGATCTCTACTCTGGCCAAGCTGAGGGGCAAGTGAGACAAGCAAGTTCTCCTTTTTCCTTCTGGCTAACCTGCACTTGACATTTTCAGGACCTTGGGTGATGTTCCTGGATTCTGTCAGGAAGAGGTGTTCTTCCACAGTTACTTGGCGCTTACACGTGGTAGTCTCTGCTTCTGTGCATTAGGCAGTACACAGAACTAGTTAAACTGGATGACTCTGTGGGGTTTAGTAGATCAATTGCCATTTTCATTTGGGACAGCACATGAAATCCTAATGAGAATAACTGCACTTGTAATTAGAAGTCTACAAAATCTTCTAAAATAATCACTTAAATTTAAAATGTAAATGTGGTTGTAATTAATTAGTCTATTTAGAATAAAGCTTTCTAATTAACAAATGTAAATTGGGTATTTTCTGTAGATTTCATGAGGACAAAAGTGTTTCTCCTGGGAGGTGAAAGGAGATGCATTTCTATGTGAATGCCTATTAGACCCTGGTGGCTCACACCTCTTTGCAAGCCTGTGGCACTAAGAGGGACTGTCTGTGAGAGAGTCATGTTAAAGCTAGAGTCATAGAGATTTTCTTAACACTTGAAATACAAAATACTGCTTTTAAAAATACAATTATGTTAAACTAAATTCTGTGGTTTTAAGGCTGAAAAACTGGCAGCCCTAAAATGGAGTTTCACAATAAAGATACAGCAAAGATCCTAAAGTGATACTGTGTTGGTCTCTGATTAGAAAGAATGACTAGCCATCACTTCTCTGCTGAAGCCAGTGATCAATTAGAGAAGTAAAAACAAAGAAAAATAATCCTCAGGATATTTAAACTTTTGAAACCTGATTTCACTACACACTAGGATCACACAGGGAGAAAAACCTAACAAGCCCAATGTGATATGGGTACTTATTGCACATCAGAATTCTGAAATTCTACTTGGAGTTTAATACATATTTGTATTTCTTTTTCTACTGATTTATATTTAAATCCTTCCATGACATTTCAGAAACACTGAGTCAGCAGTTACCCAGTTTCATTCCAAAGCAAATGGGAGAACTGAATCTGCAGACTGTCCTGGTATACAGTCTATGGCTGAGAAGTGGGGTAAATTATGTGTAGCTCCATGCTGCCATGTCATTATGCACTTTTAGACTGCTGTATGTGTTTACATATGGGCAATGGACTAGTCAGTAGAGTCAATGTTCATCTTCTAAGTATGGTCAGCTGAACAGCTTTCCAGATTCCTCTGACTGTAATCTGGTCCAGCTGACTACAATAAAAACTTAGATACCCAGTTCTCGTTGAATACATGCCTTAAAGATACCTAAATGTGTCTAAATGTAGATGTCAAGAACAGCAGCTGCATCCCAATGTCTCTGGCTGTCCATGAAATGATGTCAATATGAGAAAGTTATAAAGCTCAAAATTTCCAAGCTGAAATACAGCTGAAACATTTTACTCCTGCAGTTTTTAGCATCAAAATGAGTGTTTTATTCTTGCAGCTGTTCATGCTGAAACAACTTTGAAAGAAAGAAGGTAAAAAGGGAAGGAGAGAAGGAATGAGAGAGGTGATAATGAAGGAATGAGACAGAGGGAAAGAGAAGGCCAACAAATTTTTCCCACTACAATGAAGGTTATACACTATCTATGATGATACTTCAATGGGACTAATGCGTTCTTCAATAGATAATTTTCTTAGTCATTTGAGTTAGGAAACCAATTGGCTTTCAGAAGGCAAGGATTCCCAGTTGTTACTGGCTATAATCAAATTAAAAAGTTCTACAGAGATAACAGTATGTCTCCCATTATCATTACCATTAATTCTGGTATGACGGTCCACTAACTAACACAGACCTCTTGACGTTGTATCATACTAGTCATTTCAGTATGGTACAATAAACAGACACATGTCAGGAAGAGAAATCAAAAAAGGTAAATGGAAGCATCTTTCATTGAAGAAAATGCATTTAAATTTGAATATGGTCCTTATTTTGGCTCTTTGAAGCAGATCGACTTCTTTCTTTTTTCTTATGTAGTGGGAGAATACCATGGTGTTTCTGATATCAGTTTGTTTAACAGTGCGTGTTTTTGTTTAGTGACTGCAATTTCAGGGGTCTGATGTTAATCCTTTAAAAATAAGTCTCAACATAGAAAATATTACTCATTTTAAATATTGCTTAATTGGGACTTCAGCAGTATGAGAAATTTATTTACTTGAACATATTGGAAGTATGATTTCGGTAAGTCTGCAAGCTTCAAAAATTCCCACATGAAAAGCAAAGATTAATTGTACCATATTTACACCTTTTCATTGATAAGTAACACCATAAAACTGTACAAATTGCAATTTGTTTCTTTTTCCCACAATCCCTTTGGCTTTTAAGGGATGTTCCTCAATTAGTTGAACCGTGTTTCCTCTTGCTTGCTAAGCACTTTTGGTCAAACAAGGAATGGCAGAGGTCCACAATTAGATCAAAAGATCAATCCTAATGTACCATTTTCTCCTCACCCTCCTGCTTTAATAAAGTGGCTGCAGTTCTCCAGGGGACAACTCAAAATCCAAGTACTGATATTTCTAAATTAGCTGACTCTGTGACCTTGCTAGTAATTGCGTTAGTTTATCAATGTTCAACACAATTTATTACTCTCCAATATGTACCAAAGCATTTATCTCTCAACACTAACAATATTAAAAATCTAAACTATCTGTTGAGAAACAAAGGGCTATTCAATAAGAGAAATGCATAATAAAGTGGAAAACACTACACTGATGTGTAAGAGGATTAATCTAGTAACTAGTCATAAGTGAAATGAGGAAAGAATGTTTCTGCTGTATTACATTTAGGGCATTTTTTAAATCCCCAAAGAGCAGATAATTTAAATAAACCTTTATTTTTCTTCCATTCATTCTCTCTTTTTTTCTCTTTCTTCTAAATCCAGGAATAAGCTATAGCTTTTATATATCACAAAACATATTACCCTGGCTCAAATGAGAAAAATGAAGGCTGATAAAACCTTATCTAAGCATTTAAAAGTCATTTGGACACATTGATCAAAACTCACTCTGAAATTAAACATATTAAATTTAGATGGAGGAAAAAAAGCATTAAGTTGATGGAACCCAATTTTTGTATGAAGCAAACAAATGGCATCATTTCACCAACCTTCTCATCTTGATCACATTGCTATGCATTATTTAAAATATGCACTTGATTTGGGTAGTTAATAAGCTATCTGTAAACTAAATTTGATTGTGGGTAGTGCACTTCTAGTTCCTACAGAAGGATTATTGATTTGTTTTTACTTCTGTGAGATGTGAGTTTGTGGCATGGTGCCACTAGCCATGAATCAGTGTAACTATCTCTGCGCATGGGGAGATAGGAACGATAAAGAGCAGAAATGTACAGGGTATATGTGATCTTTTTTACTTAGAGCTGTCAGCAGCTCAGCAATTCCGTTTGCCAGCAGCAGGCATACACACTTCTGCTTTTTTGAGCACTGAATCTTCTCTCCTTTGGAGGTTTCAACTAAACCCCAAAACAAATGGAAGGAAACAGCTAAAATTTGCCCTAATCCACAGTTAAAACAGTGGGAACAGCCAACATGGTGTTCTAATTTCTGCCATGGGGTAACACTGTTTAAGTCTCCTTTTCAGTTTTCATAGTCAAATTTCTATGTTCCTCTTGAAATCAGTCATCTTCTTTTACCTCGATAAGACCAGGACTTTGTCTTTTTGGGTTCACTATGACTATGCTTGTTCTAGAAGTGGTGTAGAAGAACAGGAGCAGACCCAAAGGAAAACTGTTGCAAGTTACTTGGGAAGGCAAGCACCATAACTCCAAAGGTCTTCCCATTCCTTTTCCTTCCTTAAATTTATATGCTGAGCATGACATCATGTGGTACGGAATACTCCTTTGGACAGTTGTGGTCAGCTGTCCCAGCTGTGGCCTCTTCCAGCTTCTCTTGCATCCCCAGCCTAATTGCTTGTGGGCTGGTAGGAGAAGCAGAAAAGAGCTTGACTCTGCATAAGCTCTGCTTAGCAGTAACTAAGACATCCCTGTGTTATCAAAGCTGTTTCCAGCGCATATCTAAAACATGGTCCCATGCTAGCTACTGTGAAGAAAATCAACTCTACCCTAGCCAAATCCAGTATGACTGCTCAGTTTTGGGGTGGAGGGTGACTTTGGACTAACTCTGTTCTCATCCTGAGGGTTGTCTACCTCATCTGTTGAATGATGTTAGGTGGTTCTCGAAGAACAGCTTGGAGTCCAGCTCCATTTGAAAAGGTTGTGATTCCCTGAGGCCACATCATGGTGAGAACCAAATAGCAAGTGGGGATGGCTGGAGAGTTCACTTCAACAGGACATTTCTGATTGGACCTAAAACAACAACACAGACAATGAAACCTCATCCTTCAAACCCACTTTGAATGAAAATGTTTACCATATATTATGTAATCTTTCTAAAGAAAAGAAATGGTGTTTCTTTACACATTTCCTAAGATTTTTCACAGGAAACTTAATGTCTGAAGAATGTTTTAAAATTGATATTTTATCCATTTATTTATTAACAGAATTAAGATTGGGTTTTTAGAACAAGAGTAATAGTTTTCCTTATTCACACAATTGTGTACTCTCCTTTTTCTGTAGGAAAATGGAGGGAGGAAAGAGTATTATAAGGAGCAGTGCTGGATATACATCCCAGTTTGCAGTTTCACTGTCAACTCAGATAGATATGAATACACTTCTAAACCATTTAAGAAAAAAATTTTAGTTGTAATGGTATAAGACTAATCTGTAATGTGAAATTAACATCAGCTAGCTTTAAATTTTAAGATGGGCAGTGTGAGCTGAACCCCAGAGGTGTTCATTTCCCTTCATGAACTGTATTGGGATCCTGTATTATTGGCTTAGATGTCAATGAATAGATTTTAAATAAAGAGATAAATCCTATACTACAGGAAAGTGGAAGAACATTCATAAGAACATTGTTACGCCTACTTCTAGGTGTTTCCTCAGAGATCTTTGTACACATCTCTTTAAATATGTTCTTGTTTCCTCATACTACATTAAAAAGGAATTTGAGAGTAATGATATTTTTAAGACATGGCACTTCTGTATAAATGAAATTTGCACAATTCCAAGGTTCTTCAATACATTGTTTTACAAGTGTGCTAAACCAATTTTTTTTTTAAATCAGAATGTTTATTTCTACTCAGTATGTATTTTACTCTGTGACTGAAAATGGTTTCTTAGTCTAGAACTCCACCAGTTCACAGTGTGGCACACAGTCTTCATGCATTACCTTTTTCTGCTGTGTCGTGTTACTCTGGCACAAGACCAGGGTTTTTTCCTCCATTCAGTCTGTTGTTCACATTAGATTACTGTGACTGGACATAATGGGACATGACACATTTGAGAAACACACAGAGTGCAAATGTGTTGTGGGCTTCTTTTGAGATAAAAGCCTCATGCTCTGTTATTTTAGTCTATTATTTACTTGCATTTCCATACTTACTGATAGGATGCCAGGACTCCAACGTACTAATGCATGCACAAACAGAACAAAAGCATATGTCCTGCTATATATACCTCTAGTAAAGAATAACGTGTAGGATTCATTACACCAGACTTTAGGCAATCAAATTAAAGTCTCTGTGTTTCTAATTATCCTGATGTCCTTAAATAATTCTTGTCAAAAAGAGATGAACCATCATCTCCAGAGTACAGTTATAACCTGGTCTACCTCTTTATATTAATGATGGGAACAAATACTCTGGCTTTATGCAATAACTAAAGAAAACTCTTTATTTACTCTTGAGAATGCCCATTCCTTTGTTCCCAAGGTGAATGGCTGAGAAAATGTCAGCTGAGGTGGTCTTTGAAAAGCAAAGGCAAGTCAGGGAACTTTGTAGGCTACACACAGGTTTGTTTCCTGCTATGTTCTGTAAGAGCTGTAAGGTTTGGAGGGATATCTTCAAGGTCACAAAATCACTTCATGCATCTACCTGGTTTTGATGGTGAGGGAATCACTAGAAAGTAAGAAAAAGCCAAAATAATTGTTGACTGGTATAAACTGTTTGGGAAAGTTGTGAAATCTCCATTGCTGGAATTTTTAACAGCAAGTGACTATCAGGGATGGATTAGGTACAATTCATTCAGTTCTGCCTTCAGTCATGGTTGAGGGTTTATAAATGCATTGAATCACCAGGTTGGAATTCATCCTAGCTGCTGATATATAAAAGTCTGTCACTTATTAACAGAAAAATCTGCAGTCTGGGAAATCGAAAATATGACTTGGGTAGTTAGCATCAAACTTGTGAAAGAGCTTGGAAAAAAAGTGTAACTATGTGGATGCCTGAAAGCAACTTTTTATTCTCCTCATGCAGAAAGTGAAGTAGGCAGTGTAGGTAGATTTATATTGCTATACCCTTCCCCAAAAGCCAGATAACACAGACCAATTTGTGTTACACTGCTGTGACCTGTCTGCCTCTGGAGCTAAGGTGAGCATCCACACCACACAGTGTTTTCCTGGATCTTCTTAAGACTTGTGTGCTGCCTGGGATCACCACTTAAATTAATATCATTTTTCTATGGAGTGGGGGCAGGGGTCTGCTGCGGAGGGCAGGAGGTGCGTTAAAGGTGTCAGATAGACATGTGGAACTGCATGCCCCAGAACTGTGGTGGTATGGGAGGCTATGGCTACCCTTCCACTCCTTCTCTCCTCCACTTTGCAATCCATGCAGAGCAATAGGTCTCTCTGAAGGCAATACAGACATGGAACTCGGACATTCTTATGTCCTTCCTTCATCTTCTCCCCTCCACTGGGCACAACTGGAAAAGGTCTGATTATCCCACTAGAGAAGATTGATTATGTTCATTGTGTCCCCAGTCAGCATTTCAGTCACTGATTAATATGTTTTGGGGTGTTAAGAATTGTGAATCACTTCTTAATCACAGACATTATTTCTGTGTTTCCCTCTGCCTTTTTTCTGCAAGGACCACAAAGAGTTTCATTATTTCCACTCATGTCAGATCTGCTGGCTGTGGCTCATTGAGACCTAAATGTATTTCAGATGTCACAGGTGGAGTTGTCGAGAGTGTGTAATGGGGACCTGACTGCTCCTGTGGAAGTCCATAAAAGTTTCACAGTTGACTTCACTTGAAAGAGAGCTCAAGCCAAAGCTCAGCACCTTTGAAAACCATTCCTTGCATATTTAAATTACCCCACTTTTTCTTCATGAACTTGATTTTCATGACAGTTTTCCTTCTTCCTCTGGGAAGACATTATCTACTATCTTCATGGAACATTACAAAAAACAGTTTAAAAAATAATGATGTCTGTGTCCTTTTATCACCACTTCAGTCTATAAATGATTTCTGCTATCTCCTGAATTCTGTTCTGTCTCATAATTTTATATCTTGCCATTGGTTTATTTTGCTACTTCTCTGAGTGTATAAAGATAGATATTAGTATAATGAATGTCATACCTTGGATTGCTTACTACTGAGCTATTTGGAAATCAAACTCATATACAACCCTAATGAATCAGATATTTTTAAAAAATCCTTGATACAGGAAAATGCTTGTGTTACAAGATTCATTCACAGCATCACAGTAAAAGCAAGATGACATGCAGCATTTATTTTCTTCTGATGTAAATAAAAGCACAATAATGCCATGTTAGTGGTATTAGTGACTAAATAAATACTGCATGAAAGCAGTGATACTTTTTGTGTTAATTAATAAATAGCTAAGCATAGTGCAGGTACATTCACAGTTATTCCATTCCACAGAAGATGTTATGTCATAGACTTTAAGTTTATCTGATGGGTCTCCTGAGAGTCAGTAACAACAGCATGAGTACAGCTGAAGCCAAGCAATGTGGAAAATCATATAGGTAACTGCTCTGTGCCGTTTTCTGTTGGTCAGATTGTAGAAAGAGCTGAGCTCATGTTTGTGGGCAGTAGACAGTGTTCTTTGCTCTTCAACACCCCCAACAGCTTGTGCCCCATGGTTCAGATAATTTCAGATAATGTTTTTTAGGTGGAGATTACAGCTGTTGCTATTTAACTGAAAAGCAATTGGATTAATTACCTAAGGTACTTGATACTTAATATAATACTTAACATATTGTGAGTGAGTAGCTCATTGTAGCTAAACTCACCCAAAGTCTGGATGGTGGAACCAAGGCAGAAGGACCACAAAGCCTTTGATGGGTCTGAGATGGTGTGTTTATATTCAGACTCGGTGTGCTCACAGCACTCAACCTTCTCTGCTGTGCTAGCACTTCACATCTGGTACTTTAGTGAAACAACAGCTAAATTTTTCAGGGAATTGGAAGAGATGAGCTGAAAGACCCAAAGTTAAACTTCCCTTTTACTCAACTCAAAGTCACCGTGGCAGATGGAGGGGTTCAGCTTGAGCAGAGAGAGGGCATTGCCTCGTCCCAGGTGAGAACAGAGACTCAGATCTAATGGAAGGAAGGGCTTTGGACTGGCTTCGATATAGATTATGGCAGAATGTCTCTTAAACAGAACTAGGAAAAATCCCCCACCCCAAAATGGAGATCTATGTATTTGAGAGGATTCTGGGGCTCTAGAGCTTATCTAAGTCCCAAGAGAAAGCCCTAGCATACACTTACATGAAAGTTAAAGGACGATGAAAAGGCTTGAGGTGCCAAGAATGTTTGCTGCAGATCTATTTATGTAGTTGACTCTGCCTCATTTTTCTGTTCACTCATTATTTTCTAGATACTCTTTTTAAAAGAAGCCTTCATGTGGGAGATAACCATTTTTTTCCTATTTCTACAAATCTCATTGCTGGTTCAAACACTCAACTGCAGGACCAGTTATCGACTCCCTAGTCCAGTGAACCTATACACATCTATAAAATATGAGGTCGAACAATTTGAAGAGGTGAAATTGAGAGACAATTTTTGAAAATATATCATACCCATGCATAAGATGCTACCTTAGAGAGAAAGAGGAATTTGGATTAAAAATACTGCTTCTAATCAGAGGAAGAATATGGACTTGATTACCTCTGAGCTACAGAATAAGATAGTATTATTTTGTCTTGGTTTTCTTAAAAAAGTGACCAATTTGGTACCCCAGCCAAACTGAGAGCTCAGGGTTAAAAATAAGGAATAGAAATAAGTCTTCACCCTAGAATTAAGCATAATTTTTTTCAGGACCATTTCGTTTCATTCAGTATTTTTTCTTGACTATTTTAGTCTTCTCTGTTTTCCATGCAGAATCTTCTTTATATTTCCCCTTAAACTCTGTATTTGGAACAGAGTGGTCCGAATTAGTAGTGCAGATATCAAAAGGTGTAAATGCTGATAGCTGCTTATGTGTCATAGTTAACCTCTACATTATTATTATTTTTATTATTTTTATATTTTTATTATTATTATTAGTAGTAGTAGTAGTATTTTTTTCAGATGGAGAATGGAATTAAAGAGAACTGCTCTCTAGGCAAATCTCAGGAATTTTAGGAGGATTCTTCATTCAGAAGAACAAAACATTCATCACTATGGTGATCAAAATTTTCATGAGGTTTCAAATGGAGTTGCAACTTCTGTCTAAACCACTATGCAACAGGTTGCAGAAAGGCTGGAAACTCCTACTTACTTCTGTGACAATAAAAGTTGTGCTTTGGGTCTATCTAAAATGCCAAATCCTTAGAAGAAAAAAAAAATCTGATACTTGTATATCTCTGCCTGGCCCATTGAAATCAGGAGAAATTTGGATGTAAAGTTTTTTGGTTTTAGTAGTTTTTTGCCTCTAAAATGGCAGCATGACTGGGGTGTTTCTTTTTATGGGGATATTACAAGGTGACATTCATTAACATTTGATCACCACAGGGGTGGAAAAGCTAATGACGATAATAGTTAAGTCTTTAGGAATGTGTTTGAAACAGAAAAAGCCCAAGTTTTTAGAAGTCAGTTGCACTTTGTTAGTGCTTTCAGCAGCGTTTAATATCCTCAACACACACCCATTTACTTCACTGGGCAGAGTGTTACAAGCAGTTGCTCTGCTCAACTCAAGAAGAGGTGGCAATTTGGCACTATGAAGTTACCTTAGAGAGGCGTTATAGATTGTAATTATTTCATGTTTACTTTTGTTTTTTGCCATCACCAGGTGAGGGGTGTTGTTCGTGTGCATAGTGTAGTTGTCATTAAATATAACCGAGTTGAATGTTTGATGAACTGTGGAGTGGCAGCTGAGGAAGAGATAAAGAAAACTAAGCATGCAGCGTCAGATCTTTAAAAACAATCTTGGTGTAAATGAGGAGAGGTATTGTTAGCAGATCAGCAGATTGTAGAACTGTTCAATCCCCAAACAGTTTGCAATGAAAACGTTTCATGCTATGCTACTGCAGCATGGTAATTTTTATCCTATGGTTTTATTGCTAAAGCAGTGATATTATATGGGTATATATGTCACCACACAGACAAACCTTGCATAATGAGATAAATGGAAACACCAGTATATATGTCATCAACAGCATGCACTTGGCAAAAAATGAAGATTGTATCTAGAAATGCATTACGTCTACAAAAATAGATTAATTTTTCAAACATTTATTGTTGTTATTGTTATTATTGTTATTATTTTTATTTCTAAGCCTTACTAGACTTCATTCTTTCAGATAAAAACATGCATATCAGCTTTGCAGTTTGATTGCCTTATGGGCATAAAGCTTTGCATATTTACTGCCCATGAATCATACAAGTATGTGAAATCCAGTGAAGATTCAATCTTTCCTGCTAGATGCACCTCTAGCCGTTTAATTAAAATATGTATTATTAATAAAACTAGATTTAAGTCATATTTTTTACAGATATGACTGAAACATTAAGGGCAAATTGTTTCATACTTTCATAGTCATTTGCTTTTAACATTTTGTGCCTTAATCAAGGTAATCCTAGGATAAGGTTTGTAGTGTTGTAACTTCATGATGTTTAAGTTACTGAAAACAGATTTAAGAGTATTGTGAGAGAAATTCACATTTACTTATGAAATAAGCTCCAAATTTTTGCTACAGATAGAACTCTACATAATAGCAAAATGCAACAAAATGTACCTGTTTAGAAAACTGTCCGTGGTGCACACATTGCAGTTTATTATATCCACCTTTACTAAATATGTGTCAGGTTATCATTTTATTCCAACAGTTTTGAAACCTTCAGATGTCACAGTCGCCCTGTTCCCTTGACTCATTTCCCATTTCATGGCAAATTTTCCTAGCTCTCCTGTAATATATTGTATGTAGAAATACTGATAGCTGCAATATAACTAATTTACATGTACCTGTTGGTGAGGGATAAATAATACTCTCTACTATATCTTATCCTGCCTACCATTTAATTCTGCATGCATAAGGTTGCTTGTGTCTAACAGAGCTTTTAGCTGCAACAAGATTATTAATTCCTTTTAAGGAAGATTTTAATTTTTAATTTTAACTTGTGAGTTATATTATAAACATAATAGAAGTATGAACAGTGGGAATTTGAGAGAATATCTTCCCTGAGAATGGTTTAAAATGTAATTAAAGCATATTAGTCTGTTGTGGCAAAAAAATTTCAGATAGGAAAGTCTTGAGCATATTTGCTGCCAGTCAGAGAAGAAGCAGTGATTAAGTGAATAAGGGAAGAATATGTATATTTTACATTCAATTAACTCTTTTTTAAGCCTGTGAAAGATCACTATATTTCTATGCACTAGTCAGTCTGAATCCATAGCTTATTATTTCATTGCCTATTACTGAAGCGAGTACATGTCATTGAGATCCCCTCAACATTGCAGCTGTACATCACATATTGACAGCTGATAAGAGACGTAGGGAAGTCTGTGAGAGGTCTACAGATGGACAACCACAGCTCTATTATGAAACCTACCTCCAGAATATTCATGAAAACTATGGAAGAGAAGCTTCCAATTTTGCCTCAATATAGCACCAAAATTCAACATTATGGGGAAAACAAAAGTAAAAGCTTGCAGAAAAAATACTTTTAGAAATCAAGTACAGGGTAATAATTTGTATTCTAGAGTAAGTCTTTACCACACAGTTATATCTACATATAGAAATTACACCTTGTACTTCTCACATACTAATGTGCTGGTGATTTTCATAATTATTCTTTTTATTGAAACCATTGAAAGGGTATTTCACAATAAAGGATACAGTAAGTAAAAATAACATATATTAATATAAGGAATAAAAAAGGTTTTAAAATTATTTTCATTAAAAGAATAACTTTGCTGAAATATCTACTAAGTACAAACCAGAAAAAAATGATGCATATGTTTTCTTTTTGTTTGCCTATATGGTTTTTGAATCTTCAAGTATCTCATAGTCAAAGTTTTTCGTATACACGTATAATTAGGAGAACATTTATGTTAGAAAAGGAAAATCAGAATTTCCATCTAATAATTTCATAAACTGGGGCTTTAATAAAAATTGTCATGAGAATGACAATAACATAATAAGAATAGCAGTCCTGACCTGTCTAGTTGACCTCTGGTCAAATAGTTATTTCCATAAACAAAAGGAGACCACTTCTGTATGAGTGAAATACTAAGAAATTACAGGCACTACAAAGTCAAAATATATTCCAGAGTACTAACTTGATTTGTTACTGGGCAACTGTTATTTGCTGTGGAAAGTTGCACAGTAAAAATCAAAACATAGTCTCGGTAATTTAAGACTGTGTTGCAAATTAATCATAGTAAGAAGTAGTATTATAATGTTACATAGATACATGTAACTGTGTCCAACGTTATCTTAGTATTACCGAAATACTTTTAACGTATTTTGTCAAAAAAAAAAATATTGACAGTATTTCTCAACTGAATTGTTTATAATAATGTAGAGAGAATGCTACATTTGCATTATATACTAGAGAAATACCATGCTCTTTACATAAATTTTATAAATATGTATCGTAACCTATATATTCTAAATTCATTTAATTTGTCAGATTTGTACCTGTCTTTTCTGTTTTTCTATATTTGATTGATTAAGTTGATCTCTCATGAGTGCTAAAGGAGTGTGAAATTAAAGTTGTGTGCCTCACAACCTTAGGGAAATTTTAAAATAATTCTTTCATAAACATCCATTTTATAAATTTGTACTCACATAGTTTTGCAAAGCAAAATTCCTGTTTCATTTTTACTTCTTATTGCAAAATATCATAAAATCAGAGAATAGTTTGAGTTGGAAGGGACCTTAAAGATCACCTATTTCCAACCCCCTTGCCATGGGCAGGGACACCTTCCACCAGACCAGGCTGCTCAAGGCTCCTTCCAACCTGGCCCTGAACACCTCCAGGGACGGGGCAATCACTTCCCTGGGCAACCTGTGCCAGTGCCTCACTACCCAGACTGTGAAAAAATTCCTCCTTATGTCTACTCTAAATCTGCCCCTCTCCAGTTTATACCCATTGCCCTTAGTCCTATCAATACAAACCTTTGTGAACAGCCCTTCTCCATCATTCTTGTAGGCCCCTTCAGGTACTCAAGGTTGTTATAAGATCTCCTCAGAGCCTTCTCTTCTCCAGCCTGAACAAGCCCAACTCCCTCAGGCTGTCCTCATATGGGAGGTGCTCCAGCCCTCGGATCATCTTTGTAGCTGTCTCTGGACCCGTTCCAACAGCTCCATATCCTTCTTATGCTGAGGATTCCAGAACTGGACACAATATACAGTAGTCCACATAATTCTTTTTTCTCTAAGCAATGCACTGTTTAGAGGACAGGCTCCATCACTAGGTCAGCTAGGCTGGCCAGAGGGATTATACCATAGGTCACAGGAGTAAACAGATATTGGTTGTTCATTTTAGTAAGTGGAATGTATTTGCCTGTTGATAAGAGGTGCCCGCTGTTTTTACTGATCACACAATGATATTGGCAATGAATCCACAAGTCAATACAAACACTATTCCTCCTTGTACAACAGATTTTATTGCACTGTTGGTATTTCTGACCTCTGCGAGTGAACTCAATGCTTTTGGTGGGCCCATGGGGCAAGCATATATGTAAAGTGCTGTACTAATTCACTGCGGGTACAACTTTCTGCTCTAATAAAACATACTTTGGGTAAAATCAAAGAGTCTCTGCTTCAAACACCCACACATAAAAGAAAACAAATTGTTCTGTCAATAGTGAAACTAGCGAGTTCCTTTCCATTGGACTGTTTTCTGTGTACCCCATACCTTTCTACTACAATAATCTTCTGACCGGGTGACACTCTCATCATGATGCCTTATCTGTCCTCATACCAGAAGAGCTCCAGAGTACTCTCAGTTGCTCATTGTCCCACCCCACTTACCAAAGTACTCTGTGAAGTATCTCATAACACCTGCTGCAGAGCAGATGACGACATTACCCAGTTCTTTGTCTGGAGCACACATCGATGCTTGTTCCCTTCACAAAAAAACAAAGTATCTCCACCTTTGCCTATTCCTCCATTATTTCTACCTCTCCTTATGCACCGTGTGAAAAAAATATATTATTTGTATGTTTTTACATACTTGGTCTGAGATTCAAATGTCAGTGGCTGATTGAAGGACAAAATTTAGATTACTATGTAGCTGAGAATCCTCCTGGGAAAATGGCCAGGGCAACGGGACAGTGCTCTGTGGAGTATTTCTCTGATTACCACTGATTTAATCTTTTCTTATGATTGCCTTCTGCAGATGAGACTGGGGAACACTTAGGAAGAAATCCTAACCAATTTTTCTGACTAGGGTTGGCCAGGTACCATCTCTGACCTTGAAATCACACTCCAAAGAAGCAAAATCACAAAATCACACAATCGTTTAGGTTAGAAAGGGGCTCACAAGAACATTTAGTCCAAATGCCCTGCTGAAATAAGGTTACCTAGACCAAACTGCCAGTGTTGTTCAGATTGTCCATTCAGGCTATGAGAGGCTCCACAGTTGGAGACCTTACAACATCTCCAGGCATCTCTTTCCAGTATTTGAATGTACACCCAGTAAAAAAGTGTTTTCTTATAATAATGGTAATTGATATACATATATTTACATATATATAAATATATACATTTGAACATATGTCAGAAATGTATACGAATGAACGTACATATAATATATACTGCTTTTACACATATAGAAGGTTGGAAAGGACCCACTGGATCATCGAGTCCAGCCATTCTTATCAATCACTAAACTATGGCCCTCAGCACCTCATCGACCCATCTTTTAAACACCTCCAGGGAAGGTGACTCAAACACCTCCCTGGGCAGACTGTTCCAGTGCCAAATGACACTTTCTGTGAAAAATTTTTTCCTTATGTCAAGTCTGAACCTCCACTGGTGGAGCTTGAGGCCATTCCTTCTTGTCCTGCCCCCTGTCACTTGGGAGAAGAGGCCAGCACCCTCCTCTCCACAACCTCCTTTCAGGTAGTTGTAGAGAGTAATAAGGTCTCCCCTCAGCCTCCTCTTCTCCAGGCTGAACAACCCCAGCTCTCTCAGCCGCTCCTCATAAGGCCTGTTCTCCAGCCCCTTCACCAGCTTCGTTGCTCTTCTCTGGACTCGCTCCAGAGCCTCAACATCCTTCTTGTGGTGAGGGGCCCAGAACTGAACACAGTACTCGAGGTGCGGTCTCACCAGTGCCGAGTACAGGGGGAGAATAACCTCCCTGGACCTGCTGGTCACACCGTTTCTGATACAAGCCAAGATGCCATTGGCCTTCTTGGCCACCTGGGCACACTGCTGGCTCATGTTCAGTCACTGTCAACCAACACCCCCAGGTCCCTCTCCTCCAGGCAGCTTTCCAGCCAGGTTTCTCCCAGTCTGTACCTCTGCTTAGGGTTGTTGTGCCCCAAGTGCAGGACCCGGCATTTGGCCTTGTTAAACCTCATGCCGTTGGTCTCAGCCCAGCAGTCCAGCCTGTTCAGGTCCCTTTGCAGCCTCCCGACCCTCCAGCAGATCCACACTTCCACCCAGCTTGGTGTCATCTGCAAACTTGCTAAGGGAGCACTCAATGCCTTCATCATTGATAAAGGTAATTGATAAAGACATTGAACAGGGCTGGACCCAGCACTGAGCCCTGAAGAAGCCCACTTGTAAATGGCCTCCAGCTGGAGTTAACTCCAGCGGCTGCAGTTGCTTCTGGATCAAACAGCTGCAGCCGTAAAAGCCTTTACTTTTCATTGTATTTAGCCATGCTTGACATTTCTTGAGTTTTGTTTTCCTCATTGTAGCTAAGTATTACTCAAAATTGAGCTCACTTTGCACTTATTTTTATTTTTTTAGAGTAAACACAGTAGAAATTCCTGTCCTGTTAGAAATGTTGATATGCTTAATGGACTATGAGATCAGCTACTCTATTAAGGTCACCGAACACACTAAGAGATCAGGGCTTCAGTTCTGCAAAATCTTAGAAGCAGATCATTCCTTGAGTATTTTGTATTCATCACAAGAATGTTTAAAGCCTTCCTTGCTGAATAAGTCCTTATATCCAGTTGTGTCACTAAATAAAGCACTGCTCTGCAGGCCAGAGCAAGATACAGACTTTCAAGGAGAATAAATTAAATTTCCTCCAATAAGAATTCATGAACAATTGAACTTTGAACATATGGACATTCCTACATTTTGGTCTTCTTTTATTTTCCCCATTAGGAGATATAAACACAAATGAGCATAAAAAAAAAATATGCTACTTCTCAAAGAAAAATGCTGGAAACTGGAAAAGTGCACTGATGCAGTGGAAATATTTCAGATTAATGTGATTTTTCGATTCCTCACAGGAACAGTGGAACAAGTTTAAGAAAAAGAAACAAACTTTATTTAAAAAAAAGGATCTTAAGTATAGAAACGTCAATTTTTTAATCAGAGAATGGCATATACCCCCAGCAAAAGCCTGACTTTATATTTCTTCACAAGTTGGAAATACTGGAGAGCCTGAATTGGGTCAAACCACTTTTAACCTGGCTGAAATATTCTAAGGATTACATTGTTCAATTCTATCAATTCTTCATTTCCTATTACCCCAAATCCCGTTTGGGAGTTTCAATACAGGAAAGGTAAAAAGATCACAAGGCAACACAGAAGCAGGTAAATATTGGCAGATCCAAAGCACATACCAGTGTCCTACTGAGAGTTAAAACAACTGCCTGTGCTGCTCAGGGACTGAGTCAATCCTATAGATGGAAGCCGTCAGGGTAAAACTTCTGCCGTTTTCTCATTTTTTGCTGTATAAATGTGTTCCTTCTATTAGATTTTTTTATCCCTTTTAGCCTTTCTAAATGACAATTAAGTCTGCCTACCCTATCAATAGCAGGTAATTTATTTGTTTCTACAGCTGAGCCTGACCTTCATTGATTTTATTGGAGTAATTTGCTGGAAATGATTTTTTAATGTTAGATTTATTACAGAGGCACTTCATTGTCCGATAAATGAAGTAAATTGTATTTTTAAAGTAGCAAACTGAGAGAACCACTGAAATTTGAATGAGTTTTTTACAAGCGTCTTAGCTCAAAAGGTCCCTTATGCATCTCTCGTCTGGATGTCAGTTTGCCAACAAGGGATTTTTTTTTTTCTGGGTTTGTGTGTGCTGGCTTTCCAAAAGCATTAGCTTGAACCATACAGAAACAGATCTGGGTGCTGTGAGCAGCAGTTCTGCAGAGTCACTGGCTGTCCACAGGACTGTGCCCTCCTACTCCACCCCGACTTGTACTGTGTGCACTCTCATTCAGTTCAATGGGGCTGATGCTCAGTATGAAGGAAGATGTTGAAAATGAACCTTTTACTTTGTTGAAGTATTTCTCCTTTTATTCCATGTCTTCCTCAGTCTGCAAACCTCTTGATTACTCTCTTTTAAACAGTTACCGCTGGAGCAGGACTTGTGACTTTTTTACCTTTTAGATCTGCTTTCTGTAGTGGTTCTGTTGCTCTGCGTAAAGACACTGCAAGCTGCTTTGGAGAACAGTAAATTATGATCTCTACATCTCAGTGGAGCTCAAAGTCAGATTCTTAGTTGAATATGACAGACACACAAGTTTCCATTGTATTGAGATTAAATCAAAAGTATTTGTTATGTTGTGTGTACTTTGTGTTTCAGGACTTTTTGTACACACTAAGTGTTGCCACACTGTTATGCCAAGCAAAGTTTACTTTCAAGAACTTCTTCTGAGGCTTTGTACCTCTGTGCTGTCTCAATGATGGTCTCTGCCTTCATGACATCGTTGCAACACTGCACGACTGACAATGACCCTGAGCAGTGTATTGGCATATCACACACTCCTGCATAACACCTGCCTCCAACTGCCATCATTGAACTGTGGAACCAACATTTGCTGCTGCTGTGTTGTTAAGGACACTTGAGCAAAATTGGTGTACACATAGACACTGCCTTGTCTATTCAAATCACAAGCCCTTCAGCACATGGTTTATGTGCTTCTCTGTGTAGTACTTAAAACACTGGACACACTTAGGAAATGAAAGAACACTTTTCACTTACTTGTGTGTGCACTACCATAATATATGGTCAATAATAACAACCATAACAACAATAATACAGCAAGAACAATTGCAATTATAATGGCTTTCTTGAACAGGAAAAGCGTACCTTTCTAAATTAACAGGGTTTTTTTTTTGTTTGTAAGTGAAGTTTACATTTTTCAGGGCAGAAGGCAAAAACTAGACTTGTAAAAGCTGTGTTCAAACACTTAATTAAAAATATAATGACTGTCAATTCACCATTCATGTTGTTAAGAAAACCCTCTGTTCAGATGCCATTTAGTCAGACAGGGTTCTGAGTAGCCCAACCACTATTTTTTCTGCAATGGCCAAAGATGCCATTAACACTTTAACTGGCTTTTTGGGTAGGTGTCTTTGAGACCCTTATGTGGCACTTTGAAAGAGGGATTCCTTGCATACCCTGCTGTACCTCCTTTGTTCACAAACTTCCCAAGCCAGTATAATTCCCCTCAAACAAGAAACTCTTGCCCAAGTGTTTTCCAGAAAGAAATTGAATCTGAATGGGTTGCACCTCAGGGAAATGCCAGCACTACTGGGAGCTGGTGTTTCTCTGTGTTTCTACAAAGGATCACATGAAAAATTAAATCTCGGGTTTCATTTAAGAATAAGACATTCAAATCTCTGCCATTCTCTGTCTGAATAAGGACTGGAAAACAGCATCTCAACTGAATATGTTAGCCGCTGGAGTCACAAACCTATTTCTAAACTAGGAAAGGCAAAATGGTTGGCATTTGGGGTGTCTTGGTGCTCTGGAAATGCAAGTCTGATCTGTCAGTTTAAGTGACTGATCTCTATGTGCTCCTTTGCACTTCTCCCTGCATTGGATTATACATCTTTCTGCTTATTTATCTTCTGGAGATCCTTGGTGTAAGTACCTAACTGCCCACATATTTCCTACCTGGTTGTCTGATCAGTAAAATTCACTTCCAAAGGCCTGGTGCCAGCGTATTGATATCTGGAAGCAGCATGTGCTCAGTACTTTTGAAAATAAGGTGAATGTAATGTTGAATCTATCTTTAACTTAAATTTGGCATCTAGATATGAATAGTTTTAGGTTTTGTGGATATTCATTTTTTGTGATAATTCATACAAAACAAACCCCAGATGAGAAGTACGCGTGTAATAGACACTCTCTTTTGCTATTTAAAGAGCATTTGAAGCAACTTCCACAAATGTGTGCCCATGGTCTCACTTTATTTTACAATGTGCATTTTTTGAGGATCACACCAGCATATGAAGCAAAACTTGAAAGTACAAAACCATTAAAAGGTTTGAATACAAGACCTAGAGTGCTTTCCTTTTACATTTCCTAGCTTGTTTCCTGTCTCTGTTTCTGCCACCCTTATAGATATAAGGAATCCATCAACATATTTTTATGGATGATTAAGAAAGGCTGACCTTTCTTTTGCAGGTACAAATAGGTAGTTCTTCAGAGGCTGTAAATGAATGACAAGATAATTCTATCCATTTAATATTGAAGTGATGTTGATAGTATCATTCTTTTCATGTTTGAAACGGGAAAGTATAGAGACCTTTCTCCCTCACTCTGTTCTGCTTTATGTGATGGATTTTCTCTCTGACTAATCGCTGTCACATTAACCTGCACTATTTCATCCTTCAGAGCTGTCAAGATAATGACGATAATCGAAGTGGCTCATTGTAGGTAAAGGAAATTATATGAGCAAAGTAATATCATAAAACAGTGTTTAAATATTTTAATTTCATTTGTCAGGGCTGCCCCAACACTTCATTACACATATAACCATCTCTCATCAGTGGAATTAGTGCATTATTCATTACTGTTAATTATTTTCACATAATGGCTGCCCTGATATATTTAACCTCCACATTATATCTCAGATAATGGGCCTGTAAAATTGAATTGTGTGAAGAGCGGAGTTCTAAAGCTCATTTGCAGAACATCAAAGAACAAAGAAGAGGAAAAGAATTCTAAATGGGACATTTCACCCAGCTGGGGCCAAACATTTGTTTCTGTCTGATTTGCATACAGAAAATAGGGGGTTCAGAAGTGGTTTAACATTTTACATGCTGTCTGCTCCTATTTCATAGCCAATTAGAATTTGTTAATATCCTGAGTGTTTGTGATACCTTACCAGTGAATCTATGTCTGAATGGCAGTGAGCTGGAAAGTTAACAGAAGAAAGTAGACATTTCTGAGGGACAGATCACAAAATCATATGTCATATTAAGGTGCGATCTACAGTTAACACTTCTTTTGATGAACATCTGTGTTATAGAAATAAACTAACAGAAAGTGCTGCCCAGAACAGAGATCTTATGAAATTCCAGTAGTAGTACCTTAATTGTTTGGTTTTCCCTAGGCCAAATTCTCTGATGTTTTCTGTCATGTAGGATGTAGGAATGGATGAGAAGGAGAATGCAGCATCTTGAATAAGTCAAGTGTATCTGTACTGAATGTAGCAAGATGTTTAGGCAGACTTGATGGACTAAATCCCACACAGCACATAAGCAATGGGTACTGTCACATAGTTATCTCCTATGGTGCTTTGCTGTGTTGTGGTTGGTATGTCTACATTACTGTTTTAGAGGATGGGAAGTGTGAGAATACTTTTCACTCCTTTGCCAGGTGTTTTGAATTTACAACCCAAATAAAACAAAGTCAGTACAAGTATGGGAGTTTGGCATAATTCAGATTTTGAGGAAACAGCTGAGATACTAGAAATAATCTCAGCTCTAAGTAGCAGTTTCAAGTCCACTGTATGTCCACTCCAGCAGCATGGCTTTAGCTGAATAGCCATGCTTTTCCCATTTGGAGGCTTATCTATTATTCACAGATTTCAATGGACCTGAAAAGGCATTGAAATCAAAATTGAAATCAAACACTTTATAAAAAGAACATTTATCAGCAGTTCAACATGTTATAAGGACTAAGGTCAGGTCAGCACGAACAGATTTTTCAAACAGATTATGGGAATTTACTTCAAACTTTAGTTTCAGTGTGTTTGTGAAGTTCTCTGTACATTCCCACGTAGCTATACGAAACATTTTTTGCTTTCATCAAAAATTTCAAGAGAATGGATCTTCCAAAATTCACATGCAGGAAATACCTTTGTTCTGTTCCATGCCTATAGTAAATTTTATAGATTTTTTTTTTAAATACTTCAGAGCTATTTCTCAGCTGTTACAACATAACTTATGGCTGATGGTGGGGCAATGATCTCAGAGAAGACTCAGCCAATCAGAAGTCAGGAAATGTTTAATGACTAACAACACAACTCACTTGAGGTCATTAACATACTTTAGTATTGGCTAAAAAGTCATATTTCACAGGAATGATAAATGTCTTTTTGCTAAGTGGCAGTAGGTTTTTGGCCATATCATTAAATATTTATACAACATATATATAAATCTTCCTCCACTTGGCATCATCTGGGATTCATTCGGAAGAGACCCATTTGTTTCACTTTGTAATGTTTTAAGTTTGTTACAGCCTTTAGCCTCAGCCACCAAACTCTAGATATAGAGTAGTTGTAAAGGAAAGCTACATTTTCATGGACCTGGCTTAGAAAAAGAAGTATTTTCTCCTTAAATTGCCCATTCTCAGAGTAAGTTTTTTAATGGATTCATATACAGTCATCAATACATGGTAGAAGCTGTGTGAACAATACCTGCTGAGAGTCTTTGATTGCTAAACCATTTTTATTTCGTAGAATATTTTCAGGGTACCATGGAGTATGGATAAAAAAAGAACCTAGGGAGACTACTAAATGAGTGAAGTAACTTCGCTATATCTAAACACATTTTATGAACTTTGGTCAAAGACATGACAAATATTCAGTTCCCTCAATGGACGTTCATTTGTGTACTCCCAAATAAGAACAGACTGATAAAAGACTAAATCCTCCTTTTTGCATTGCAAGGTGAGCAGGTAAAATGCAGCACCAAGAGGAGGTAAATATGGTCTGTCTGTCTTGTCCTACCTGATCTCAATTCTTTTTCTCTCCTGAAACACCTAATACTGGGGAGTTAAATTTGATTGCATCTGAATGAAGTCAAAGCCCTCTACTCAGATGCACTTTTATCTGTGCCCTCTGTATGCTGTACTGATGAGACAAATACGTGAGTCTTAACAGAAATGCAAATCTGTAATAGCAGGACCCTGTCACACTTTGCTATTTATCTTTGACTGGAAAAAAAAAACCCAAGGGCTACACAAGGGAACCTAAGAAATTCCTCAAAAAGGGGAAGATGCCTCAAGAAATACAGGTCAACTGAATTAAAATAACATGTGATTTTGCCTACAGTGTCTTTGTATCCCGAATACTCATCGTGTACCAGGTATGATTCTCCTCTATGGTGTAGTGGAGAATTCTTGCTCTATGGCAAAATGAATGCAAAGTGATGGTTGAAAAATGACAGTTTCGAGAAATCTCTTTAGGCTTGCTGCTATGCTATGAAACATCAGTCTCAAGGACAGCTAAATGTGCTGGTTGTTGAGGGTGTTGCACAAGGCCCCGTGGTATCAACATTTTTAAAATGAGATAGTCTTTTTCTCTGGAGGCTGCATTGCTACGATATTTTGCATCTTTGAAAGCAACACACAAGTAGGAAACAGCACAACTGCTGACAAAAAATAATGTTATAATAGTATTTTTCCTATAATACCTATAGAAGTGTATGCATACACACACACACACAAAAAATCAAGTTTGTTGTATTTGTTAAATTGTGTTGAAATTTAGATAATAATTGAGGATAAAGAAGTATGACTGGGATGCAGTTGTTCCAGGATTTCAGTTATTTCCAGGAAATATTTCCTTGAAGTTAACGCTGCTAGGAAGGACTGTTTTGAAATCTGTGAATCCAGAGTCAAAGATTATAAGATCACTTTAGATACTGAGGAAGAACTCTCTCTGCTAAGTCTCAACAGCTTAACTGTTATAGTTTTTCCATGTTGACACTCTGAGGTATGATTCTTCTTATAATGTGAGCTAACAGTATTTGAGAACTGTATTTCACTTAAGACATTCTATTTGCAGAAAAGATCCACAGTGTTACAATGGACTATCACTTTGAATGTACTGAGGTATGCTAATATTTTGAAAGTATGAAAAAGCTCATGTCCTGCACCATAAAATAGGACCTATTTAATAGACTTCTATTATTATTTCTATAAAATTGTAGTGGATAAGCTAGGTCCTTTGAAAATTTACAGAATACTCAAAATTTTCCATAGAAGGTTTTTAGGAAGTAGGTGTCAGTGTAATTTTAAAACCAAAGGCTAGAACTGCTTTTGAGTGATGACAAAATATGCCACTTCATGTAGTGGAGGTTTTTTAATTCGTTTTGAGTAGAACACAATTTTTCCAAGATAGAGAATAAAATCCTAGATCCTCCTTCCAGTCTCTGTCCATACATATGTCTTCCCAATCTGTTTTTCAGGCAATACAAGATATTTTTGTATAGATCTCATTTTCCGTGATGGATTATTAGGTAATGAAAATAAATGTGTAGAATAATTGAATGTATAGAGGTTATAATTGGCTGAACTATATGGCATACTATTAGTGAAACCACTTAGCAGAAGGGTCAGAACGTAGGAAACAACTGTGTCAGAGGTAGATGTCTCAAGGCTTTGTGGCCTAATAGTAACAGCATTAAGAACCCCTTTTTGCACTGCAAGGTCAGACTTAAAATGCAGCACTGAGAGAAGGTGAAGATGATTCTCAGATACATCTGAAGAAGTGAAAAACAGAGTCAGGCTTAAGCCAGATGTTTCTCTCTTCTGTATTTCTATTTGCACAGGACCTCAGCTTCCATGGGAAGAGTTCACAGCAGATTTCTCACAGCAGGCCTGCCCTGTCCTTGAGCAGTTCATCTCACTCAGGCCCTGCCAAGGCATGGTCTGCAGATTGGAATATTTTTCTGAATAAGTGCTGTCATCATGTATCAACCATGCAAAAGAGGGGCAGCATCCTGAGGATGGTTCTATTTGCCAAGTGAAGATAAGATCCAGAATGAGTTACTTTATTTCCAAATTGGGATAGGAGTTTGGATACAGTCCAAACTGGATCTAGAGTTCAGAAATATACATATATAATGAGACAAAAAGAAACAAACAGGAATATCTCTTTGACATTTCCCATAAACGCCTCTCCCAATCTATTCAATTTAACAGGAATGGAGCCACCTTGCTTAGATGCTTTGATTTCCCGGGCTATGTGTCATCTCCGTTGGCCAGTGTGCAGCCTGCCACAAAACCAAGAATTGTGAAACTGTTAGAGACTCATGTCTGCTAAATGTTAATTAAAAGGGTTATTATTATGATCAGATTTATTCCTTAGAAGAAGGGGAAAAGCTTAATATGTGACAGAGAAGTGAAATCATTCTTCAATCTTTACGTTTCAGCAGAATGTTAACCATTCTTATTCTACAACTTTCAAAACCTGAAAGAAATCTATCATTTCCACCTCTTCTAAACAAAAGTCTTTCAGAAAAGGGAACTTGTACCTTTGCAAGCTGAAAAAAAAATCTCTAGAGACTTAGAGCTGGTAGTAAACTTGCAACCTCTAAATGTCATTTGGAATTTCAAAAAAATCTTTTAACTGTCACTTAAAGGGCCTGATAGAAACACTTTAAAAATTGTATTTTTTACTTTGCTTTTCTCCAAATAAAGCCTTAAAAATTCTAATATATTCCCACATTGCTATCGCAAATCTAGGTAAGGGACAATTGACCTCCATGAGAAATGTTAATTCAGATTGTATATAGCTCTGAGTCATCTTTGTTCAGGTTTTGTATAACCCAAGATAAGGAGCATACTCTGCACTCCTTAGGTACATGCACATTTCTCCCATTACAAGCACATCCTACTAACCGTCCAGACAAAAGATGTCCTAAGGCTACCTCTGCAGACAGTGAGGTACTTGCTGACAGCTCTGGGCTTTAAGACAAATTAAAATAAGCCAATTTTTCAGTCTGTAGGTCTAATAAAGCTTCTGGCTTTCAGTTCTGTCTATTACTATGAATAAAATCTCCTGACAAGAGAGAAGACAGGGTGTTTAGTTTTCTGGTGGGGGTTATTTTAAGGTGAAGACCAATTCTGCAATGCCTATTTCAGTTCTCATCAGTGAGAATCTTATGTCATTAGAAAAGCAGGAACAAAACTTTTCAAGTCCTACTTCTCCATTCTGAGCACTCAACTCCTTTTCCATTACTGTTCTGTGGATTGAGTGCTATCTGAAGGTATTGTGTGTGCCTAAATATATGTATGGCAGTTCTTTCATCTCAGAGTTTGATTTGGTGATGTCAATATGTAGTTGTGTTTGTCATGTACGAATTTCATAGATATTCTTTTACAAACACTATGCCTGTTTTGTTCAGAGCTTCAAAACAGTAGTCCAAGTTAATGTTCTCCCAGTGATGCATGTACTCATTGGCCTCCGCCATTCATATATTAGTTTCTCAATGTTTCCTCATTTCAGAAGATGTAGTCTGCTAAGTCACCAAACCAAAAGAATCCTGTAAGCAGCAGAACCAAAACTACACTTAAGTCTACAATATTGAGAAGAAGAATGTATCTTTCTTTTGGTGTCATAAGTATTTACATTAGTGTTTTCTGTTATTGAAAACTTGCATCTAACTTGCAACAGAACTCAACTGCTCCTCAATTTTCACCCCCTGAAAAGCACAGAAACCAGGTTTAGACTTTGCACAACAGATAGAACAGAAAATTGCCTTTTGGAACAAAGAATAAAATTTCCAATGTGAACATAATGCAACCATTTAATGAAATACTCAATAAGGTATACCAAAGATCAAGTAGTAATTTAGAAGTCTAAGTTGATGAATACCTTATATGATATTTGAAATTATTAATGGAAAAAATTAAATAAAGAAATGAGAAGGTGCTCTTGGGAAAAGATAGAAGATCAGCTGCTAAAGTTTGTTACTGCTTGTGAGGAAGACAGACAAAAATTGCATGAACATGTAGACTTAATTTTTATGGAAAATATTAAACCCGTGTTCACTAATAATTTTCAAATTGTTACTTTCCAAATCACAGATGTTAGTGTCTTCCTTTAGTCATGTGCTCAAAATATAGATAGTGATCAAGTATGTATGTGTGTCGTGGCTGGTATGAACAAAGTACTCAAAGTAGGCAATAAATTCCTTGAGTTATCTTTAAGACACAGTGAAAGAACAGGTTTGAAACAGGTTAGGCTATTTCCCCAAAAAGGACATTTCCAGAATTTCATTTTTCATTTCCTGTATGGCAGTCACATGAGAAACCATGTGGCTTATTCTCATATCTGCAAAGGTCTCCGTTTTACTAACAATACTGTCCAACACATGAGATGAGGCCACTCATCCTCTGACAGATGAAAGATATGTCTATATTATTATTTTAGGCTGCACTGGTAATAAAGCATGTTTTCCAGTCATTCCCACATAGCATAGTTTGGTTCACTTTGAAGAAATATTGTGGGACACGTGAAGTGGGTTCCTCTTGGATGAAACAAAATAAAAATTTTGAAAGGGGTCGGAGGTAGCCCCTGAAACATGTAGTACAGATGTCAAGGTCTCAACAGTGTTTAAACCTACAAAGCTGTTCATGTAGCCCTTGTTAAACAGAGGGAGTAGAAGCCACCCTGCACTGTGAAGATTTAGGCTTGCACACAGACAAGTGGGAAGCCTCATGGAAAACAGATAAAAATGCAGCAGAATTATTTAGAATGCCATATGAAATTTAAGAATTTTTACCTTTCCTTTGTAACTGTCTGAAAACTGAATGTTTTTCTGGTAACTTTAATCAGTGTTCCTCTATCTTCAATAGCTATGGCTTTATATTCTGTACAGCTTTTTTATTTCTGCAAAGTCTTTCCTGATGGCATCTTTTCTGACTTCTGCAGCAAAGGGTAAAGGTCTCACCATTAGATGGTCCTCATGCTCACTCATCCAGTAACAAATTGGTGTGTATTTCTAAATATCCATAAGAAAAATTATTATCTATTTCCTTCTAGCTATATAGTTATTTTTCAGTAGTTTGAAATGTTTGTGGTAATGATACAAAACCATACACACATATGAATATTTAAATTAATTTTAGAGAGAGCAAATTGGATTAAAAATACCATAAAAATTGGTGAGGAAAGCAATTTTTTTTTAAGTTGTGTGTTTGGGGTTTTTTACAAGTTAATTTTCTTGTCAGAAAATCCATACATTTTAGTGTTCAGTCCTGTCCCTTGGTATAGATCTTTTATGAGGAGAAAAATCTTCCCACCAACTCTACTGCTCAGAAAGATCCTGGCTTGTGAAAAATACCAATATTCTGAAGAGCATCAGGGTAACTTTACATGTCTGCAAAAAGTAAGGCTGTATTTATATACTTGATTTTTTTCATTAATTATCCCATTTAACAGGGTTAGGTCTTCAAGTCAGCCAAGCTGTATTGCAATATGTTCCTAATAGCTCCGTACATTTATGGAGCTTCATAAATTGTTTTTAAGCAAAGTGGACCTGAATAATTTAAGCATTGCCGTGAATGTTAGTGTAGGCAAGATCAGTCAAAGCACCTCTCTTAAACAAATGGTCAGCGGAAACCAAATTTGTTGCAATTTGTGTTGATCTGAGAATAAAAGAAAAATGGATTGCATCTGCTTACGAGATGTATATTTAGTATAAATATAAGATGCAGCAAGAGTAAAGTCCTGTTTGGAATATGGAAGCAGTCCAGTAATATTCCATCACTTCAGCCTGCAGAGGCTTGAATTCATGTGAAAATTAGGTTAGTGAACATGATAAGGGGATATAATTCTTCATTTAAAATTTTATAAATACAGTGACTGCTTTAGTTTCAGTTATATTATCTCCATTGTTTGATTGTACCGTAGGGCTTTGAAATAGTGATTTATTTTCATTACATATTTTTGACCTAAGAAAGCCTCTGTCATAAATCATAGCTTCAATGGATATATGGATAGCAAGGAAGATGTCTTGGCCAAAGTCACACATCTGGTGATTCTCAGGAACAAAATTCTTGCTTGTCCATTGTGTTCTTTAAATGGCATTAAATAATTCTTCTTCAATGCGGAGTTCTGTAATGTACAGGTCAGTGTATATAACCTACCCAGGTACAACATCTGCTGTCAGCGCCAAGTCTGTAAATAAGTACTTGGAGAAGCAGAAATCCTTAAAGAGATGCTTGAATTACCCGTATGGTCAAACAAGCAGGTGCTTTAGAAGCCCTCCAGAGGGAGATCCTGTCCACATATGATAGCTGTTTAAACCCATCAGTACCATAGTCACCACCAGTACCACAAGTTGTATAGTGGCAAACTCTTGTAATAGCTAGTCTAATTGGCCAGATTTTCTTGACAACTTAAAAATAAATCTTGAATTCATAGGACAGGGAGAACTACCATTTCTTCACACAGTGCACACGACTAGAGATTAATATTTTCTCTGACAAAATAAGTACTAGGCAAACTGCTTTCTCCTGATCCCCTGCCTCCCTCATTGCTTCTAGCAGATCAGAAATGCCCCTGCCTGATGCAAGGTCAGCCTCTTCCTACTAAAGGATTTTCGCAAAGTTATCCCACACTTCAATCTTGTCTTCTGTTCTGGAGTGGACTGAGCTTGGGCTCAAGAAGTACAAAGCGATTCCTGTCTCGGTTTATCTGTCTCAAATATTCAAAGTAAATGTCAACATTGAAAAGGATACCACTGAGGTTAGAACTTCGACTTCAGAAGAATATGACCATTACTTCCCCAATACCTGGAGCTGTTTGAAATGAGAGATTTTCAGAACAAAGAGGTGATTTTGAGCTGGAAATAAAATGTGCAACAGTGATTTGTGCCTTGCCTCAAGATGCAACGGTGGTACTGAGGAGAAGGATTGACTTCACTCTGCCACGCACACATAGAGAACAGACAGGAAATCCCAAACCAGACTGGTTTCTCTGGAAGAAAGAATTGAATGTATAGGGACTAGAAAACCAGATGAAGTCTCAGAAAATGAAATATATGCAATTGGGAAAAAAGAACAAATCCTCCTTCTCCATCATGACTTTTACCATTTATGTCTATGTGGTATATATTACAATATATTTATATATATAAAGTGTATTTATAGTTTTCATATATGTGTGTACACATATAGTAAAAGTTGCCATGGAGAAGCAAGATTTATTCTTTCTTCCCTAACAGAGATATAGATATATGGTAAAATAAAACAATCACAACATGTTTGCTGACTAGAAAGAAAAAGGAGAGGGAGAAGTACATATCCTCTATCTATGCTTTATAATACTGAGAAGCACTCGGATTGGAGTGATAGGGTCTATATAAGAAGTGACATCAATAAATAAATCACAGTTTCACATAAAATTATGGGAATTTGGAATACACTGTTAAAGTAGTTTGGGAATCACTGAACAATTTCAGTGAGTTACTTTGTGTTCAGCCACTGGAGCCTCTGTCAATGGGATGTCAGCTCTTCTGGTAACTATAAACTATGTTACTAGTGCAGATGTATGCTTGAGCAGCAAAAGTAAACATCTTCAACAGAAATAGATTGCATTCCCTATCAAATCATATCACTCGTGTGCTATTATCCTTGCAAAGCAAAAATACACATCATGTTTTAATACTTACATGGCAGTATTCCTTATTTATGTAATTGCTTAATGTCACTTGGGTCTTCTGGAAGAAAGTAAATTATGTCATGATTAAGATGAAAATATCTTCAAATCACAACCTACTGAAAGTTTTACTCCTAGCTGAAAAAATTAAAATTAAGCTCATCTTGTAAAATAGAGTATGGAGATAATCCATAATTTAAAATATCATGTGTGATGTAAAACATTGTATGTTTTGCAGTCTAATTCTGTTCATTAATCTGTGTAAGTTTTTCACTTGCTTTTAGTGGTATCAACAACAGTTCAATGTTTTTAGTCACTCCTTGATTTCCAGATTCTTATGGATTTTATATTTATGAAGAATTTTTTTTCTAGTAAAATTAATTTGATAAATTGTTTGATCATGGCCTTTTTACAGAACTGGTTTTAAAACAGTCTGCAATATTTAAAAAGAGTTTACCTCTAGTAATGAATGTTTAAAAGTTTCTTGCAAACAATTTTATCCCATTAGTTAGTTAACTACTTTAATCTATAGTTCATATTCATATCACAGAATCACAGAATCACAGAGAATCACAGAATAACCAGGTTGGAAGAGACCCACTGGATCGTCGAGTCCAACCATTCCCACCAATCCCTAAATCATGCTCCTAAGTACCTCATCCACACTAACCTTAAACACCTCCAGGGACGGTGACTCAACCACCTCCCTGGCCAGACTGTTCCAATGCCTAACCACCCTCTCCATGAAGAACTTTTTCCTAATCTCAAACCTAAATCTCCCCTGGCAGAGCTTGAGGCCATTCCCTCTCGTCCTGTCCCCTGTCACTTGGGAGAAGAGGCCAGCACCCTCCTCTCCACAACCTCCCTGCAGGTAGTTGTAGAGAGTAATAAGGTCTCCCCTCAGCCTCCTCTTCTCCAGGCTAAACAACCCCAGTTCTCTCAGCCGCTCCTCATAAGGCCTGTTCTCCAGCCCCTTCACCAGCTTTGTTGCTCTTCTCTGGACTCGCTCCAGAGCCTCAACATCCTTCTTGTGGTGAGGGGCCCAGAACTGAACACAGTACTCGAGGTGCGGTCTCACCAGTGCCGAGTACAGGGGGAGAATAACCTCCCTGGACCTGCTGGTCACGCCGTTTCTGATACAAGCCAAGATGCCATTGGCCTTTTTGGCCACCTGGGCACACTGCTGGCTCATGTTCAGTCGGATGTCAACCAACACCCCCAGGTCCTTCTCCTCCTGGCAGCTTTCCAGCCAGGTTTCTCCTAGTCTGTACCTCTGCTTAGGGTTGTTGTGCCCCAAGTGCAGGACCCGGCATTTGGCCTTGTTAAACCTCATGCCGTTGGTCTCAGCCCAGCAGTCCAGCCTGTTCAGGTCCCTTTGCAGAGCCTCCCAACCCTCCAGCAGATCCACACTTCCACTCAGCTTGGTGTCATCTGCAAACTTGCTAAGGGTGCACTCGATGCCTTCATTCAGGTCATTGATAAAGACATTGAACAGGACTGGACCCAGGACTGAGCCCTGAGGAACCCCATTTGTAACTGGCCTCCAGCTGGATTTAACTCCATTTCCCACCACCCTCTGGGCCTGCTCATTCAACCAGTTTTTCACCCAGGAGAGTGTGCACCCGTCCAGGCCAGAGGCCGACAGTTTCCGAAGCAGAATGCTGTGAGAAACTGTATCAAAGGCTTTACTGAAGTCCAGGAAGATACATCCACAGCCTTTCCCTCGTCCAAGAGTTTAGTCACTCGGTCATAAAAGGTGATCGGATTACTCTGGCAAGACCTGCCTTTCATGAACCCGTGTTGACTGGGCCTGATCACCCGGTTCTCTTGCAAGTGCTTCTTGATAGCACTCAAGATCACCCGCTCCATGACTTTCCCTGGTACTGAGGTCAGACTGACAGGCCTGTAGTTCCCGGATCCTCCCTGCGCCCCTTCTTATAGATGGGCACGACATCAGCCAGCCTCCAGTCCAGCGGAACCTCCCCAGTCATCCAGGACTGTTGGAAGATGATGGAAAGGGGTTTGGCCAGCACATCCATCAGTTCCCTCAGAACTCTTGTGTGGACTCCATCCGTCCCCATAGACTTGTGGGCATCTAGCTGGGCAAGCAAGTCTCTAACCACCTCCTCTTGGACCTTGGGAATCTCATACTTCTCTTCCAACCCCTGGGGTTGTGCACAGAGGGAACAATTTTCCTTACTGTTAAAGACTGAGGCAAAGTAGGCATTGAGCACTTCAGCCTTGTCTTTGTCCCCTGTTACTCTTGTTCCCTCTGCATCTACTAGGGACTGGAGATTCTCCCTAGCCCTCCTTTTGCTCTTGATGTATTTGTAGAAAGACTTTTTGTTGTCTTTCACAGTCTTGGCCAGTCGCATTTCTAGTTGGGCTTTAGCCCTCCTGACTTTTTCCCTGCATGTTCTCGCTTCCTCCCTATAATCCCCCCAGGATGCCTGCCCCTTCCTCCAGAGGTCGTAGACCCTCCTCTTCCCATTGATGTCTCTTAGGACCTCCCTACTCAACCATGCTGGTTTCTTACCCCGCTGGCTACTTTTCCGGAACTTGGGGACGGCTTTCTCCTGAGCTGCTAGGAGTTCCTTCTTGAAGAGCGCCCAGCCCTCATGGACACCTTTGCCCTCAAGGAGTGCCTCCCATGGGACTTTTCCAACCAGCCTTCTGAACAGCCCAAAGTCTGCTCTCTGAAAGTTGAGGGAGACTGTTCTGCTAACCTCCTTCTTCATCTCACCCTGCACCGAGAACTCTATCATCTCATGATCGCTTTGCCCCAAGTGTCCTCCAACCTTCATATCCCCCACCAGTCCCTCTCTGTTCACCAACAGCAGGTCCAGGAGGGCACCATCCCTTGTTGGTTTGCTCACCAGCTGTGTGAGGAAATTGTCTTCCACACACTCCAGGAACCTCCGGGACTGCTTCCTTTCTGCTGTATTATACTCCCAGCCTATATCTGGGAAATTGAAGTCTCCCACAAGGACTAGAGGTAGCAATTTTGAGACTACACTCAGTTGTTTATAGAAGAGCTATTATATTCATCTAGCAGCCTTTCAGTACTTAAAGGGGGCCTATAAGAAAGCTGAGGAAAGGTTCTTTGTCAGAGAGTGCAGCAACAGGATGAGGCATAACAGTTTTAAGCTGAAAGTGGGCAGATTTAGATCAGATATTAGGAAGAATTTTTTCACTGTGAGTGTGATGAAGCACTGGAACAGGTTACCCAGAGAAGTCGTGGATGCCCCATTCTTGGAGATGTTCAAGACCAAGTTGGATGAGGCTTTAAGCGACCTGATCTAGGTGTTTCTGCCCATGGCAGGGGTATTAGAATT
This sequence comes from Clamator glandarius, assembly GCA_033459285.1. Taxonomy (NCBI): domain Eukaryota; kingdom Metazoa; phylum Chordata; class Aves; order Cuculiformes; family Cuculidae; genus Clamator; species Clamator glandarius. Next base: position 247,898 of record JAUNZM010000709.1, on the reverse strand, counting down.
ATATGATCTTCAAGTTCCCTTCCAACCCAAACTATTTTCTTATTCTATGATTCTGTGATTCTATGATTTTTTCATGATTTATTCTTACTACTGTGTGATCAGTCATTGATAACATACTGTTGTTTTCTCAAGTGAAAGACTATTAATCTGATGATAAACAAGCACAAAGAGTGGTAAGTATAATTTTTCAAAGGGGAGAGAAGGAATTTATATCATAAAGGAAGCCTGGCAAGGTTAGAGATGTTTTTGAATATTTAAAATACTTATCTTAATTTCTCAGCTTTTATTGGCAAAGTAATCCAATACAACCTGTTACCTGATTGTTTTTCTTATTATTGCCATTTGATACTCTTCCAGGATTTAACTAATAATAATTTTTAGAAACCCCTTCTATTTGTTACTAGATGTCCATGATAACCATGTTCAAAGACTGTTTGATGAATTTAACAAAAATATTAGAATGATCCTAGAGCCCTGTATGGCACAATTGTGGCAAGGAGTTACCTCTATATCAGTGACTCAGTGTGACTGATTCTGGGTACTTGTTGAATTCCAGGGATCTAAATATGCAACATCAAACAGTGAGCTAGTATTTGTTACCTACCTGATGCCAATCCCAGTATATCCCAAGCTGCTTTACAGTCTAATACTGTAGATTAATGTTCAGATTCTCAAGGGAAAATTAAGTACCTTTTTAAGTGTCTAAATCCGATATGGGAAAACATAGGCAACAATAACCCTTGGTCCTGATCCTAAATTCACATAAAAATGAAATTTCTATAGCTGGATGTGTACATCTGCCTAAGTCTTGGCACTGTTATGCTGCATGGTCTTCTCTCAGCCTCTTATTCAGGCCTTCCTGGGAATCATAAAACAAGAGCTTGCTTGCATGAAGTACAGGAATAGCCAGTTAAGCCTTTGCCCCCTTCACACACACTTGCAGGAGTAGGATTTTTTTCTATCTTTCCTCTTGCAGCTTTGCTGTTAGGATAGTTTTGTAGGATGTGGACTGTCCTGTTGCAGAGGATGCTGCTGTGTCAGAAAAGAGATGAAAATGTAAGTATGAAGGAGTGGTTAGGAAACTTAGGTAGAAGGCAGTGCAGATTCCCTCTCTGTGTGAAGGAGTGTTTGTTTTATACGAAGTGAAACAGCTTAACAAGAAGAAAAAGAGTTTCCATCCTCAGAATAACTGTTGTTTGCTGATGAAGGCATTCTTCATGCAGGTAGGAGGCATGGATTACTGTCCCTCAGGCACAGACAGGGGGAACTTAATGCAGTGCTGTTATGCCCCAATCACTCAGCACTTGGTCCCAAAGGATATTGAGGCATTCAAGTATCTAAGTCAAAGATGCCTACAAGAAAAAGAGATACCACTGAGGACTGAGGCTTAGATTTTTTTGTGATATATGAGGTTGAAATTGCTACCTATAGAAGAAGCTGCTGGGTGAGTTCATGGATGATGGTAAATATCTGTTTTCCTAAGTCCATAATAATTCTGAAATTTAAAGTGGACTTTTTTTGGTTTTCCCTCTTCAAGAGACATATAGTATTTGAGGATGTTGTTTGGACCTCCTTTCATCTCTGCCTTCAGCTCAATGACATTTTTAATAGATCTTAAGTATTCACTCTGAATACAAATTCTTTCTCGTACAACATATCTCAGTTATCTGTTCTAGTTTGCTTCCCCTCCTTTCTTTCCCACAATCAGGGCTGTAAAAATGGTCAGCCTTACACCTTGTTTTCTTTAGGACCATATTGTTTTACAACAGGCGTACCAATACTGAAGAAAGAAAACATGGGAAACTATATTTTTTTATTTATTTATGAACTTGACATTACACATCATGCAAAAATAAAATCTTCATCTTGTTCTTGCCTCAATTATTTTAAGAATAGTTTCTTTAGAGAAAGCCCTTTACCTTAGATGGCACAAATGTGTGCATTTTTCAGCTACTGGAATATATTTATTTTTGGCTGTGGCATTCATTTTATTTATCAGCTCATTCTAATAGAGAGGGAGTCACCACCTCCACTTAGTTGAGTTTCAGACTAGGTAATGTGTGTAGGACATCTGAAGTATGGCTGTAGCAGACATGGGAAGTCCAGGCCAGGATGAGCTCAGAACTGAAGGATCTTAGGGCAGAATATTGTGTTTGACTGTCTAGTTATCCTACAAACTTACATTTACTATGGCAAAGTCTAGGGCAGCTCTAATTCAGGCAATGATGGGAGGTGTCAACTTCAGAGGAAGCAAAAAGTAAAGTAAGAATGGAACTAATGGAAGGTTATTTGGTTCCTGTAGGAGAGTGGTTTCCCATTTTATAGCTACAAGTAAAAAAAGTGCTAACTTAGCAAACTGCCATAATTTAGTTTTTACTAAATTGACTTTCCTGTTGGAATTTGCCAGAAGGCTTGATTCATTAAAGTTTGTTATTAGAGATATTTGGCTGAAAATGGCACTCATGGTGGGCTGAATCATAACTTCAAAAGTGAACCCTAGTTACTCAGAAGAGGTGAAGCTGACTCAGATTTCAGCATAACTCTGCTGATGCAGGAGGAGGAACTAGAAGTATATTTTGGAGGAACTAGAAGTATATTTTAATTTTTTTTCCTGTTTAAACCTGAGGATATTTTTGATGCCTAGATTATTTCCTCTTCCTACTTAAAGTAAGTTTTGACTTCAGTAGTTTACCATAAACTAGGCAGAATGCTTTGTACTTTCTTCAGTGATTAGACTCAAAGATTGCTTTACAGGAATGATTCCTTTTAAGCTTTCATAAACATTTACTGTAGCATTGTACTTAAAATATCTAAGCATTCTGTTATATCACTGCATGTGGCTCTGCGCTCTTATTAAATCAAGTGTGTCATCTTGCGTTGCTGCTACCTTAGAGACACAGGAGACAGTGCTCTGAAATTGTCAAGGGACATGAGAATGTTGCCATTATATTTTATACAGGATGTTAAATGATTAATATTTGTAAATTAATGCATTTAAATTATACGTGCATGAGACACTCCAAGCCTTCTAAATATATCTGAAAAAAATTCACCTGATAACTCTTTTTCCATTGGAGTCTATTTGAGGTGGTCAAATGAAAAAGAAACAATGGTGTGTAAGAATTATAATACACAAGATAAAGAGTATTTCTGGACAATTATAACATGCCTAGGAAGGTGTCGCAAGGAATAAGGCTGAAGGTCCAAATGACTTTTTACACACTTGAGAAATGCAATAATTTCCTAGAAATACACCACCTGAAGTATATTATTACTGTTATGAAATAGAATTCATGAATAGAAAGAAGGAAAATGGTAAGGAGGGGGACAGGCCTACGCATGCATGTACTAGCTAGTATTAAAGTGGGTATAACATCAGTCACAGCCAATCAAACAGTCTCAGTAATGCCCAAAGTACTACAGACATTTCATAATTAAGTAATGAGACGTGACAGAGCATGAATTGTGTTGTATTAATTCTCACCGAGTGTGTTGTTGTAAGGCAAGAGAATGAAGGCTGAGTGCCATCCGTCCAGCCAACTGTGAATTAATCCTTTCTCATTCTCACAACAGAACCCTTTATTGTGGTTTGATTAAATGTTAATTTTTAAAATATTTATATTGTTAATTAAGTGATGAGTTTCTAAGCCATGACAGCAATCAGCACAATTCTTTCTATAATTTTGAGCAGTGAATTTTGCTAGCCACTACTCCCTACTCAGATCCTCCACAGTCAGTCAACCCATCTGTTTTCTATTGTCCGTCTGCTAATGTATTCTAATATCTTGCCTCCTAATGCCTACTCTCATATCTGCATTCATTTGCATATAAGAAGCATCTATATGCCAGTAATGGTTATTGAGGTCCTTTGAGCATATAAAGTGCTTTGGAAGTGCTAAATATGGCTTTTGTTTACTATTCAAAGAAAACACTAATGTAGTGGGGGATATTGTGCATGTCCCTTGTCAGTCAGGACTTTATTCTGTTCACTGTAAGGGGGAGCAGTGTTTTTTTAATACTAAAAATAAAGCTTCGGGAGTTTGTGCCTTTGCAAAATTAGGGCATCCATTTCTCTTTGTTAGCAAGTGACTCCCAGTCAGATCTCACTTACTTAAAATATTATCTTTCTATAGTATTCTATATGGTACTCTAAACTGCTCTTTAATTTAGTATAGACCATTTACTTGGTGATGTAAAACTGGCTCAGGGATCTAGTGCAGGTACTTTACACCTCCAGTAAAAGTTTTGGTTTTGATTTCAGTAGGAGGCAATTCACTGTTAGTAAGCCTATGGAATCAACATTCCTGACCAGACTGCACATTTATCACCAGAGGCATCCTGAAAAGTACAGCATGGTTGTCTGCTGTATAAAATCATGAAGGGAGATGCCTAGGCAAACAAGGAAATTCACATGGGCTTTCATCCGTGATTGCTGTTCTGCTGTTATAGCTAGAAATACCCGTTAGCTTCGAAAAGTCCCTAACATGCTACTAAAGGGGCAGAGGAGGCTCCATGGCATTCGTGCATGGGGCAGTGTGGGTTTTGCTGGTCACTGTGGTCTACAAAATGTTCATGCTATGAACTGTCAGGGATAGAGATTACTGACAGTGAGAAAACCTGAAGATTCACTTCTGAAATAAATCACAGAGGTGAGTGCCGAGATGGTTGCTTTGTAAATCCATAAGAAGATCAAAATGCTTAGGTAGTAACACCAGAATAGGCATGAAAATACTGCACTGGGAAGCAGACAGATGGCATGCTTTTTTGACCTTACTACTGGTTATTTAATTTCATGAGTAAAGATATGAAGAAATTTCTTGGGTGAATATTAAGCAAACATATACTATTTCATAATGTTAATAGCAATTATTCACACACATGTTATTCATATACTTGTCTCTGTTAGTCATTTTTTAGTCAATATTAACTAATTATTAGTTAATTTAGCAATTATTTAGTAGTAGATAGTAACCCAAACACATAATTGAAACTGGAAACAAAAGGTATTGTCCATATTTGAAATTGTTAGTATAGTTACAGATAGAAAAACTATAATTACCTGGACTGGAACTGATATTCATTATTGAGATCACTGTAGGATTGGAGCCAGGTCATTTATTAATGATGTTCCTATAAAGAGAAAAAGAAACACCATTCTTATTATTGCACATTGTAATCACACACTCAACGTTAACTATTTGCCTCCTAGCATATCCTAAAGTCTATATATATTTGTAGCTTAAGAGAAAAATATATTTCTTTTCATCTAGGCACCTTACAACTTTGTTTCCAAAATTCAGATTTCACAAGTTTTTCATTCTGAATGGTTTTGAGAGCTGTCTTTGGAGTACGGAACACAGCAGTGATGAGGTAGATGCTCAGTAGAACATCATACTGAAAATTAGATATTGCACTGTATATAAATGTACGTACAGGTCCATCTACAAACTGAAAGAGATATACAATGTTATTAAAACAAGAAAATACATTATACTAACTTCATCAGTAGCTCTTCTCAGCCCAGCACCTTACAGGAGTTGTCTTCATCCAGTCACTTTGAAGGGGCATGAAGAAATTTTTTCTGGAAGCAGGCAGCCGTGACTCAGGGCAACATGGGAATTTTCATTAAAAGGAAGCAAAGTATGTTTTCTCAATATTTGGGTGGCTTGGACCCTCAGCACCTGGATGGTAACTATCGGTCTCCTTCTCCGTTGCTTTCTTTTAGTATGTTCTTTGCAAATAAGTTTAAGATCTGAACATACTGCCAGTGGGGCATTATTCTTGTCCAAACCTTTTGACTTCCATCCTTTACCCTTCTGAGCAAAGAAAGTAAGGTTAGTGCTTAGAATCTGCAGTGGTGGACATAGTTTGTGTTTTTATTGTGAATTATTTTGTGTGTTGCATAAAGATACTTTTTAGTGATGGATATGGAGTAAATTAGTTAAACAAATAAATTAAAATAAATGTAATTAAGACATTTGTAAATATACATGAGCTCATAAGTAGTTCCAGACTGACATATACTTACTATATACTTTGTTTTGCTCTATGGGCTTCTCAAGTTTTCATACTTCCATTACCTCAGTTTTCAGCAGATTTTCTGGCAAAGTGTAAATGACTGTTAAGGAAAAGGATGCTACTTGAGGTAGATTTGCACTAAGTTGATTGTTTATCTAAGTGCCAAAATGAATATCTGATTTGGTTTATTATCAAGTATTTGATAATTTTTACACAGCCTTACAAATGTTTTTTCTTTTCAGATTCTTGTTTATCAAAACAAAAGATAAATATTTCCTCTCCTTAGCGATTCTTGCTTTCTGAAGGTCACAGCTCAAATCCACTGCCTATATGTGAGAATTTAGTGCCATTTAAAACACCATTGGTTTCAGCATTGACTCCTAGGGAGCGATTCAAAAATCTGAACGTAGGTCTATAATATCATTTATATGCCTTAGAATGTCCTCCTTGAACCCAGCTGCTGTTTTAGGAGGTCTTCAGTGTCCCACAGATCTTGTGTTGTCTCTGTTGGTCCCACATGCATCTTATAAATACCCCAAGGTATTTAAAGTTGTGCTGAACACCTATGCTTTGGCACCTGCACTGCTCCCCCTCATGTTCTCTGCTCACAACAAGTATTCCTGGAGCAAGCATCATAGGTTCATGTTCATGTTTCTGTATTTCTAAATGCCCCGTGTAGGGGCAACCCATGACTATTCAGGATCATTTGACAGCCCATTGTCTTCCCATAAATATTTACATCGTTCTACCTACCGTACAATAAAGTATGAAGCCTCATATTCTCATTTCTTAAACAACCAAAACATACTTGTAGATTAATTTTAATGCACATATTTTTTCCGTTTGAATACATCATGATTAGAAGTTCATGACCTTGATTATATTATGCAATTTGAGAAATCACCAATAATGTCCATGGTGATTAAATATTCCACTTTGTAATTATTTTGTAACTTTTGTTCTGCTCTTTGCTCACTCCAAAAATTATCATAAAATTTTGAAAGATGTCCTCAGTGCAGAATATGTCCATAAAATATTAAATATTCAATTTTCCTCTATCATGGCTTGAAAAATTCATAATTACATGATGATCCACATAATAACTCATTCTGAAAAGTCATATATGGCACTCCCCCTGTGACTGAGTTAATAATTTACTGCTGTATGGGATTTTCACTCTGCACTGTTAGTCTTGGGAACATTTATTAAGCAAATGTTCATTTGCAAAGATCGGTATGTGAATGAAGAGGGTAAGAATTTAATGAGGAGTGACAGACAGGTGAACTGATTCCATATAGTTCTTTACTACAGGAGAAAGCAGATAGCTTTATCTTTCATAGCCTCGATAGACACACGAAATGAAATATAGAAGACAAGGGGCAAGAGGAAAAAAAAGGTACTTTCTTAGAAGGGCCAATGGAAGGATAAATCTGAGAACATATGAACATGATTAAGACCAGTGGAAATGGCTGTTCATATTCTGTACCTTCGGACTTACATAGCAGCCAAATTCAGACTTCTAGTTTTTGAGATCTTTGACCATTGTTTTCATTAGAGTCATTTCATCATTAAAGAAAAAAAAAAATCATGCCAAGAGTACAGAGTCAGCTTATCTGAAAGCAATATACTCTTGGAGAAACAAGACAATTTTCAAATTTTTATTCCAGAATGCATTGCAGCTTATTGTTAACTTTTATCATTTCCAGAAGTAAGAAACACTTGCAAACAATATAATTCAGCAACTAGTACTACAAATAACATTTCTTTCAGTAAATAATGAAAAGGTTTACTACACATTAACCCTGTAATTACTTTATGTGAGTTTTGGGTATCACATAATCAATTATAAGTTAAATAATACTGAATCTGGGTTTTATTTATAAAATAAATTAAAGAAAAAAATGAAATGGCACAGGAAGGTTTTACAATTCATTCGGAGTTCAGATTTGCAAAACATAGAGCATCTTGTTCATTATACAGCAAGAAGCAAATACACTTATTCAAGATTTATAAAATATCCTCTTTTTTAAAAGTACGTGAGTACAAAGAGGTACTTTACTGACTAAAGGACACTCCATTAAACATGCCATGACTTCAATAAAACCAAACAAGTCTTCCTCAATCTACTGCCACCAGGATGTGTAGGGATATAACATACAGCAGAACGTTTTTAATGATTTCATAATACTAGGTCCGAAAGGCTAGGTTTATGTCTTTTGATACACACAAAAAAGATGTTGCCTTTTATGTCCTTACTGAAATTAGGCAAAACTGGAATTTCTAGTTAATTTACTTTATGAATTTACTTTCAATCCACTGTGAGGGGAGAAGGATCAGTGGATTTTTCTTCTCCATGAAAGTCTAAATTTCCTAAAATATTTTTGGCCTCCAGAGCCTTGAAATATCATTTTTTAAAACTGCAGCATTTATTTCTGAGGTCATTGCTAAGATGAAAGCAAGTCTTATGAAGATAAGAATTATTCTTCAGGTGTGCTATATTTCCTTTTTTATTTCTTTTTGACTGTGGTAGATGATTGTATAATCAATGATGCACGTTACATTACTTTTTTGAAAATGGAAATAACACATCAAGGGAGATGTGGTGACAAAACTATGCAAAATTCAATTTTCCTAAAAGAATGTACAAAAGTTTATTTTTATTAAAATGTTACATATTTTAAAAGAAAATTTTCAAGCAGGTGATGTCAGCATCATTTTCCTTGATATATACATTCCCGGATAGAAAGATTTCAACAGAGGATGACTGAATTTGTCTTGGCACTTGGTTTGATTATTTTGGCTTTTAATTTTCAAAGTTCACTACATGACAATGTTGGAACTGAGACAAAGTCTTTGGTCTAAATTTCTGTTGGGAAGCCCAGCCTCTATCCTTTATTAGTAGACAATTATCTAAGAAACTTAAAAATGAACAGCCACAAAAAAGATTTAGTTTAGTCACTCAACGCAATGACTTCCACCTGCACTTAAAAATATAGGAACTTTTAAAGAGAAATTAAGAAATGCTTATTTCTCTTAACAGGCTAGGCAAGAAGCTGACAGCAATAGACTCTGATATAGACTTTTGTACCATGTATATCAACATAGAGACAAATAAGTACAGTCTCAGTGACCAGAGCATAGAAAAGAGGAGGAATTTGGATAGCAGATCAAAGAGAGAATTCATGAAACGGACATCCTTCATTTCTCATTCAAGAGTATTGAATATGACAATGTAATGAAGATGACTGACTGAAGTAGCAGTAAAGGTGACTGGGAGAAGGAACATAAATGGCTGCAAAACTGGCAGAGGTAAGAGTAACTATCTCATGGAAATTACATGCAATTTCTTAATTGCTTAATTAGTTAATTAAGTAATTAAGTTGTCTAGATAAAGAACAATTTGATTTCAGGATATTCCTAGGTTTTTAAAGAGTCAGTTCAAAGGATCTTGTTTAGCAACTTCAGTTTTTGCATGGCAATAAAAATAAGAGACTGTGGACAAGCATTATTTTTAACATAAATTTGTGAGACATTCAGAAAGAATGAGCTGGGATATCATAAAGGGAGAATAACATGACACACTGAACTGCAGAAAAAAAAACAGATTAAATTTAATCACACAGTCTTAAGACACATTAAGAGATATTTTCCTAGAGCTTATTGGTGAGATATGAGGGAGATGAGAAAGACCTATTCACTGACTGCAAGAAATGAGACTCACTTGACCAAAGACAGATGTATGCCTTTACAGTCAACTGGGAGAAATAGGCAGCACTTTTATGGCATAGTCCATTTCATCCTGAAATAGATATTTCACAAGATTAGTGATTACTTAGTGCCTATTTCTATAAATCGACCATAAAGAAACCCTAGACTGACTACTTAGATATATCTGTGTGTGATTAATGTCATCTGAGGGAACTATAAGCCACAAAGGTGATGTGGCCATGAAAAAAAAAAGGCAATCCTTAGGTATGTTGGTTCTGGTATTCTTCAATGAAGAGGAAAGGGTGTCAATGGCTTTGTGAAAAAAAAGAAAAAAAATAGAAAGGCAAGTAAAAGTTTGTCTACTATAACCTGGACAGATTCGACTGTTCACCTTCTGGAAAAAGCAAGTTCAGATTGGAAGAGCATAGCAAAAAGTTACTATAACAGATGAATAAGGATTCTATTTCATAAACTTTCAGGTTCACCAGATGTTAACAAATGTCTGATGAAGTATAACTTGTTTTTTTTAAAGTATCATTACCATGATTTCAACAAAGAAAAAGTGAGTGAGAAAGGAGTTAAGAATGCCAGACCTTTCTTTGTGCACAAGATAGGGATGGGAAAGAAGAAAAAGTTGTGTTCAGTCCTGAAACTTTGTTGTAGGTACTTTGTGTGAAGTAGAGCAAGGACCCACTCATCTTTCCTCTTCAGACTGGGAGCAATAATGACTACAAACCCCTGTGTGGATGCTGAGCACTTGCTTTCACTATGGGAACAAAGTTATTCAGACTAGCTGAGCATCCTGCCTCCCGAATTATAAAAATGGTACCATTCAATGATTCAGTCTTTTGCTGCAAGGCCCGGGATTCACCTCTAACTTAAGATAACAGAGTTTAGGTGTGTATGTGAAGGCATCTAAGTGGCTAACTCCCAACATAGTCAAAGGACATCCAGCGCTTGATTCAGTTACCTGAACGCAGATGTTTACAGATGGGGCAATTGCAAGGCAGATCTACGGAAACTTTTCAATTTCTCAAGCAGAACCTGAAGGCTGAATTGACCCCCAAGCCAATAAGTTAGAGGAATTTACAGAACTTTTCAGCTCACCCAAAATTAGCACTCTGTATTTGCCCTGCCAACTCTTCAGATTTTATTAACTGCACAGTCTAGATCTCTACTTAACTCACAGTTACTTACATGCAGATTCCTAAATGCAGAGGTCTTAATTTCAACCTAAATCTTGCCCCTCAGATCTAATTCAGCTGCTTCAATATAGGTGAATAAATAAAGATGTTTCAAGGGGGACTCCACTGGAAGTGCCCCAGGTTATCCCATTTGGTCTTCAATGTCCAGTTGGCAAGTGTCAGTGTCCCACAAACTCTGTATCAGGTTTACTACCTCCATTTCAAGGTTTGGTACTTTAGGCTGCATGAAGTAGCAATAGATTTTTATATTTAGACAATTAAATCAAGCCCTAAGTGTTTCTTGGTGCATATTTCAGAGGAAGGGGAAAAAAACTTGGGAGAGAGAATAACCTGGATGTCAAGTGTCATAAACAATTTAAATAAGGACTTAAAACATTTTCAAATGTTTTCTAAATTCTATTTTGCTTTGTTTTGTTTTAACCCATTACTATTCAAATGAAACATTTCAAATGTTGAAGTTTTTTTTCTAAATTGTGCTTTAAATGGCACACAGTGTCAAAGGACATTGCAGGCTTTATCTTTCATCTGCAAGAAAAAACATTTTCTCTAAACAGCTTTAAATTGCTGCTTTCAAGAGGTTGTTTCACTATGCCATTCATGCACTTGTGTAGTACGAAAGAACAGCAACCGATGAGATCTCCCTAGTAGGTACAAAATCCGGTTCAACTGCTTTATTCCACCTTATAAATAGCTTAACACAAAGAATTCCTGCCAGAACTTAATGCTTTGGGATTTCTGCTTGTAGTAGTGGACCATGCCTTGGGGCCAGAGTTCAGAATATCATTCTACTGAGCTTTAAATTTGGTCAGGGCCAAAAGGAAAAAGTAAAATGTCATGATTAGCATTTGACAGCTCTGATCGTTTGTGAAGTGTGTGGGGAAACTGGGAGAAATAGGAAAGAGAAGCTTGTTGATAATATTGGGATATTTGTTATTTATACTGCGGCATTTTGCAATGACATATACAAACACAAGTTTTGTAGAGGTCTATTGAAAATTTTGATTGCATTTGTTTTAGATATAAGAGCATTTGGAATTTAGGCATAAGAATGAAATAAACATGTCAAGGCTTGGTAGAATAAAAAAAAAAATCACCACTACTTGTTAACAGGGCAGTAAGAGCATAAATGTAATATAGTTAGGCTTGAAATGTTCATAACCTAGAGAGCAAAAAAACTTCAAGTATAAGTTGCCCTTATTTTAGTGAAACCACACTGAACTTTCTAAGTATTTGTAAAGATGGTCCTTGACAGCATGATGATTCCCAGCATGGTATAATGACAACCAACATATAGATGTATAAAGCATATCCTGAAGTACTTTATCAATGTATTTTATTTACAAATACATGTGAATATTACACAGCTGATGGGAAAACACATTTAGTGATAAGAGCAGATTATTTCTTCAGAAATACCCTCTGATCTCTGCTCTGTAGTTTGTTTCTATCACATCAAATAAGGAATTTATTATCAATATGGGGTATGCCAAGCATTTAGAAAGTTTACTGCATAATTAGTATTAAAGCATGGTATAGCTTTTCCTTTCCTAGATGCAGTGTTACAATATTTCCAAGAATTTTAACAATTATCATGAGACTATTTAGTCCAGCTAACTAAAGAACAAGTTTCTAACTGGCCTATCTTATCACTAGTTTAATCTAACAAGCTACAGATTGTATTATTTAAAATTACAATCCACTTCAAGCTCATAACTCTCTTGATTTAAAAAAAAAAAAAATTAAATCATCATGGAGCTCCTAAACTTCCTTCCAAAAAGAAGCTAAATAAAAAATGCTTTTAAATAGAATAATAAAAGAATGATCTCAAAGGTCATTTAAACCATATGGCTGTGACTAATGAAGAAGCTGCTCTCAAATATTTTCAGTCACCTAATAAAAAGAGCCATGACATGACGGCAAGCTGTCAGTTAGTTCTGAAGTATAATAAAGAAATTCTTCAATTAGATTGCACTAAATGACTGCCTTTGACAAGACAAATTTTGTTTTCCTTTGATCTTCTGATAGTGCCAACACGTACTTTTGAGGGGTCTGGCAAGAAACATACAGAGGATCCTCACTTGCCAAAATCAATAACATCAATTTCCATGCCTAAGAGACGGAAACATCAACTAATAACAGAAACATGCTCACTGTAGGTTGGAGGAACACTTGTTTGTGCCTTATTCAGTATATCAGAGTGACTGCTGAAGAACAATTCAGCCTGGTAAAACTCCTACATCTAGCACTGTCACACTTGGTTTCAGTATCTGCCGAATCCAGTAAAGGTCGACTATGCAAGTCAACCCTGCCTGAGGGCTTGTCTATCTTGAACGTTCAAATATCCAAAACAATTCTATTGCTTTCTTTCATGAATCAGTATTTGTGCTCCAGTTTTTCAGTCTTACTTTTCCTCTCATTCTTCATCTCCTTTTTGGCTTGTAACATGTCTTTATTACATGCAGATCCAAACATACTTAAGACATAACCCAGAGCCAAATCCATACATTTAATCTATGAAGTGTAAGTTATGTAGTTTCTATTTTTATACAAATATTTGTTTTCTGTGTTAAATATGAATTAAGTTCGGTGGGAGTTTGGTGTGCAAAACCTCTCTGTATATTTTTCTTACACCAACTCTGTTGTGGAGGGGTTAAGATTCGTGAGCAAGGTACTGTCAGGTTAGCACAGGTAAAAATAAAGTATGAGTATGTAAGAAAATCTTCCTTATTGTAAATACTATAAAATAAATCTTGATAGAGTCAGTAAATAACTGTGACCTATTGAGCTGCGCTATTTCTTTTAATCCTCATGTGCATATTTTTTAAGAAGTAGAACTTAAGGATGTGATTACCTACTGCCTTTTCCAAGAAGCCCAGACTCATTTTGTACATTCTGCAATAGCGCTTCGTTATTGAAGAGCTATTTGCTGCTTACATTTTCCTTATACCACATCCACAGCTGACAAGATAGGATTCCACATTTTCTTGTGGGCTGTTTTATGCTGGTCCACACATGGTAGCACGTGTTAATTTGTAACTGTTCTCTGAATGAATGCATGTTTGTCAAGGTAGACCTGATTAACTCTCCAGTAGTCTGAGATGCCTAAGAGCTGCTGTTTTCAAACATTTACCATACTCTGTCTTCTAAGTACAGTGATATTTGACTGTATCTGTGAGTAATTAGCTATTATAAGGATCAACTTTCTTTCCTTTCCTATACTCCAGCACCTTCTACTTCTCCATCTTCAGATTTTCACTCAGTCATTGGTGTCAGGTTCTCTTGTCCTTTCTTCACTTTCTTATACCTCCCAGCTTCCCCAGTCAGGTCAAACTCTTCAGCTGAGTGCTGGCTTCTTCCTAGATGCTCTTCCTAGATGCCCCCTCCCTCACTCCCCCCACGCTCCATCTATTGCATTTATTCTTCCTGATTTACCAACTCCAGCTCTTGGCCAACCTGTTTAACCCTCTCCCTTTGTTTCGACACTGCATTTTCTGCTGTTAGTTCTGGTTGCCTTACCTGAACTGTCTTCACTTCAGCGATCCAGCTCTTAAACAAGTCAGTTTGCAAACTCCTTGTAACTCTTGCTTTGTTTGTCTGGTGCATATTAGTAAAGTTGCTGCACTGGTAGGAGATTGTCAAACAAACTCTGAAGAAATCTGAGCTGGAAATTTCTACTACAGTTTTCCAAAAGTTTACAAAGTGTCCAGATGGGAACAGATGTTCACATGGACCACTAAAGGTTCATTAACATTGCTTAAAATCTTATCTATCCTTTGCAGGAGACATGAAGACATCTTCCTATTTTAGGGGCAACAGTCCCTGACTACAATCATTGTTAGACTGCAGCTCAGGACTTCAAAGTTGGAGTAACTAACTCTATGACCATAGAAAGAGAAGAGAATCATTAGATTTGTTGGAGGAATTGTTAAGACTGAGAGGACAAGGACAACCAGAAGTATAGAGGAAATCTTAGCCAGCTCATTTTACTGAAAAAAACCCCTGCATTCAACTCCCTAGCTGTGAACAATCTCAATGGCCGTGGGATTGCAATTACTGGGAAAATACAGCAAGAGGCAAATTGCAGCTTTTGTGTAGTATAGAACTAACTTCTAGAGGGATTGGAATAAAATCTCTCACACTGTCTTTGACATTATTGGCCAATCTGTGATGATAAACATCTTCAAAGGAAACCACATGGAGCATGTGGGTCAACAGACACATAAACTCTTGCTGTCCTAAGACTAAATGAGAGCTCCAAGCAGGTTATGGTCCAGGAAAGGACAACTCTGTAGTGCTCTTTTGTCTGCAGAACTCCCTTGAGTAAATCCGATTTACTCAAGCTTGGCACTGAGGCCAGAATCAGATCCCTATTGTACAATAAACAGTACTATTAAATGATTCATGTTTTCTTCCAAGAGTTCTCCTTCTAGGAGTAATACTAGGTTAGTCATGCATTTATGACTAACAGCATACAAAACTGAATAAATTTCTTCCACATAATAGCATAAAGCAGTTCTGGTGAGCTGGAAACCATTTGTAAAGCATAGAAAATCAAGGTAAATTGGTTGATATAATGGGCTGATTTTGTACAATATATATGTATTGAAGAGGGCAGGTAAACAGTTTATTACTATGGAAATATATTTAGGAAATTTCTAAGCATTTTTATCTTATAATTTTCAGAGAAAGATTTTATTAGACAAGCTCAAATATAATATTTAGACAAAATGAAATAATTTGTGGTACATTTGAAGTTTGTTTCAAGTTTTCATACACTGCTAAAATTTTATTTTTTTAATTCTGGAGTTTTGCAGATTTAGTCCCAATTAAGAGATTTGTGATTAAGATGAGTTTTAAGTAATTAGGTTTTAAAAGAAAGCTGTATCATCTGTTCAGAAATGTAAATATTCTTTGAAGTTGGCACTGCCTTCTACAGTTCACAATGTTCGAGGTATAAATTATGGAACTGTTCCTAAGAAATCTACTCCCAGAACATGCTATTGGAGACTCTATCTCTTTTTCTTCTTGTGAACAACCCATCTTCATATTTCTGGAATGACTGAGGCAGAGTTCCTGTGGAGACCAGCCTCATTCACCCAAAAAATAATTGTAATTCATTTCTTGAGCTTCAAAGGACAGAGGAATCCTGTGGAAAAAAAATAATAAGAAGAAATAATTGTAAACAAAGTATTGACTGTTCAAATATCTTAATGATCTGTTAGTATGTTTCTCTCTATATCAGTTCCCAGTAGGCAGAAATAAACTCAGTGTCAGCTAGGCTTATAAAGTAATTGATGTCAAAAAGTGTGTACACAACTGGTAAAGGTCAATATCCTATGTACAATGTACAAACATGATTATACCTCTAATAGAAATATGAGATATATGTAAATTGGATACTGATATGTATATAACACATTTACATGGCTGCATATGCATACGTGCAACTGTGTGTATATGTTCATATACATATAAATATCTCAGCACGTTATATAGAATATTGCCATAAAATAAGCCGTGCCTCCAAAAAGAAAATATTTTGTAAGAAATGTAAACTGCAGTCAAGGCTGCTTTGAATTACTAAAAATTTTTTTGGTTAAAGGGTAAATACACCTTGTACCTCATAATGAAAATCTTATAGGTAGGGGGTGGAGATTAACACTGCAGGCTGTCTGCAGAATATTAATAAAATTCAATATATTTTCTAAAAGGTATAATTTATATTTTGTGGAAATGAGTCTCTTTTTGTAATAAAATTCTTCTGTCCTTCATTCTGTTCATATAATTTTTCTATAAATCATCCTGTAGGATTTTTTTTCTAAATATTCATCTCAGAGAGAACCTATTTAAATAAGCCCTCTTAGCAAGATATTTCAGAATTAAAATTACACCACGAGCAATACTTTATCCAATATGCTTCTATCTATAGAATTGCTTTGTGATTAAAACAATATTTTCTAGAATTATGTTATGTTAAAAAAGCTGATCTGAGGTAATGCTTCTAGTATATAAACACTATGTAAAAAATGCAAAAAAATTATCTTTAACCATTTTAATTTAACCTGCCTCTGAACCTGGGTAAAACTAGCTGTTTTTCTCTCCACATCTACATATATAGTGAAAAAAACCTAAGGGCATTGCAGTACAACAAAAGAATAAGAAAGGAGAAAAGTGCTGCTGGTTATACTTTATTTTCCTCAATTTGCAGTAAACTAGAACATTATGCTCTTTGTAGTCATGTAGAAATAAAGCCTGTGATGTCCCTGGAATTCTTGGGGAGGTTTGATCAAAAAAATGGGTAAATAGTATTTTTTAGAGAAAAAGACTGGAATCAAAACAAAAAAGAAAACGTGGCATCATTTGTTAGATGGAGAAAGCTTATATTCCAATTCTGGAGCACATTTCATAGTGTCTTCTCAGTTCTTAGGCTAGATATTTGCCTGAAGCAGGAGAGGACTTGCACACATACATAAGTGCTTTTCTGAATTGATTCACTGATGGACTGAATTATTTTCATTGAAAGACAAAACCCAAGAAATAAATGAAGGTAGAAATCCAGAAGTGGGCCCATAATTTTCTTTTCTTCTTTAAGTTCATACTTCCACAATTATAGAAGAAGGGTTCAAGAGTTACACTGTATGTTTTTCTTAGTAGAAGTCATAATTAGTGGAAGAAATGGCAGGTTTTCCCATGTTACCCACAAATCCTCAAAGACGTATTTGTTTCTAAGATAAGTTTCTAGGAAACTTGGACAGTGTATATAGTAATGCTGTGTATGTAATACTTCATGCCTACAAAAATACTGTTAACATTTGCATGGAAACTGTGTGGTGCATAAGAACAGGCAAGGAATTGTTTCACTGCCCAGCCTGCAGTACAGACCAACGTTTTTGCTGAAGCTAGATATTTGGTCACTACTTCATTATTAAGCAATATACTATATGTACGTCTAATTTACTATATATAGTAACACATAGCAATATAAAGCGATATATGATACACACATGCATATGGACGGGGAAATACATATTACTTCTAGATATTATGCCAAATATAAACAGCTTGCTACCGTAACTTCTAATCTCTGTGAGGCTAAATGTTCACCTAATCCCATACTTAGTGTCTATGAGAATGGCCAGAAAGGAAGGAATGGGATAGTGGCAAATGTAAATTAAACTGCTCCCTCACTGGCTCCAGCTAGAGGTAGAACTGCCCCAAGATTGCTGGCCTATAGGTCATGGTACAGAACAACATTACATATTATGAGCCTTCCAGGATTCATCTTCTCAGAAGAGGTCTACATATGAAGTAGTTGCTTTAAGGTGTCTTTGCAACCAATAGAAAGAACAAAACTCTTCCAAGGCAATATTTATTCAACCTAAACCGAGCATTTAAAATACATCAAATAACACTTCCTAAGGAGTGTGATAAAAGGGTTAACTGTTGACCACAGATATTCATGGGAAAGGACACATACCATACGGAATGTCCAAAAGAGGAGACAAATAACAAATAATTATACAAACTCATATTCGACAAGTCAAAGAGAACAACTAGACTCCCAGAATGCACATCAAGTTGAGTTTCTCTCTGTCACTAATGTATATAGTCCAAAGAGCCATTCTGAGGCCCATTCTGGGTAGTGTTTCTGCATGTAATTACCCAGTGCTTGAAAACGCCTCCTGATAGATAAGGATCTGCTCCTGTTAACACTAATTGACCACCCTCAGGCTCTTGCATAACGCTACAGGCTGAATAGATATAGCCCACATTCTTTCTGTCTACTTTCCCTTTGTTTTATTGACTTTTAATATATAACTGCATTTTTTCTAAAGAATTTACGTCTTCACATTTTTCTGGATTCTTATCATCAAAAGATCCTTTTTTGAACCTTTTCTAAGATGCTACACTACTGCTACTACCAGAAACAGCCTCTCTGGATTTAGTAGATATGATCTAGAACATATGGATTACCCATGAAAGAGCTAGGAGTCTGGATAGGGTAAGTTGGGGTATCTCCAGTGACACTAGATGTCCCTTTTTAAGAATCAAATCCAAAATATAGAGGTTCAAATCATATGCCATCACATAGGAATCTGTCTACATTTTAAATGCTGTAACAATCTC
The DNA here is from genome assembly GCA_033459285.1 of Clamator glandarius. Classification (NCBI taxonomy): domain Eukaryota; kingdom Metazoa; phylum Chordata; class Aves; order Cuculiformes; family Cuculidae; genus Clamator; species Clamator glandarius. Next base: position 228,840 of record JAUNZM010000709.1, on the reverse strand, counting down.
TCATGTATCCGCATAGCGCTGGCAGATATAGAATCATAGAATCATAGAATAACCAGGTTGGAAGAGACCCACCAGATCATCGAGTCCAACCATTCCTATCAAACACTAAACCATGCCCCTCAGCACCTCTTCCACCTGTCCCTTAAACACCTCCAGGGAAGGTGAATCAATCACCTCCCTGGGTAGCCTGTTCCAGTGCCCAATGACCCTTTCTGTAAAATATTTTTTCCTCATGTCCAGCCTAAATCTCCCCTGGCAGAGCTTTTGGCCATTGCCTCTTGTCCTGTCTCCTGTCACTTGGGAGAAGAGGCCAGCACCCTCCTCTCTACAATCTCCCCTCAGGTAGTTATAGAGAGCAATGAGGTCTCCTCTCAGACTCCACTTCTCCAGGCTAAACAACCCCAGCTCTCTCAGCTGTTCCTCATAAGGCCTGTTCTCCAGCCCCTTCACCAGCTTCCTTGCTCTTCTCTGGACTCGCTCCAGAGCCACAACATCCCTCTTGTGGTGAGGGGCCCAGAACTGAACACAGGATTCAAGGAGCGGTCTCACCAGTGCCGAGTACAGGGGGAGAATAACCTCCCTGGACCTGCTGGTCACGCCATTTCTGATACAGGCGAAGATGCCATTGGCCTTCTTGGCCACCTGGGCACACTGCTGGCTCATGTTCAGTCACTGTCAACCAACACCCCCAGGTCCCTCTCCTCAAGGCAGCTTTCTAGACAGACTTCTCCCAGTCTGTAGCACTGCACAGGGTTGTTGTGCCTCAAGTGCAGGACCCGGCATTTGACCTTGTTAAAACTCATGCCGTTGGTCTCTGCCCAGTGGTCTAGCCTGTTCAGATCCCTTTGCAGAGCCTCCCAACCCTCCAGCAGATCAACACTTCCACCCAGCTTAGTGTCACCCCCAAACTTGCTAAGGGAGCACTCAATGCCTTCATCATTGATAAAGGTAAATGATAAAGACATTGAACAGGGCTGGACCCAGCACTGAGCCCTGCGGAACCCCACTTATAACTGGCCTCCAGCTGGATTTACCACCATTAAGCACCACTCTCTAGGCCTGGCCATCCAACTAGTTTTCCACCCATATAACATGGAAGCTACAGTACATGTGTTCTCCTCTGCAACAGCAACTTGAATTGAGGTGGAAAATGCCAGGTCTGTCACACATCATTTGATGTCAATGTATTGACAACTAAATTGAGCCCAGAATCTCATCCCTAATTTGAAATCACATAATTTATGAGTGTTTTGATATAATTTCCTCACAATGTGCTTTTCTTCTCAGCATAGCATCCTGTTATTCCTTTTCTTCTTAGCATAGCATCCTGCTATTTCTTTTTCCATCAGAAACATTAATCTTCCTTCTCTTTATGACTGTAAAGACAGAAAATCACAACCATACAATCTTTATGACAAATTGATCAAATTATAGTGAAGATCACAATGGATATCACTGGTTTTTTTGGGAAACATGAAATACTTCAATAATAATTATACTTGAAACATTGTGTCATAATACACAGCATGCACTGTCTAGATACAAAATTTGTACATACAGATATTTCATCTTATTATTAATGTTTTGGCTGCATCCAATGACAGCATATTCTTGAAAGTTTTGTTTCTGTTTCCATCCTTGTATATCATGAGAAAAATTATGGCTTAGATATTTACTGAAAGAAAATACTTCCACTAGGAAATATTTTTACAGTATATTAAGATTCATAACTTTTCAGTGATTCAATGTTCTTGTCTGTTTTAAAACTCAAAGTGTCTTTCAGGTTTTTTTGACTGCCCCTGAATTTTAGATTTGGCAGGGTTTTCTATTTTGCAGATTTTTTCTCCTAGCTATACAACATTTCAGTTTAAATAATAATACTTAGATCATTAGTTCAAAGTTATTATCTTATTCTTTAGGGAGAAGTGGGAAAACTAATCTGAATTTTGAAATTTGCATTAATACTTTTGTTTTTTATCCATAATGGATTGCTCATAGAATAGCTTTTGCCTGCCATAAACACGACGATATTTAATAATTTCCTTCCTGTAAGACATCTTAGTAAAGCGCTCAGTGTATGATGAAATACTTCAAGAGCTGATTGGCTTACATTCCAAAAGGCAACTGTAAAAAGGTAGCAGTATCAGGATTTTTTATGTCTGTGGATCCAGATCCTAACAGAATATCTAATTTCCCAAAGAAAAATACTTCAGCAACTCAGAAAATATTCCCTCTCTACACAGAAGCAGAAACGTTCCCACTTCACACTTTCCTTCAGAGACGTGCCACAGGTGAAAAAAGCAAAATTATCTAAGAAAATTGTTAAAGAAATAATTCAGTCCCTCAATTTCTCAGGTGACTGGACGACAACCTTGAATACCATGCTTCAGTCCTTTCAGTTTCCTTTGTTACACTTGGCTATATTCAGAACAATAAAAAACCCCCAACAAACCAACACATAAATGTAGACATTTCACTTAAACAACTATGTTGGCACTACCAAAATTTGAGGTGCTGCTTAGAGTCAGTATGTATTCAACCTGTGCAAACTATTTAACTAATATAGTTTTTTGTATTTGTAGTTCAGCTTCATAAAATGCTACCAGAAGTTGTATCCATCACCTACTAACTAACTTCTCTTCTATGGCTTTTCTCCCATCTTCTCTTTCATTATGCCATTATACTTATTTCTCCACAGATTATGCTTTTAATTCTATTGCTGTTTCTTCTGTCTGTGAATATAAATTACATATATTGCCCCAGTGAATATTGCAGGGTTTTCAGCAATTTTTCTGTTTACTTCTGAAAGGGAGAGAAGCACAGAAAGTGACTACTGCATAGCACCCTCAGCAAATATGTAGGAATCTCTGTCTTCTCACAACTTTGAAAGGTACTTGCATGAACACATCTGGGAGCATTTAGAAGCAGAAAGTTTAATTTTTATGAACAATATGCAGTGACAGTATTTTTCCTCTTATGTTAAATAGCTTAAGAGGCAGGCTGCTATTGCAAAATACCTCCAGCAGTTGAAAGATGGACATAGGTGCTCTTGTAAAACAGTTCATCTTGAACATCTGATCCTCAATTCAGTCACCTGTGTGTAAATCAGAACCCCAGATGTGCTCACCTAGTCTCCAGGTGCCATTTCAAAAGGACCCATGTCTCCCTTGACTCCTGCATAACCAAACTGGTGCAAGTAACTCAGGACTGTGGAGTATTTCAAACATTGATTGCCTGTGTTGATAACCTTGTTGTGCCTTCTGCATCTACTTTAGGGTGCGCCTACCCCCTAAAAGTGTTAGTTCATCTCTATTTACCATAAGGAGACCTAAATAATCACATCACATCTTTCAAATGGCAGAACCTAGACATGTGGTTTTAGCTGGTGGAACTGATTCTCACAGGAAGCATCAGGCAGCCCTAATATTCAGAAGAAGGATTAGAGTTATCTTAGAGCATTGAAAAACACATTACTCTTGGAAGGGATTAAAACATTTTGTTGTAATTCTACAAACTAGGAGTTAGAGATGCAGACTTCCTAAGCAGGTCAGTTTCTAGCTGTCCTGTACAGCTTACCAAAGCCTCTGAAAAGCATGCAGATTTTTTCTACAGAACTGAAGATAGGATTGCTTTGTCATCCTTCCTTTAATTATTTTTCCTCTCTAATGCCTATCAATAAAGGAAAAAAAAAAAGGTGAGTTAGGAGGGAGGGTTTGGTCTGGTGTTTGCTTCTCTAATGTTCTAGAGTTCTAGAAAAGCTTGGTGTGCCCTGTTTGACCACGTAAATGCAAATCTCTTTTTACAAGCTTGTGTTCCTATTTCTCCTGTCGGAGCAGGTAGGTACGGTTTTCCTTTGAAATTCAACTATTTCAAACACTTGCTAATATGGGGTTTGGGTTGTTTTGGGTTGGTTTTTTTTTTGGAAGATCTACATCCAGATCTTGTCTGCCTAGATTATTGGAGGTATTACACCTCCAAAAAACCTGTTGTCACACAGTTTCTGCAAGGTCTTTCCCTCCTCAAGGGCTTCCCCTAAAACATACGTAGTCCTATTCAATCCCATTTTCTGTCTGAGAAAACCATTGAAATACGTATACATGTTCAGGGAGTAACAGGGAACATATTAACTATTAAAAACAGAAATAGAAACTTAAATTAAACAGGAAGGTATTTACCAATTTAACATTTTGCATGCTCCCTGTGATATTTATATAATTGATATTCAACTTTTTACTAATTTTACAACTACTGATTTTCATTATTTCTTTTATCTCACTGGCATCTCTTACATGTTGGTAGATTTTCATTTTCCTCTGATTTTACTCAGTTTTAATGTTTACTTTATATTTTGGCATCCTTGCTCTGATTTTCTTTCCTCATAATCTTTCCTTTTTTACTCTGTCATCAGCAAAATACAAAATGCTGTAGGTGTAGTTTTATTCTGATTATGTATTAAGCATGGATAAGTGTTAGATTGATGCCATGAAAGACATAAAGTACACTGGTATATTCTCTGTCAAGGAACACATTAGAACAGAATAAAAACAATAGAGTACCATTTGCTGTCTACTTCATAGGCACATATTTAATTAAGTTATGCTGCTCCTAAAATTCAAAAAGCTTAATCTTTTTCTGTCCTTAAATTAAACTCCCTGTGCTTTGCAATGACCAAAACAAATAATCTATGACCTACAAACAAGACACTTCTATTCCCTAAAGATTTACTTCATCTTCTCCTCTAGGTTATACATCTTTGAACCTCTCTTTTCTGTAACGACCTTCTGGTGCTCATTAGCATGCTGATTACCATTAACACAGCTATAATGCTGCAATTTTCTTGGTGTATGTTGAGGAGGAATGCTCATCTGAATGCAGTCAAGGGACAAAATTAACTGCATAAATCTACAGCACAAACTGGATCTCATCCAACCTAAAGTGAGTCGTCCTCCCTCTGCTAGGTGTGACATCATCGTCCTGCTCCCTGCTGATGGCTTAATAAGTATCCCCAGGTTCCACACTATTTAATTTACCCCTTCTCTAAATTTTACAGCTCCAGTGATGGCCGACCACTTTGCAGTACTTTCTCTTGGATTGTGTGTACCTTTATTTTTTCTACTGTTTCTCCTACTTAGTCCCCAAGTTACATAGTCATGTATTAAACGAAGATTTAAATAAATGTATGTATTTATCTGTATGTCATTACTTTCATATTTTGTGAAATCATTTATAGGGTAATGGAGTAGGATGGTTTCTAGCAAATAATATATATATGCAGAACTATGATTTTGACTGAGATATGCATGGTCTGATTATAAATTAATTATTCCATATAAGAGGTAATAAATACAGGCTGAAATATGTTGCTTATTTTGAATCAGAGAGAAAAATGTTTCCCACAAAAGCACTAGAACAGTTTTATAACTTGTTTCAAAATCACACAAACACACACAATACTTGATATTTTTTGTCAGAGTGGTGTGGTGAACTGCAGAGGAAAGAGGGTTCAGGCAACGAAACTTATCTAACTCAATCAAAGGCACAGTTTTTTCCTAATTATTGCAATAAACAACAGCAAACTTCCACAGTTCTCACTATTTACATATATCTTACTTTAACTATAAACTTATCTAATTTGGAATGTGGAGAGTTAGTTCTGAAAGAAGAAACATATAACTAAGAAACAAACTGGCTTTGGATATAAGAAGGATATATTCAAAGAGAGGAAAAAAGGGACAAGAAAGAATCCTGCTGAAGGGTAGGACATCGTCCCAACATCATTTGTGTTCAGAGAAAATAACTTTTTGGGAGACTCAGTCTTTATTGTTGGCCTCAGGTTTCCTGGGTCAGAGAACCAAAAGCCTATCATCCTGGCAGTGAATAAAGGACTTGGCTGGAGCATGTATTCAGATCTGGAAAACAAGAAGGCTCCCAAGCATCATGATTAAGACATGGGTAGAGTGAAGAGTGGGGAAGAAAGAAGTAGCCAAGAAAGTGTATCTGTAACACACCAAAAAGCTTCATCCCCATCCCTCCCTGTTCAGAGCACATCCTTCCACTTCAATCCCACACTCTTAGGGGCTGCACTGCATTTCCATGTTTTGTTGTGGAAAGAGAAGAGCCAGGTGGAAAACAAGGAGGAGAAAGCAAGGCATAACTTCAGCAGTGCAATAGTGTCACCTCCTGATAAGCCTCTATTGCCTTCTGCTGCATGTCTTTGGCATTATGACACTCTTGTGGTATTAATATAACTTCTGTGAGTGGGGACCATAATTCACTCAAATTTAATAGTCTCCTCAGGGCAAGATCAGTTGTAAGTGCACCTATCCTGGCAGAGGTTTGTTCAACCTGTTCTTAAAAACTTCCATTGATAGAGCCCTTCCAGTCTCCCTAGGCAACTTAATTTACCACTTTACTGCTAGAAATGTTTCCCAGATGTCTAACTGGAATCTCATTAATTTAAGTCCATTAATCCTGACTTCTTTCAACATCTTTTATATAGTTTAAACCTATTACTATGTGTCTCCTCATTTTTCTTTCTACTTCACAATTCAGTTTTTCCAGTCAATGTTGTTACTTTTCTATGCAGAGTATCAACAGTCAAGGGGAACAATAGGCAGAAAATTAAAAAAAAATATATTAATGAGTAAAATAGACACCACTGAAGTTTTGTGGGATTAATTCTGTCGTATGAACTCCAGAGGCTTAAACTAGCCTATGTGTCAGGTAAGGTATAGCAGAGGAGTGGATATGTTCAAAAAGGTCAGAGAAGTATCCAAAATGAGAATTATAAGAACAATGGATGAGCATGCTTTTCTGCCGGGAAAACTTGGAGCGTCATACATGGGAGTTTCAGCTACAAATACTTTACGTTTATAGAAGCAGTCTTAGGGAGTTGACAGGGGAGGGTTGGTGGAGCTGGGGAGGGATAATTTCAAAATAAGGAATTATAAAAATTTTCAGCTGCTTGAGAATTCAAACATCTTTGAGACTATTGTCTTTGCTAAATTATGTTCAAACTAGCAAAAAAGAATCACAGAAATTCATCAATGGATTCAGAAGGTACCTGTGAGTAGGAGATATGCAGTCAAAGGAACACATATGGGCATACACCTTGTTCCGTTAAAAAATCATCATTTCATTGGGGTGGTGACTATTTTTATGTTATATTCCTCTTTTTCTGCTGCTTCTCTTTTTTCTCTCTGTCTCCTTTATTCTCTTCTTAAATTTACCTCATGTTTTCCTCTGCACCTTTGGTTAAATTTGGTTGTATCCAAGATCTTATCCTAAACTGTTTGTTACATTGACCAAGCTCAAAGTAAAAGACCATTGCTCCAAGTTGCAGTTGCTTTGAGTGAGCTCAAAGTAAAGAGTTGTAACCTTGACTGTGTTTCAAATAAATATTGTAATTTTGAGTAGACGTCTGAAGTGATTGTCATCACTCTGGATCACTGTGCAAATATACAAAAGAAACCTACCTAGCTTGTCACCATCCTTCTGAGCAGGTCTGCTGGAGTCAGACTGTAAGAATATACAAAGGAAATCTCCTTATTGAGCCCTAGCAATGGTATCTAGAGAAATCTCCAATTGTGCTTTCCCTAGTACTTACTAAAAAATATGTTTCTGACTGGCTAACAAAATTATCTGATTACCTGTCTTTTTGCTTAGTGAAGTGTTATTTTCAAGGTTTCATTAGAACAGGAAGTTCATGGCAGTTTCCCTTTGAATTTGTTACAAATTCTTCTGGTTATAAAGAACGTATCTGCTGTAAAATAAAGAGTCACAAGGAAGGTGCAGTAGTAACAAGGTATTTCTGGTAAATGTAGACAGAAACAAAACCAAACAAAAATGGAACATTTTTGCCAAATGCTGTTAACATGTGTTATGCTTAACAAGAAGTAGGTTGAATGATGTATTTTCTCTGCCAGATGATCGAAGGTAGCCAGCAGGTAACAAATTCCCTTGTTGTTGCTTATAACACTAATAAAGAAAACCAACAATCAGTTTAGTGAGCTATATGAAAAATCAGAGATAGACATCAGATTAAGTCATTTAGAAATGAAAGTCCTTTAAGCATTTTCCAAACATAGAATGGGGCAACAGGAGGATGCTGCTGTGGTGATTAATTGTACACTATGCTGTCAGTTACATGAGAAGATTACAGAGAAATCTTTTATTCCAGTTCACATGTGGTTTGAGTATAAATTAGGATCTCATGAAAGTATAGGGTACCTAAAGCTCAGGTGAGGTTGTGAGTATGGTAAAAGTTGTAAGATCTTGTTCCCAAGAATTCTTGCTCTATACCTGTCTATGTAGCACTGCTGTATACCAAGATGAATATGAAGGATCTACAACACCCTTGCTTGCACCTTCACTTCCAAGGGATGGAAGTTTAACACAAAGCAGAATAAGAGTACTGCTCACAGAAAGCAACCATAGGGAGTCATGGAAACCAGGATGTGCTGTAGCTTGAATCATGTTCTTTACTGTGAACTCTTTCTGCTGAAGTGATAAACTGAGGGAAGGAGAAACTCTTTGCTCTCCAAACTAATTTCTTAACATGGAGCTCTGGATGCTGTGATCATATGTGTTCCCTGATTTTAGATAGCTACATCAAACACTATGAAATAGAGAGGGATATCAAACTGAGGATTAGGATCAAAAGAAGAGGAGGAAATGTAGTCATACTTTACTTTTACAATAACAAAAACAAACACCAGTGCACATATGGTAACAGGGAGAAAAAGGCACTGCTAATGGCAATCAGCTTGTCCTACTGGTCCAAAGAATCCTAATTATAACATTTTGAAAAAGCTGTACAATACTCTGGAGGACTCGGTTACAGCAAGCTCAGCAAAAGTGTCTGCTGAGCAAATGCTGGCAGCTTTTCTGTCAGAGTCAGTGTTGAGTGCGGTTGGGGATACACTATTATTGGTACCAGAAAATAAATTCAGAAAAAGACTTGGGAGCCTGGTTCCAGAAGAGGATGGTGATCCAGAAACAATGGAAGTATCTGAGGTAGTAAGCATGCTTGTGGTTTGGCCATAAAATTTATTTGGGGGACTAAACTCTGTTGACTGGGCATCGCTGAGCATCCAGACATACTAAAGCCATGGAGACTTCATCAGCTGAGTTTTTTCTGCTCAAGTTCTTTGCTGGGTTTAACACATTAGATGCTGGATCACATCTGACATACAGCAGCAACACTGAAATTTGCAGTCACAACTACTCTGTTTCATAAAACATACATACTCCCTTTCAAAGAATAAAATAATTTTTGTAATACTGGTTCAGAAACTGAGGGATCTGTTTAACTTGAGCTTGGTTTTATGATGTGAAGCCTCATATTCTTTATGCATGGCACATAAGGGATGCGAGAGCACAGGTTTTCTTCAGTTGCATTGTTGAAACTGTCCCACTGTGCAGAAAAGTTCTCACAGTATTGTAGAATGGGAGTAAAGGGGAAGGAGGAAGAAAGCAATAGTGAAAATATGATGGCATTGCCTAAGCACTCACTCACGGAAGTGCAGTGGTTATTTCATCATCATAAAGAAAGGGCTTCACAGAAGATACCTATTGCCTTTATCCCAACCAGACTAAACAAGAGGTAGCTGTCAGGCTGGGCAAAATGGGGCAATTCTGACATGAGTAACTTCTTGTCTATGAGCTGATTTCAGGCTTTAGTTTGATATTGTTATTAGATTTTTTTTTATTTGAGGGGTAAACATTGTTGAAGAAATAAAGCACTTTTGGAAGTAAGTATATAAATTGGATCTAAAGGTCTTTGCTTTTGTCTGCCCCCTTATTGCCATCTGGAATACGGTTTCATATGAATGGCAGCAGGTGCCCTGATCAATACTGAGCTATATCTGGATTGTAATGCAGAAGAGAAATGTTCTTCAGTCTCTAGGGCTGAGTCCTCCCCAATCATAGAATCATAGAATCACTAGGTTGGAAAGGACTTACTGGATCATCGAGTCCAACCCTTCCCATCAATCACTAAACCATGTCCCTTAGCACCTCATCCACCCATCTTTTAAACACCTCCAGGGAAGGTGATTCAACCACCTCCCTGGGCAGCCCGTTCCAGTGCCCAGTGACCCTTTCCATGAAATATTTTTCCTGATGTCAAGCCGGAACTTCCCCTGGTGGAGCCTGAGGCCATTCCCTCTTCTCCTGTCCCCTGTCACTTGGGAGAAGAGGCCAGCTCCCTCCTCTCCACAATCTCCTTTCAGGTAGTTGTAGAGAGCAATAAGATCTCCCCTCAGCCTCCTCTTCTCCAAGCTAAACTATCCCAGCTCTCTCAGCCGCTTCTCATAAGACTCGTTCTCCAGCTCCCTCACCAGCTGCATTTCAGCCTACCCAATCCCCTCTCCAGACCATCATTCCAGGTACACATTTCTTCCAGAATAAATCGAACCTTGAAGTGTTGCCTTTAGCCATTTTTGTTTCCTCCGCCTCATGCAGACCACACCAAGTGAGGACTACAGTGCCCTGGTGGACTGTCAACATAAGACAGGGTTCCATCAGTGTTGTGCATTGATCTCGTACTTATGCATCCTACAAAATATGTTCTCTCTCCTTTCCCCCTTTTTTTTCTGCTCAGCAAAGCCAAATCTTAGCTTTTTTTTATTATTATTCTGATGAAGACATACACATTTAAGATCTCATTATTAATTAACCATTTGTTTAATTTCCTTCAAATCTTGTGGGAAATTCTACCTCAGATGCAGACCTCCTATGACACTATGAAGCAGATATATCTGTAATAGATTCGTATTTAACTTACATTTGAAATTGAGGACCCAAATCAGACATGCACAGTGGAAATGAACTGCAATTATAAATATGGATAAGCTGCTGTTTCTCCATAATCTTATGTTTGTTTACTAGTATCAAATGATTAGGTGCTCGTAAGATATATGAGCTTCAATGTAGGCATTATACATATTAAAAGCAATTAAAAAAACTGATATGAACTGAGTATATTCATACATGAAGATTTAGGAATTCAAGGAAATTTATAAGGGAAATGAAAGTGCACAAGAGAAATCTGTGATAAGCAGAAGTAAAGACAGCAGAACTGAACTTGTGAAGTGGATCAATAAAAGAAGTCTTAACAAAAGTAATTTCATGGTAATGTGCATTATGAGTAGCGACAGAAAAGGGAGAAACGTTCAATAAGCAATTTTTTTGTAGACGAGAAAAAGCCACACATTGTAGTCTCTTTAGAAGATGATGAAACATTTTCCAGTCCAAAAGCAATTCAGTTAAAATTAGAACTATCAACAATAAATCAACAGGTGACTTGCATGCAAGAGATCCATTAGTTTCTAAAAGAGGACTTTCCTGGGCTATAGGTACTGTCGTTTCAATAGCTTCTAAACTACTTTGAAGTTCAAAATTCATAGAGCAAAATCTAAAGTGAATGGCTGAGATAGTAGACTTCTTGTCCTGTGCAAAATAACAGATTATTTGGAATTTTGTTGACAAAGAATTAAAACACAATAACATCATTAATGCAAATCAATATAGGCTCTTGGAAATTTGGTCTTGATACTGTAATGTATTTAGAAGTTTAGTTACCAAAGGCAATTGTGTGAGTTTAATACATTAAAACTCCTGTGAGACATTTGACTTGGTGACTCGTGACATTTTGATTATAGACTTAGAACAACACATTATACAGCACCAATTAAATTGATTAAAAACAGGCTAATTGCTAGCTCTCCAGATGTAATTGTAAATGGCCAAACATTGTTGATTGGATACATTTCTAGCTGACTTCCAGTGGGTTTAGTTCTATTTAAAATTTTTATCAATGACCTGGAAAAAACCATAAAATTTTCACTAATGAAGTTTTCAGATGACATAAAGATGGTGTAAACAGTAAATAATGAAAAGGAAAGACCATTGATGCAGAGTGATATGAATCTGTTCTGGCCTCAATATTAATTAAGAAAATAGTGTGTATTTGAGCACAAGCATGCAGAAAAAGTAGCCAAATTTTGATTATCACAATAGGGTTAATTAATGATAGCAGCATGGTTTGTGACTTATGTTACATGGAAGGAAAACAGTTCATATGACCCTGTTATAAAAGGCTAAATATGACTAGGCATCTTGTCAAGCAGCAGGCAGGCTGACCATACAACATGCAAGTCTTAGTTATCTTTGAAAAGGTGTCAGGAACCCTTGTTCTGACTGTGACAAATATGTGTAACCATCACTGGTGGAACTCAGTTCTCTCCTGTCATGAAAAAAGCATCATCTTTTTGTGGCATTACGTATGTGATACTGAAATGAACATTCTCTTAAAACACATCACTCCTGTGATTTATCTGAGGCTAATGAGAATGGATGGAGAAGCTGATCTTCACAGTTAACATGCTTACTAGGTCAACATATAGGAATTACTTTGATCTTGGCTCATGCAAGATATCAGGAAAAAGAAGCCTCCTATTAAAATTTCATGACTTATAATTAATGATCCCTTTCATAAAATTGCTTCTAATATCTTTGAATCTTAGACAGACTGAGTCTACCTGGAGGGAGAATTTTCTTTGCAGAGATGCATGGAAGATCATAAATTGCCCTGTTTTAGTAATTTATTGGGTCTTCAAGGGGCTAAAACTTTCTTTCTCTAAAGAGTGGAATTCAAAAGAAATTTCCTGCTGTAACAAATTAAATATGGAAACATTAAAGATCTACAACAGAATCAAGGATTTTATATGCTCTGTCTTCCAAAGAAATGTTGGATCTACAGAAATTTATTTTAAAGTTTATTGTTCGGGATGCCAAAGAAAAGCTTTCAGTGTGTCTTACTCTCATTAATATCAAACCTGCAATATCAGCTGGCTATCCAAAAATTATCCAGAGAGTGGTTATGTGAAGAAATTAAATTAAGTAACATGTGCAGTATATACACACACAAAACCAGAAATGAGTGCCCTTACAAAAAGAAATCTAAGCTGCAAAGCAGGTCAGAATGAGCAGCTAAGAATCTCCCTCACTGAAACCGTACCTATAAGAAAGATGCTGAGAAACTCAGAGCACCCACTGATGAACAGGCAGGAGGCTGGCACAGGATGCAGCCACCCCAAGCAGACACCTGAGCAGTGCCTAGATATTAGGAGTCCAGTAGAACTGTCTGAAGGTCTGAGCCCAAATTTCATGTGCTGCCAGTGAAGCAGGGGTTTGGATACAACACATCAGGTAAGCACTCAGGATCTTTCACCACAGGCTTTCTCCAAGACATTCACTTAAACTGCATTCTTCAGCAGCAAAAATCCCTAGGAAGTCCATGTTGCTTCAGCAGGAAACAAGAATAATTTTATGGTGCTGAGGCTGCATCAGACTTGTTTTCATTTGTGACCCAGTAGGAACTAGGCCTAGAGAATCCTAGAGGAAAACCACAGTGGATTATCTGTATACAATATAATAGTTGTTGAATCCCTGTATAAAGTCAATGAGTAGCCTTCAGAAAGACATCTGCTTCATTTCTGTATATTAGGTACCTTGATTTCTCAACCAGTTATAATGCGGGTTAAGCAATTGTGCTAATGACTTTGATTTGCTAATCTTCATTCCCAGGCTGCCTAGATCCCCCATGCATTCACAAGTCTGAAATCACTTTCTGCTAATACACTCTGCTACTGGCTTTCATATTTATAAAAGCTTTTCAGAAATTTCTACTTTGGGGCAGATCTAGAGTGAAGTATTTATGACGAGTTATAGTCAAAAGATTTTGGCTTTTGTTTAATGAGATAAGATGATCATTAACTCTAAACCTTTTACACCTTCAGATAAAGTAAGTTTCCCCTTTCCCATCATTGACTTACCAGCCACATTACACTGGTACTGGTTTTCATTTCTGGTTATTCAGAAGCAAGAGATCAAAACTCTCTTTTTTCCTTTCATTTCCAGCTGTACTGTTGCTATTGGATTCAAGGGGACCTTCTACTGTTACCCCTCAAAGGCGGCAAGAATTATTATTCCAGTTATTTTTTCATATTCCCGCAGAGTACAGCCTTCTTAGAACTTCTTCCTCTGCTTCTAAATGTACAATGACTTGTGAAGAATTTATTCAGCTCAGATAAAGCTTTGTGCATCCTAAAAATTACTGCTGTTATTTATACATTGTTTTGCATTGTGTAATTGAATTTGGTGGTTGCAAAATCCTCAGAGATTGAAATATTTTGCTTATGTATTCATTAAATGAGTGTTGGAATTGCAAGTTTTGCCAGCTAGCCTGAGTGGTGGGCCTTGGGAGAGGCCTACTGCAGGACTCAAAAGAGATTGAGGTCTTCAGATCCAGAAAATTCCTTGGTTTTCTGAGCTAAAGTGCAGAAATCCCAACCAGAAGCTCATATTAGTTCTTTCCAGTGTTAAGCATCTAAATTAGAGGTGTAGCTGTTCTCATTAGTCCACACAGTCATAGAAGGGGAGGATAGGCAACCACTGGAGGTCATGGGCAGAGTCAGTTTAGATGTCTCTGTTGACCATGTAAGGAGGAACAACCTTCAGATGTTACTAGGTCCCAGGTACTGCTGAGATGGGCAGAAGACAACATTGTCCACTATTAGTCCCCTGGGCCATTTAGTCACCAAGATTTAGTTTAAGCTCCACAGTGACCTTTTCATTCAGACTATGAGTTTCTCCGAGGTATATCAAAGCTGGTAGCTGAAGAGACAAACTAATCACTTGCACGTAGTGCATACTGCTGCAGGCACCGGGGTGATAAATTGTCCAATTTTACTAAGCAAGGTTGCTCGGATAAAAGAGACTCACAACAAGGATATATACAGCTGTCTTTGTTATGGACTAAACAAAAACAGGCATGGTTCTGACACTTATTTGTTTTTATTTTTAATTGTCAGAGTCTTTCTCAAAAAGGGAAAACACCTTCAGTGAGAAGATTTTAAAGGCTGTAATTTGCATAAATATTTTAGTTCATTTTTGAAGTAACAGCTGTCATGAAAGGTTGTATTTCCATTTGTTTATAAAAATAGAAAATCATTACCATTTTGATGTCCCATGAGAACTGAAAAATACATATATAAACACAGAGCAGATTAACATGGAGAACAAGTGTGTGTCCTTGTATTCACAATGGCTGAGCTGTCCCCACTGCAGCTGGGAGCCATAAGTTTATACTTTCACATTGGCCTCCATGATAATCTCTCTTTCATATTTAAATTACATAATATTTGAATTTTCTCTCAAAGCAGTTAGAGCTGTCTGTTCCTTTCTAGCCCATGACTATGTCCCTTCACATCCAGGTGTTCAGAATATTTGCAGATAATCTATTTTTTCAATTTTTGTAAATTTATTTATTCAAAATGTCAAAATGGTTTTCACACATGCAAAACATGCATTGTGGAATTTAGCTTATCTTTAATGAGACAAGAAATCCATTTGTGCTGAAGTCCCTGTTATAAATGATGGCATATGCAATATTAAACTTATGGAAACATCCTCTAATAAAAGTTGCAAACCAGTAGACAGAATGCATTTCAGGTTTGTCTGAGATCTAGCTTTTTATCCAAAGTAACGCATGACACCGAGTGAATTTTTTTTTCCCTCTTTTATGGCCATGTAAAAATTAGATATGTAGTCTAACTGGGTGTTTTTCCTGCTTCTAAATTCATTGTTGATAAAGAGTTACTCATTGAGGACTATTTCTACCATCATTCCCCACTTATCAGTAACTATAAGACTGATTCATTTCCAGAGAAGACAGTATCAGAAAGATGATACAAGGCCAATGCAACTCATTGTATGCTTTGGTTCCACAAAATCCCTTATGTTTCACTGAAACAAAACATTATGCAGATATAATCTTAGCCGCATGCTCATTCCATTTTAGCTTGAGGGAGAAGCTTGCAGCATCAGTAAAGTTTTTAGGTCTGCCTCATCTGCTGATTCTATTGTCACATTGGTGGGACCCTATCGGCTAACTTTGTTATGATGGCCCTTCAACCAAATATATACATGCCAGCCTTGAGTCTATACTTGTATCAACATCTGAGGTGCTGCAATAACATGATGATGCAGCAGCACAGAGCTCAGGACAAACTAAATGCTAGGAATTTGCCTAGCAGGACTCTCCTCTGCCATAACTACAAGACTCCTGGCACAAGAACCAGCTGTCCCAAAGCCAGCTCAGCAAGCTCCTATGGTAACTTCAATTGTAATTTTTGTTGTGGTATAGACGTGCCTTAGCTGTCATTTGAAGGCTCAGAAATGACAAATATCATTTGTGGTAACAAGGATTTAACTCTCAATTTCTGAATCTGTGGGGCGTAACTGCTATGCCATGTGTTCAGTGAGGACCAGATCTAGAAAAGGATTACAATATGATGATGATAAGTGATGTCATGCTTACTTTTAATGTGCCAACTCCCTGCATAATACTAAGATAATAAGATAATACTTATAAAATCAAATTATGTTCTGAAGTTTTTCACAGTGGGGTGGGAAATGTCCAGAGTCTAAGATCTGGACTCACAACAGCAGCATATTTTTAAGTGGAAAAAAGGGGGAAGAGTTCAATGCATAAAATGGTCAAGTAGAAGCATGAAAGGGAAAGAAATATCTGAAATCCTATCCTGTCTTGGAATTACGTACCTATATGCAGAAATGACTGAGGGCATCTGGGGCCACTGTCATAATCCTTACCCTACATTGTACAAGTCCTTTAGGGGAACATTTGCTGCATGGCTTTTTTCTTCTGAGAGCAAACTGGGGTGATCTTCAACCCATGACAGCTAGGACACTCACACCAGACAGGTTCAGTGACCTCTTCAGCTCCTGATCAGATCTTAGCTTCTACAGAACGTGTTACTCAGTGTAGCCAAGAGTCCGAGATTAAGGAACATTTAAAATGGATGTCAATCTGAGCTCAGACATGAAGGAGAGGAGAGGAGAGGAGAGGAGAGGAGAGGAGAGGAGAGGAGAGGAGAGGAGAGGAGAGGAGAGGAGAGGAGAGGAGAGGAGAGGAGAGGAGAGGAGAGGAGAGGAGAGGAGAGGAGAGGAGAGGAGAGGAGAGGAGAGGAGAGGAGAGGAGAGGAGAGGAGAGGAGAGGAGAGGAGAGGAGAGGAGAGGAGAGGAGAGGAGAGGAGAGGAGAGGAGAGGAGAGGAGAGGAGAGGAGAGGAGAGGAGAGGAGAGGAGAGGAGAGGAGAGGAGAGGAGAGGAGAGGAGAGGAGAGGAGAGGAGAGGAGAGGAGAGGAGAGGAGAGGAGAGGAGAGGAGAGGAGAGGAGAGGAGAGGAGAGGAGAGGAGAGGAGAGGAGAGGAGAGGAGAGGAGAGGAGAGGAGAGGAGAGGAGAGGAGAGGAGAGGAGAGGAGAGGAGAGGAGAGGAGAGGAGAGGAGAGGAGAGGAGAGGAGAGGAGAGGAGAGGAGAGGAGAGGAGAGGAGAGGAGAGGAGAGGAGAGGAGAGGAGAGGAGAGGAGAGGAGAGGAGAGGAGAGGAGAGGAGAGGAGAGGAGAGGATTTGCACCAGCTAACCCCTTATTAAATGTTTTGTAACCACTAGTTAGTGAAACACATGTAGTGTAGTTCCTTTTATGGTCGTTGGACAGAGGATGTTCTCTTAGAATATACCTATGCTGTTTTTTTTGGCTGGGATAGATATATATTTTGTTACTGCTGAGCAGTGCTTATACAGAGTCAGGGCCTTTTCTGCTTCTCACATAGCCTTACCAGCAAGCAGGCTGGGAGTGCACAAGAAATTAGGAGAGGACACAGCTGGGACAGCTGACCTTAACTATCCAAGGTGGTATTCCATACCACATGACATCATACTCAGCATATAAGGCTAGGGGAAGAGGGAGGAAAGAGGAAACCTTAGAATTGATGGCATTTGTCTTCCAAAGTAATCATTAGGCATGATGAAATTCCTGCTTTCCAAGGATGGCAGAACAGCTGCCAGCCAAAAATAGTGAATGAATTCCTTTTTTTTGTTGTGTGTGTGTGTCTGTGTTCAACTTTTGTTTTACCTGTCAAACTACCTTTATCTCAACCCATGAGTTTTGTCACTTACACTCTTCAAATTCTCTCCCTTATCCATTTAGGGGGGCATGTGTGAGCAGCTGTGTGGTGCTTAGTTGCTGGCTGGGGTTAAACCAAGACAATATCCAAGAGTCTGAACCACCTGGACTGGTTTTACTCTGCTCCAAAGAAAGGAATAATAGAACCACTGCATTCTCCTGTAAGTCTGAGTTCTTTGTGGAATCTTTACCAGATTACATCCCTAGGTGCCCATGTCCAGAGTGTTGTTGCTGTTTAAATCTTGAGCTCTTAATAACAAGAGGTGTCCCACTTAAAATAAGTAAGATACACCTTGCAGCTGAGGCACGAATAGAAGTTTAAATAGCTCCCTCTATTGCTTCTGCACCAGCAGCATGAAAACATGACATGGAAATATCAAGCAAGAAGCCAATATTAGTAAATGTTTAAGACAGAAAATTGTGCACAGGAGCACACAGAACAACTACAAATATTCATTGAACTATAATCCAAGCACAAGGCTTTTATCTTCAGTCTTCACCTTTCTGGCTCTATTAAAATTTGCACATTGAAGTCAGGGTTTTGGGCAATATTTAGAGTAGGCAGAAAGAGGGAACTGATGCAACAAAGATAACAGAGAACTGAGAGGTAAAATAAATTAAGCTGGAGAAAGGCACTGAGTTAATTTGATAACGTAAATAGTCATAAAGAAGTGCTAGTGTGTCAAGAAAGAGAACATGCAGGGAATGAGAACAGTGCATGGAAAAAGGAGCAGATGAGGAAGGATGGAAAGGTGAGCTGATGGTCTATGGCCAAGGTGAATGAGACATTTATGAATGATAACAAACTGTGACCTTCAGGCTGGAGCGGCAGTTTGGTGTAATCTGACTGGGAAGGTATGCAACTTGATAGGATTTTTTGTCATATGCCTCCAGACCAATGTGGCTTAATCTTTCAGGCTGAAGGAACTACTTTTATCATGAGTAGGGACCGGGTTTTAGCCCTGAGATACATCTGGCACTGGAACCCTCTTCACAACAATGTAGAACTGAGACTGAAGTTTCTTGCTTTAAACACTGAAGTCTCATAAAAGAAGAAAAATCTGTTTTGATGCTGAAATTGCCTTTTAGCCACTATTCCCTGTGAAGGAATACTTTTCTATGAGAAAGTTTTCAAATAATATAATTGTCATCAATTAATGCTGATGATTAGTGCTTGTCCAAAATGTACTTTCTTTCTAATGTTTTGGTGGTTTTGGTTTTTGGGGTTTTTTTTGGTAAATTATTTATTTCAAACCTGCATCATTTTCAGTTCAGAAGTTTCAGTTTTTCTCAGGAAACTGACATAAAATGTAACAAGAAGAATGCTCTTTCACTTATATGTTAGTCTGCAGAATAGTTTAAACATAAAAAATGTAGTGATACTACCAAGCCTTTTCAGGTGGTTTAAATAAGCCTAATTCATATGTTATCATAAGTATATGATGTCTACACATAAATAAAGTTTGAAATGGTACATAATTCACAGAGAGCAGGCCTGAAGAAAGCATGTCTAACGTTGGTCTACAGTCTCTCACCCTGTATAGACTTTGTACAAGTGCCACTTACTTACAATTTCCATTACAGAAATAAAACTTTTCCTACAGAGCTGATAACACAAAAGGAAATGAATAATTGGGCAATACATCCTGTTTATATTTACAACTATTGTTCACAGAAATATGAGCATTGAAATATCTCTTTACTGAAATTCCATACTGCAAACAATAATGTAAATGTGGCCTTAGTGTTTTCAACTGAGTCTGCTACATAAGATATTTTACAGAAAATTTATTTCAGTAGTTTGGGAAAAACTTTGGTCAAATTTACACTGGGATAAATCCAGAGTATTTTTGGGAAAGGGGCATGCTAACAGAAAACAAAATTTTATTTTATATTTTTTTTAGGAAAAAAATATTTCAGACTAGCAGTTGAGAATGGTAGAAAGAAAGAAAAGACAATCTTATGTAACTTGAAGTATAAAATGTTACATTCCATTAGAAAATACTAGGAAATTAACAGGCAGAGGCATGCTGATTTAGTATGTATTAGAATACTGGACATGTTACAGTTTCTTGTGCACTAACATGTTTTGCTGTGATAAAGGGTTGGGAGGGCTGGGAGGAAAAACTTCTTTGCACATTGTATATAAACCGCACAACCTTTGCTGTATCAACTTTATGCCCCAATAAACAAGACAATAATGACAAATTATCAAAGCAGTCCTCAGATGTGACCCTCAATTGGAAGAGCAGCAATTTAATGAAGACAAAAGCTAGGTGAAAGCTGCTAATATCATTTACTGATAAACAGATTTTCTCAAGAGGCTCCTAGCTCAATCCCCTGAGGCCCCATAAACCTGCATAATTCCATTTAAAATATTGTGCAATTCACTAAATTAGTCTTTGAACATCCTTACTATCCAATTACGAAGCCCCAGCATGGACAGAATAATGAAATTTTTCAAACCTTGGAATGCATGTGGTCTTAACAAACTTATGACGAGTGCTGAAATTAGCTTTCAGTTTTGAAGCCCATGTAGACTATTGCTTCAAGTCAGTGATAAAATGATAAACCA
Organism: Clamator glandarius; assembly: GCA_033459285.1. NCBI lineage: Eukaryota > Metazoa > Chordata > Aves > Cuculiformes > Cuculidae > Clamator > Clamator glandarius. The sequence goes on along the minus strand of JAUNZM010000709.1, from coordinate 208,219 downwards.
CTGTTGCAGTGGTTAAATAGGATGTAAAAAAAAATAAATCTTTGACTTATACAGAATTCTCAATGCAGTCTACCTTCAGGGAAAAAAAATCATAAGAACTTGAATGATGTTTTTGAATTTGCAAGCTATTTTGCCTGCTTAAGTTCTAGTAAAAGCTTTACAGAATAAAGGGTACAAAATACCTCCTGGACAGTTTTATCTTCCAGACAGGCAGAAAAAGACGAGAGTTTCAGAAGTGAAATTTATTTCTGTTCAAGCATTGCAAGCTGTATTATTAAAGTCATTTGTCATGGTTTGAATATTTCTGCCTGATTCACCATTAAATTGGCCTTCTAATTACCAGCTTTGTCATGAAAAGCAGTTGAGCTGCTTCATTCACAAGAAAACTTCTATCTCTCTGTTCAAATAGTGAGGGAAACATGCTGAAAATTTAAAATTGATAAGATGGACATTATAAAAACATAATCAAAACTGAAACAAAATCCATTAATGATGGTTTCATATGCTACCTAAAGAATACTTAGAATATATTTTTAATAAAAGATTTATTAATTTGGATTATAAATATTTTACCCTTTAAAAATACAAATTCAATTATTGTGAATGTATATACAAAACTGAAATGCAACTTAGGCCAGTGAATATTCTTTTACATGAAAACTCACAACCTCAATTCCTGATATTCTAGAGGCTGAGGACAATGTACAGAAATGTTTCTGCAATTATTTGTCAGATTTGTTCATCCATTTATAATGATCATGCATGGTGATACTGTAGCTGCACTTATAAATGATTAAGCAAATATCAAACTGTCTTCACATATCTGATATACACCTGAAAATGTGATCGCGAGGTTGTGCATGTAGCTGTGAGTGATGTTATTTGATAATTCTTGCATGCCAGACGCTTCCCCTTGTGGTTCTGTATGGTGTGGTCTCACCTTATTTGAGTTCAGTTTATACACTAAATCATATTCAAAGAATTATTTAAAGGGAAATGTGGGCTTTACTGTGTAGATTTCTCTATATGCTGAGAATTTTGTCTTTCCTTTGTGGAAAGAAAATTGAAACACATTAATTAGGCCACAAATACATATCATATGTAGCCCCTATATTTGCATGTAGTCTACATCAATATCTATCTACTTACACACTAATTTTAATATTTCACTTATTACTAATCTATCTCAAAAATTTAGGAATCTGAGGATTAATTACTTTTTCTATTAAACAAATATCAATCCTTACTGTATTTTGCAGAATAAGTCTGGAAATCTGAATGTAGGCTTAGTATGATTCTGTTCTCCTTATGCCTTTCTTGCTCCAGCATAAAAAAAAACAGGTTATGGCAGTAATTCCATTCAATTCAATAGTTCCTTTTGAATATTTGACAAAAGATGAGGTGAAAAACCTTCCCAGTGCACCTAAACAAAAGATGTAAAACTTTGTTAGCTATTTCTAAATGCACACTGGGATATCATGTTGACCTTGTTTTCTAAGAGATTCATAGAAGGGTTTGGGTTGGGAAAGACCCTAGATACCATCTAAATCCAATCCTCCTGCCATAGGCAGGGTTATCTTCTGCTAGACCAAGTTACTCAAAGCCTCATCCAACCTGGTCTTGAACCCCTCCCAGAATGGGGCATCCACAACTTCTCTGGACAACCTTTCTCACCACTCACACAGTAAAAAATTTCTTCCTAATATCTAATCTAAATCTGCCCTCTTTCAGCTTAAAACCACTACCCCATGTCCTGTCACTGCACTCACTGATAAAGAGCCCCCTTTTCATGTAGGCCCTCTTGAAGTACAGGAAGAGTGCTATAAAGTCTCCTCAGAGCCTTCTGTTCTGTAGGCTAAACAAGACCAACTATGTCAGCCTGTCCTCATATGGGAGGTTCTCCAGCCTTCTGATCATCTTGATGGGGCTCCTCTGGACTCACTCTAACAGATCTATGTCCTTCCTCTCCTGAGGACTCCAAAACTGAACGCACTACTCCAGATGAGGCCTCACAAGAGCAGAGTAGAAGGAGAGAAACCCTTCCCTCAGCCTGTTGGTCTCAATTCTTTTGATACAGCCCAGGATATGATAGGTTTTCTGGGCTGCAAGCACACATTGCCAGCTCGCGTTGAGCTTCTCATCCACCAGCACCCCAAGCATTTCTTGGCAACGCTACTCTCAATACATTCTCTGCCCAGCCTGTATTTCTGCTTGAGGTTGCCCCAACACAGGTGCAGGACCTTGTACTTGATGTTATCGAACTTCATGAGGTTAGCATAGGCCTAGCTCTCAAGCTCATCAAGGTCCCTCTGGATGGCATCACTTCTCTCCAGAGTGTCAATCGTGCCACACAGCTTGGTATCATTGGCAAACTCACTGAGGGTGCCCTGGATCCTATTGTCCATGTCTCCTTCCCTGACAAGCCAGGAAGTTCTGCCAAGCAGTTCCAAAGAACATGGGAATGGTCACCAGAAAAGGTGATAGAATGGACAAGCAAAAAGCAAACTAAACTGTAAGGATTTTCTATCTCTATTACCCTGGACTTCTGTTGACAACAAAATGACATGTCTGAGACAGCTGAGCAACAGGAAGCAATAGAATACAGGGAGGAACAGGTACTGAGTAGGAAAATGCAAAAAGTAAGAAAGAAATGTAATGAATGACCCTCTGTTATTTCTTTCTGTATTTTCTTCAACAAGTGTGCTTGGGGTCAATATGCTTATGAAGCACAATGCACTTCCTTTTCTGAAAAAATAGCAGTAAGAGAAATTAATGCAGGAAGAAAACACACTTACGGAAGTGCTTGTAATCTCAGTCAGAAAGATAATGTTTTTCAGGTTTCAGAAATCTATGAAATAAGAAAGTCTGTGAGTACATCTCCCAGGTCATGATGTGTAATAACCCACTGACTACTGCCCTGGTGTGCTGCAATAAACCTTTTGTCCCTCTCAAAAGCCTATGGGATGAAAAGTTTTTGACTACAGCTGCACAGGGTCCTGAGTCTGGGTATACCCTAAACTACAGACTGTGAACTCAAATCTACTAATGAAAATAATGTCATGGATACCACAGTTTCTGCAAAATCTTTCTGTTTCATAAGAAAATATATTTAACTGCAGGGTAGTTTCATAGAGGATGTTCTCACTGACTGTTGTACATGACCCAGGGGATTATGTGCAGGAAATCGGCACAGATTACAAGAAATTACAAATAAGTGAATGAGAAATTTGTAGTACTACCAGGAGAAAGAGTGGATATAGGGATGTGGTAGCAGCAAGCCTTCAGAAGATGAAAATGATACATACACAAAGAAGGAATGATAAATAGACAAGGGCCCTACATTTCTGAGAACAGACAAATGATTCTGTCTCTTGGATTTCTGTCTGTCCTTGCCCAGTATTACCCTCCTTCATAATCCTTTTCTACTGTTCCACTGCACGACTCCATGAATTACAACAGGATTTGTAGTTTGGTAGCTCTGCTGAGTTGGGTTTCTGCTCTTCAGAGTGAAATATCTTGAGCTAACTGCTTCTCTGTTGCCTATGTGTCTGTGTTGGAATACAAGTCATTTACCAGCTGGTGTCTGAGTGTCTTTGCTAGGAGGGCTGTTAGTCTACCCTTGACTAGGGATTTGGACAGGAATAAACACAGTGGGGACAATCAGACAGTTTGGACTATAGTGTAACTTTGAGACCTCAGCAGATACAACAACACAGGCAGAACCAAAGATACCATTATCTCAGCTAGCAAAGAACAAATGGAGAATGTAACTGCAAAAGAGCTTCCTGTGGGCAAATTGACAGCATATCTGACCAAGTGTCCAGTGAATGCCTAGATTTTATCATCTGAAATACAGAGATGCAAAGAAAATCAGGGACTGCAGTATCCTGCAGAAAAATGCTTCACAACTTTTTTTTTTTGGCACAAGTATTGTATCAGCATCCCGGAGGAGAAATGCTTGAGTTCCATGCTACAGAGAAAAGGGTACTATCAAGATAAAGAAGAAACTTAGAAGAAGAAAGAGAACAAACACAAAGATCTTTCTGTCGGGGATGCTATCTTTGTACAATGTAAGCATTATGGTGTTCTGACTATTATCTAGATATCAGCCTAATAGAAATGATAAATTAAAATTATAACTAATAAGAAGACAATAGTGGAAGGAAGACATTCCCAGAAATAAAACATATTGCCATGATTGTAAAAGATTAACATTTTTCTTATTAAATGATGAGCTATCTTTTTAATATTGGCATTATAACAGACTATACTATGAATCTCTTTATCATACCTAAAGCACTGTTAATTCATCTTTCATGAATACATTAGAAGAAAGGGTTTTCCCATAGGCAAACACATCATACATATTTGCAAATGTCTTACATAATGATGCAAACACTATGCATAGCGAGTAGCTGTATTATGGTGAAAGCAAAAAACAGCACATGCACAAAAGAGACTTTCATTCAATTTCATTAAATACTTAAACCGGCAAAATAAAGTAAGTCCAATTTGCTGTATATAAATCTTGCAGGCAAGGAAAAGGCTGCTGCTTAAATTTATTCTTTAGTTTAAATTCAGCTATCCATAATAAGAAGTGGATGACTGTAGATAGAACAAATGATTTGTTAATATGTCGATTGCATTTGTTGTTAAAATAAAACACTGCTCATTTTGCAGTTATTTCTACTAGCAAATTCCTAAATATCTCCTTATTTGGTAAACAGTGCATGCACCATAATCTTCTTTAAAAAAAAATCTTACTGATAAACTACAGCATGGAAATTAAATTGGAAATCACAGCCACTGACACAAAATAAATAGTAGTCATTTTATTTAGCTTGTTACCATCTAGTCTAGTCCAAGAACATTACCTTAACAGCATACTCTGAATTCATGAAGAGTTACATAAGGGCCTTGTTGTCAAATATAAAAACAACCCATTTAGTGCCTGTTTTGCATCTACACAGGAAGTTTTCTTTCATTATCCACCAGCCCCTAGACCTTATTATAGCCATTGTTTAATTTGTGCTCTGTTTTACAAACGACACTTGTACAGGCCTCATGGGGCTGCTGATAGAAGTGTGGCTCTCTCCTTCCCTTGTGTCAATTCTTTTGTGAACCTTTATAATTAGCCACTTAACAAATTGAGGAAAATGAATCTGTGCTTGTATAGTGCTCACTGGTGCTAAGTCAACCATGTGACAGTCCAAGCTGATACCTAAAAAGTCATGGCACTCAGTTGTTCAAAGGGTTAACAAAACCTCATTATGGTGGGTTAATACACAGAAATGAGGTATGTGATCACCAAGAGAACCTGGAAAAGTTAGGACCATTTTCTTCAGTTAAGGAAAACATATAATTATTTCAAAACGAACAACTTTGACTCCAGTGTCTTCCTGGGAGGAAGTTACCAAATTATACAAGAGTGAGTCACAATTCATGGCTTAAAGCCTACGCTGGCCAGCTCTTAGTGTTTTATCTATGGGACATTATAGGCAGAACGTCAACTCAGCAGTGGTTTCTTGCAGAGAAAAATGTGTCCCAGCTTTTTATATGTCACATTTCCCATGTCTCTGTAAGATACACCACTGTTAATGTTCTGACATTAGCTTGAATAAGTAATGCTATTCCTAACAAAAATATAGTCTGCATTCATACACACTTTTTCCTTACAAAATATATTTTTATTTATTTTTTGCAAACCGTTTTTTTCTTTGTTGTCTTGACATTTGAAAAACAATATCTTGGTTCAGTTTTTAGTAATCAAATCCTGACACATTATTTGCTATGCCTCACTATTATTGGTTGGTTGGCTTTTTTGCAAACATCATTTCTTTAAAAAAACAAGTGGAATATTTTTGGTCAAAATTGTTTTTTTACTAGGATTTTTCATTTGGATTATTGTCTACTGATTTTATTGTCAAGATAAGATGCAAAAGGATTTCAGAGTGCTAATTTTATATGCATATGTATAGATATACATACATACACATATATGTGTTAACGTAGGTGGTGTTGTCCACACAGAGTTCACCACATTCACAGCTATTAACATATCTAAAGGTGCGAAAACTTATTTACATGAAGTGCATTTTACTTACTGCAGGAGCAGCCTTTGAACCAAGAATAGAAATCAGAATCTCCCCCATCCTCAGGTGAGTGATTTAACTACTGAGCCCAATTAGTCATGACATCTTCTTCCCATGTAGTGGGAGGACACCAATAAGGGAAGTGGAGCAAGCTAGCCCGCCCTCCCTTCTTCCCTGAACAGATGGTTGCTCATTGATTAGGGCATCCCTTGAGAGGCAGGAATGGTGGGTTTGAACCTCTGCCAACAGAAGGGGAATTAAATCCACATCATCTTTAAAGTGTGTCTTCTAGCTACTGAAAAGGAAAGCTGCATTGTGAAGACATTTTGCAAGAAAGACTATTGTTTGAAAGGAATATAATGCTGTTATTTGACTCTGGAAAGATGATTTCAGGGTGTAAATTCAGGCTGATGTTGGCTTTCAGTTGACCAAGGCCCCTGAGCTGCTAGGACATAAACCACATTCCTCTTCTATGCATTTCAGATTAGTTAGCCAGGTTAATGTGAACCACAGTAAACTGGCACTGGTGAACGTTGTTCTGATCACACCGTCAGTATGAAATATCTAATATTGTTCACATACTCTAGGAGAGGTTTAAGTTCAGAACATGGCTCTACAGGTTTCACTTTAAGCTTTTATATTTCCGAATTATGCATTTCCAAAATGGTTTGTATACTTTGGGAAAGCTCAGGAGCAGTGAATTCAGTTGTGAAAACACTTTTTATCTGTATATATCGTGTTGATACAAACAGGCCCATAATAATATAATATATACAGATTTTAAAAACCAAGACCTGTGTTTAAGCAGGTTGCTAAGGAAGTATTTCTTTTCAGAGGTCCATCTAGAGCAAAAAGAGGTGTAAAACTTAATAATAGAATAGCGTTTGTAGTCTTCGGGTAGGCCGAAGAAAAAATAGGTACTTCTGCTGCGCAGTGGTGGTTAGTGATGCCAAGTAGTTCTGCACAAAAATGGAGCACACTTTCCACTGTCCAGGCAAGTTTTAACCTTTGTGACCACATAGCTCGGTGGCTGTGGTGTGTTGTTACGATAGGCACTTGATTCCTGAATACGTGCAGCAGCGAATGAGACTAGAGGTTGTGCAGGTCATAAAAAAGTTGGCACATAATAAGATATGCAGCATTTTAGCACTCTTCCAGCCTCTCAATGACTCACACTGTTGTACCATTAAACACCTATCACAAGATTCTTCCTTGGTCAGTATCAGCTTGGCAGCACTCACATGAAAGAGGCAGGAAAACACTCAAAATAGATGCAGTGCAGTATACACCTTTCTTAATGTGAAAGGAAGGTTGGTTGACAGGCAAGGTGCATAGATGAGACTGTGGACACAATGGGGGTGGCTGTGGCTTCTAGAATAGACACCCAGATGGGTTTTGTCAGTTGTTATAGCAGTGAATGTAATTGAAATAAGTTCACATGCTCAAAGCTTGAAACCAAGAAGCCAAGGTGAGCAAAAGGGTACCCGTGGCTGTAGAGAACGGCTTGGTATGGACATTTGAGGATGGGTGCAGGAGTGCAGAATCTGAAGCCAGAGGCAGATGAAGGAGAAGACCCATCTTGCACCATCAGTAGTAGTACACATAGCAGTGAGCTATTTAGGGGATAGCAGGTCCTTGTCTTAACAAAAAACCTGCTTTACCATCCCCTTCTGGAACATAGGTTTTATTTTAAGTGCTTCCCACTTCCTTTATCTTCTGAGTCATACACTCCTCTGAGGCTAATGAGGGAGATAGCAGTATTATTTTCTCTGAATGTGTTATGTACCTACATTTTCTAGCTTGATATTATTCCATTTGACTACAGAGAATTAAATCAAAGAGTCTACTAGGGAAAAAAACAAGCTAGAAACAAAACAGTGACAGAGAAGAGCTATCTCCAGAGAAATGCCAAGTGATAGCAAAGAAGGTAAGGAGCTATTAACTGTGAGACAGGCACCTGCTTGTCTCCAGTTAGGCTAACAGGTGTATTTTGCCTTGCCAAAGCCTCAGAGAAAAAGAAAATTAAATTGTTTAGATAGGAAATAAATCCCTGGCTAAAGAAGGATGGTGTGAGGAGTATTTAGTTGCAAGGAAATGCTGCAGGGAGGCAATAAAAATAAGGGAAGCTGCAACAGCTTGTGTCTCCCAGGACAGGAAAGGATTGTCCACTATGAAAAAAAAGTTAAGAAAACTCACAGGAATAAATAAGATTCAGACTTCGGTCTTCTGCTGTTTTATCTCCCTTCTCAGAATGCTGTGTACTCTGCAATGAATAAATAATGCTCTTTTTGAAGAAGTGGCCTTGCAGGTGTGAAATACAGCTGGATTTGCTGCTTTTTCACAGGTAAAAAACAGAGAGCTGTAGCCCCATGATCTAGTCTAGGGACTGTACAAGTTTATCTAAAGAGGGGTTCTGAAATCTCTCTCTAGTGGAGTGCATTTAGGAGAGATTAAAAAAGCATAAAATATAGCTCATTATAATAGTGATAGCCATAGTTTGGACTGCTAGAAGTTGTACTCTCTTCTCTTAGATTCTGTGGTGGACCTGAATGAAACAGGTGCTATATATGCTGGGTGCAATGGGGTCTTCTATGCTTCTTTAATTCTGTAGATTAGCAAGAGGTGTGACAGCTATAACAAAAACACAGAAGCAGCAAAAACATGACACAGTATCCCACCTGCGTTGGAAATAACAGAAGAACCCCTCCTGCAGACTTGCAGAGATTTGGGGCCCTGGAAGGTGAACGATGTTTTAATGAGACTTCATTAGGGCTGTGAATGTTCATTGACCTGTTAAGCACTTTCATTTCTAAGGAGCTGTTGAAATCCACTGTGAATCAGTAATACACATAAGTGGCTGCTGATTTAGTGCCATCTATAGCCTAGAAAATATATACACATCATAGGGGCCTTTCCTATACTTATGTATTGGAAGCCTCAGCAATAAAATGCTGATCACAGAATCACAGAATAACCAGGTTGGAAGAGACCCACCAGATCATCGAGTCCTGAAATGCTTTATGTCCAGTTACATGAGGTCCACCAAAAGCCTGAGAAGAATATATTCAACATAAACCCACCGATACCATGAATCACAATGTGTCCATTTTTAAGAACACATAATCAGAACGATGTGCAAAGAATAAACAGGTAAACATAAGGATATGAAGCGTCAATTCTACTCACCGTAGTGTGGAAGTGCTGCCATTTAGTACAAGGTGAATAATTAGATCAGATCACAGAATCACAGAATAACCAGGTTGGAAGAGACCCACTGGATCATTGAGTCCAACCATTCCTATCAAACACTAAACCATGCCCCTCAGCACCTCGTCTATCTGTGCCTTGAACACCTCCAGGGAAGGTGAATCAACCACCTCCCTGGGCAGCCTGTTCCAGTGCCCAATGACCCTTTCTGTGAAAAATATTTTCCTAATATCCAGCCTAAATCTCCCCTGGTGGAGCTTGAGGCCATTTTGTCTCATCCTGTCCCCTGTCACTTGGGAGAAGAGGCCAGCTCCCTCCTCTCTACAACCTCCCCTCAGGTAGTTGTAGAGATCAATGAGGTCTCCCCTCAGCCTCCTCTTCTCCAGGCTGAACAACCCCAGCTCTCTCAGCTGCTCCTCATAAGGCCTGTTCTCCAGCCCCTTCACCAGCTTTGTTGCTCTTCTCTGGACTCGCTCCAGAGCCTCAACATCCTTCTTGTGGTGAGGGGCCCAGAACTGAACACAGTACTCGAGGTGCGGTCTCACCAGTGCCGGGTACAGAGGGAGAATAACCTCCCTGGACCTGCTGGTCACGCCATTTCTGATACAAGCCAAGATGCCATTGGCCTTCTTGGCCACCTGGGCACACTGCTGGCTCATGTTCAGTCGTCTGTCAACCAACAACCCCAGATCCCTCTCCTCCAGGCAGCTTTCTAGACAGACATAGAATTCTTAAAGGTCTTCTCACTGTATAAAAAACAAGGTGTTTCAGAAGGATAACATGCTAAAATTCTTCTGCTACAAAATCCTTCACACTTATTTTATGACAGGAGAATATTTATTCTACTTTGATTCTCAACCTGGCAGGTCACATAAACACCGAATTCCTTTCTGAAAAGTGTACATATATACAGATACAAAATAACTATACGCAAAGTCATATGCAAACATATAACTTAAGTATATAGTTTTCCTTTCCCCATTTAATTGCTGCATTATTAAGTCATATTGTCTTATATATCTTCTAAGCATGCATCATAAATGTAACTTACAATTTACTCTGTATTATTAATTCCCCTTGGCAAGTTGAAATTTTAAATAAAATAGCCTAGAATATATGATCATGATGAATTGAAATACATTAGATGTATTACTCTACGTAGGAGGCAGTATTGACCTATTCTAAAATGCATTATTGGACCAATTTCAAAGCAGAAGAATCACGGCCATTGATTAGCAGCTGTTGGAATGCATCTTACATCAATACATAAGTGTATTTTCTACAATTTTCAGTATGCTGTTACAAGTATTCATCTAGAGCCTAAATTTTCTCCCCCCTCCTTCCACAAGGATTCAATAAATTTATCTGTTAATAATAAGATACAAAGGGGCAAATTCTCTGGACTGAATCCTACTGTTTGTGCTGCTGGTGTAAATCACTTAGAAGGAAATGGAATTACTCAGGATTCACACTTGGTAAACAAGAGATGATTATTGGGTTTTGTGTTTCCTTTCAGAAGGATCTCTGTTGTATTGGATAAGATTCTTTAGAAACATCTTCAAAAAGTCAAGCAAAAAGCAGGAGGAAATTTGAGCATTTTCTCACTGCTCATCTAGATATGCTCTGCAGTTGATGCTATAGGTAGGATTATTCATAGTACCAAGAAACCTTTGAAAATCTTCAGGCCATAAAGCCACAAAAAAAGGAACAAACTATCAAATCCTATATTTGAGAGAGATTCAGTTTTCCCTGTATCAAGAATGAAAGCATTTAGAATATTTTTCAGTAATATGCAAGACAACAACAACAAAAAATACTGTTAATTAATCTCCATATGAATTTAAATTAATGACTCTTTATATCTACTTACAGTTGCTAATAAACATGTCTATCAGTTTCTACCTAGTTTCTATCCATTAAAGAGCAAAAGTTGCTCTGCTTCTAAGGGTAAAATAGAAGTAAATCCTTCAGTTAAAGATTAAAAGGCATCTGTCCTAGAGCACTGTGAATAACAGTATAACAATTAAATACACTGCATTCAATTTTATTATGCAGCTTTTTACATACAAGTAGAATCTGTACGTGTACATACTCATTTTAAATATGCAATAAAAGGCATTTTTCATGTAGAATGAATTGTATTTGTCATTTGGTACAAAGCCCCTTTCAGAGAAATTGTTGACTTTTTGCAGAGGCTCCTATACTTCTCATTCCTTTTGTATTATTTCAATCGGCAATGGATATACATCTTTGTTAGCCTAATTTGGGGGCCTACAGAGCAGGAAGAAGGAAAGCACAAAGGAACACACTTGACATATTGGTCTATTTGCTACCTCTTTTAAGCTCAATGCATACTAATGAAAGTGATCCAAACTATTCTTCTCCACTCCTCACTTAACAAGCATAATAATAAATGAATATTTAAACTAGCTGCAAATATATTAAGTGGAAACAAATAGGTTTCATTTGTAACAAGTGCACACAGGTTAATTAACAAGAAGGAGCTTTTGTGTTGAAACAAGGCTCCCTGATGCTGTACATGCAGGTGCCGTTAAGGGCCAATTGAGCTCTATAGGATAATTATGAAGTACCATTGTGCTCTACCGTTTGTTAACAAAGTGCTGCCTGCAATTTGCCTAAACCTATAAACCATCATCTGTGATCCTCAGCAGCAATTAAGTGACAAACATCTTCTCATCGGAGACTTGGGAAAACAAAAGAGACATGATAGCATTTAAGGAGCCAGATGGATATTTCAGAATGTCAACCCTGACAGCCTCCCTTTCAACAACAAAATATAAAAAGGGAGCCTGCTTGGTACCATGCTGGGGGGGGAGGGAAGAAGTCACATCCAAATTATTAAGAACAGGGCAGTGTTAATAATCACAGGAATGCTCATTTGAAGAGCTCTTAGTAGGAAAGCCTTAGACTAGCAAACAAGCAAACGATAGAACCCTTTCCCCTCTCAAAACAGCTGTAGCTCCAGCTCTATGGAGTGTGGGTTCAGGGTTTTTTCCTTTTAATTCCTCCTTTTAATGTCTTATCTTCACAGAAGATGAGTTTCTTCTGGTGAATAAAAGTGCAAAAATTCTTTTTTTCTAAGAAGAGGACAAACCAACAGACTGAATATTCTCCAGGGCATAAGTTACTAATTAGTTCTGCAAAAATAGCCTATATTAGGGAAAATCATAGATCAGCACAAAGAGGCATTTTAAAACAAGAGATCTACTCCTACTGTAATTGATCTAGAAGTTTTGAGGATGTAATCTTTAAAATGGTTCTGTAAGCTCAGCAATAATTCCAGAAGCTATAAACTTTCTAAAGGTTTAGTTGAATTAATTCAATTAATTGCCTGGTTGGGAGACCCTCCAAAACTTGTGGAAGCTCTTGTTTTCATAGTTAAGGATCTTTTGGACATTTTGTTTCCTACATTAAGTGATGTTGTCTAGCTGATCGGTGTAATTGGTAGAGCTAAAAGGCTATAGAGTAACATGAAAAAAATTATAAATGTATGAGTTTCACTAGCTAGTCTACATATTTTTTCCCTATTGCCAAAACAACAGCATTTACAAATGTTTTCAGTAACCATTTTGAAGCTACAGCTGAGTGTGTTTTAATATACCATTAGGTCAACAGCTCTCTTGAAAGAAAAAATCAACCCAGGGCCAAACAGTCAGGCAGACCTAATTAAGTACTTCAGGAGTAAAAGAAGCACTCAGATAACAGCAGCTGACTTGACCCTTTTCTTTGTACTTCACTGAGTTTCTGTATACCTTTGCCAGTTTCCTCTGGATTTATGTTTTTATGAATTATTTAAAAATGGCAACTTCAGGTCTACAATTAGTTTTCAAGGAAACTGATTTGAGAAAATAATCACAACTTAAAAAGCTTAAAACCAGCTCTGATGTTGACAGAATGCAAAATGCCAGATTCCCAGGCCTGCAGAATTCATCACTTGGCAAAAGTGTCATTAGTCCCTGAGTGCTTTCCAGCCTTTCCTTACGTACTCTGTCAAATGTCATAGATCACTTGGAAATCTAAAAATCATGACAGAGCATTTTTTTTCTGTAATGTGAAAAAAAGATGAGAAACAACAAATGTAATCAGAGTAAGCATGCTTTACTTTTGTACTGCATTGTACAGTCTTAGCTCACTTATAGTGGAAAACTGACGATTAATTATTTCGTCTTGCTGAAGCTTTTATATTTGGGTTTTTTTGTTCCCACACTTCATTTTCTTAACTGCAACAAATACAAAACTGACTGAGCCTAGAGTACTGAGTTAATTCACTACCTCCAGTGGCAACCCCAGTGACCTAAGATTCATGAGTTGATTCTTCCTTTCCCTCCTGAAAATGTTCCTTAAGAGAAGTCCTTCATGATACTGAAAGATGAATCCTGTAGCTTTTCTCTAGGCAGATTGATGAAGGCCTGCTCCCAACATCATGTCACTGGATAGCCTTCTCTCAGTTCCAGTAATTGGGCACCACTTCCTAATTCCCTTGGTACAGTACGTTTCGTTTAAGTACACTTTGACAGGACAAGAGGGAATGGCCTCAAGCTCACTCAGGGGAGGTTCAGGCTCGACATACCTAAGGAAAAAATTCTTCACTGAAAGGGTCACTAGGCAATGGAACAGTCTGCCCAGGGAGGTGGTTGACTCGCCTTCCCTGGAGGTGTTTAAGGTGAGGGTGGATGAGGTACTTATGGGCATGGTTTAGAGATTGGTGGGAATGGTTGGACTTGATGATCCGGTGGGTCTCTTCCAACCTAGTGATTCTATGATTCTATGACTTCAAAGCATGTATCGAGAATAAAGCCAACCCACATACAAGGAGAGATATAGCAAAAAAAAGGAAAGTTGGAGTCACAGACACCACCCTGGGAGGTACACATCTGAGACTCTGCAGTCTGGGGGCAGCAGAAACAAAATTCTTGGAAAAAGTATAATTTAGTTTATTTCACTCCTCCCTTTTGGGGAGACCAATACTCTGCTGCTATTTTTAAAATGCAGTGAGGTGTCATTTAGCCATTAAAATTTTGCATCAAAGAACTCAAGTGTAACTGAACACATTTGAGTAACAAAGCTGGTGAAGAGGCTGGAGACCAGGCCTTATGAGGAGCAGCTGAGAGAGCTGGGGTTGTTCAGCCTGGAGAAGAGGAGGCTGAGGGGAGACCTCATTGATCTCTACAGCTACCTGAGGGGAGGTTGTAGAGAGGAGGGAGCTGGCCTCTTCTCCCAAGTGACAGGAGACAGGACAAGAGGGAATGGCCTCAAGCTCTGCCAGGGGAGATTTAGGCTAGACATTAGGAAAATATTTTTCACAGAAAGGATCATTGGGCACTGGAACAGGCCGCCCAGGGAGGTGGTTGATTCACCTTCCCTGGAGGTGTTTAAGCCATGGATGGACGAGGTGCTGAGGGGCATGGTTTAGTGTTTGATAGGAATGGTTGGACTCAATGATCCAGTGGGTCTCTTCCAACCTGGTTATTCTGTGATTCTGTGATCTGATCTAATTATTCACCTTGTACTAAATGGCAGCACTTCCACACTACGGTGAGTAGAATTGACGCTTCATATCCTTATGTTTACCTGTTTATTCTTTGCACATCGTTCTGATTATGTGTTCTTAAAAATGGACACATTGTGATTCATGGTATCGGTGGGTTTACGTTGAATATATTCTTCTCAGGCTTTTGGTGGATCTCATGTAACTGGACATAAAGCATTTCAGGACAAATCTGCAGAGCCTGATCCTGTATTTAAAATAATAACAGAATTGCATTTACTGGTGTGTATTGACTTGCATTATGATTCTTCTTCTTAAATGACCTTGGAGACCGTATCTTTTTTCAAGCAGATTCTAGGTGTATCGTCAAGTGACCTCTACTTGTACTAATGCAAGGCTGAACTCCAAACAAAATTTAGGATTGCACACACCTATGCTACAATCTCCATCTACCTCAGCAAACCTCTCTACCTTGGCTAATGACACACAAAATGTGTAGAACACTGGGTTAACATCATTCATATTTTTCCTGAGCAGGAAATACCTTTTTGTGTGCAAATTTTGCCTAGAATATGATAAAAGCTACGATCATTTCTTCATTGATGTATTTTCTGGAACAATGGCTGAGTCATTCATGAGTATGTGATTCAGTGAGAACAATTTTAAAAGTCTAATGAAAGTGATAAATGTGTTATTTAAACATCTTTTCAATATTTAGTTTGCTACTCATAATTCATTAATTACTAATTCCATTCTGTACTTACAGGATTTTTTTCCACTGAAAAGAAATATGAAAAATACCAACTACTGTTATTTTCTCCACTGGATAGATCTTTTATAATATTATATCCTGTTAATTTATAAACACATGGATTGTCACAACCTATATAAAATAACTTTCAAATCCTGTGAAAGAAAAATACTGCTTACAACTAGAGGCTTTTAACCTAATTAGCATAGCTAAGCATAAAAAATAAATGATCAGAGACTACAACGTGAAAAATAATTGAAAACAATGGCTATGTTTCAGGACTGCAGAAATCAGACCAGTGGTTTGTCTTACATTATTAAGGTCCAAAGAAGAAGGATAGTAAATAAATGGGGAATAAGTACTGTAAAGATGTGTTTGGGGAACTTACATAGAGAGTATGCAATTCAAATTACCCAAGTGGATTTAAATATTTGAGTTTTGTTTAGGTCTCCTGCCTGTATTGGCTAGGAGGAGGGTTAATAACAATCCATTCGCACAGTCCTTACCTATAAGAGTTGAGGGCTGAAGGCAGCAGTTCTAGAAAGTGATGTGGAAGTCAATTAGTGGTAACATGCATAGGTACAGTGTTTCCCTAGGGGGTCCTAACTTATCTCTGAAAGCAGCAATGATAGCAGAAAAGGTGATCAAGACCGACAGAGGAACTTTTTTAAACTGACTGGTTGATATAAGCATAAGAATAGGTAGAATTTGAGAAGCCTGGAGCATGGAAAGAAGGAATTCAAGAGAAAGACAGACCCACAGGGTTTTTCACTGTAGGTCTGATCTGGCTCATATTTGAAAGAATAAATGATCTCTCCTGCCATATGATCTACAAGACTGAAATCAGAAGGAGTATTTGTACCTAAGAAGTTTTCCAAAGAATTCAGCCGTAGAATTTCTGCTCTGTGAACACAGTCTATTGTGTTCTAAAATTACTTAGGAGAATGTATAATTCAAAGTGATGTGATTTTTTAAAGTGATTTGCCTCAGCAAAAGAAAGAAAGCATTTATTTCTAGGAAAAAAAATACAGCATCTATTGTTCCTTGTTGTTTCTATCAAACAATACTTTTTAGTGAATAGCTTTGGAAAATTAGGCAGCTAAGATGGAATGTACCCAACCTGGAATTTGAGGAAAATTGTATATTTAACGTTTATCTGGGAATTACCAGATCAGGATTGCCAAGTTACACAGAGTCATAGGACGTTCTTCCGGTTTAGTTGACCTGAATAAAAGAAACAAATGCTATGCCTACATTCAGCTCAGCAACCGTCCTCAAATTTAACAATTTTATGGAAATTAGCAATATAACAGTGCGACTAAAAAAACCTCTCCCATTTCTTTGTCCCTCCCAAGAAATAAAATACTTTACATTGTACTGTCCTCTATGTAGCAGTGATATAAGGCATTTGGTTGGAAGCAGTCACTAAAGGATATTTATGAAAAGAAAAAAGGAAAGAGCATAGCACTTGTGTCAAGTCTTTTTATACTTACAAAGTGAGTTTTGCATAAACTGTTGATGAATGGATGGGTTTACAAACACAAGGAGCTGTCATCTGTGTGACTACCAGAAGGTGGCATAATCTCTACATTGATTGAAGTCTGTCAGCTGTGCTGCTGAGCACGGAAAGCAGTTTTATTTTCACACGGTGTTACCGGTGTTCTGGGGTTACAGACTATCAGACCTGCCGTTCCTGACGGTCACAGTTCTATATTTTCTGTTGGTTCCTTGTTACATCTCTATGAAAGTCACTCGTTGGTTTTATGCAGCCTTAGCAATACCATTTATTTGAGTTGCAGTATTAATGCTTGAATGAACGGTGTTATTTTTCCCTTAGTTTCCAGTACTTAGTTTAGTGGTTTTTATTTTTTTTTTCTCCCAGAGGAAAATAATCGACATTGTCTTTCATTGCTGAAAGAGTCATGCTATCTTTTAGTTATTATGGACCCGATTCTTGGCCTTTGAATTCAGTGGGAATTTTGCATAGTTCTCCTCTAAATATTTAGCTGCAGAGTTAGAGCCTCTTGCTATCAATTTATTCAACTTTGTATATGTCAACAATGGGGGTATTTTGTGAAGGAGATGCTATGCTATCTGTTGTATATAGGCTATGTTATCCTGTTAAACTAAGGGGTCTCACTTCAGGGTAACAAGGCTGTTACCTTTATCAGGTCTCAAGATTCCCCAGAAAGTTCAGGACTACTTCAGAAAACTCACCATCATTCGCATTTGCCTTTTTCCCTGATCCTCTTCCTGCACTGACTGGGATGTAGGAATGCATTCATAGCCTTTTCTTCACTTATCTTTGGAAGGTTTGCATGAAGGGTGCTATTTAAAAATAAATTGAGCTGACTGTTCAAAGGCTGAGTTTCCTATAGATATACGAATCTTTTAATTTACTGTTAAATAATCTTTCCATGAAATACTGTATTACCTTTATGTAAGAGAAACTTAGTGCAGGGAAAGGATACTTCATTTTATCTTTGAATTTGGTTTCTGTAACTAACAGACACTAATCAAACAGAGAGAACATGAAAGCGTTTATACTATAAATTTGAATTACATTTCATCATTTTTTGACCAGCCCTGAATCTTCCAGTTTTGTTTAGAGACATGGGATTCAAAAGCCTCCTTTAAAAAAAAAAAACAAACACACACAAATAATTTGATAGATATTTCTAAGAATTTCTAGTATGGTTTTCTTTCCTACAGTTATTTGTCAAAAAAGTTGTGGGGGAGCAAATGAAATAGAGTTTTTGTCATCATTTTTTCACATTGCTGAACTAAAACCACATTAAAATGCTGGAATTTTAGTTAACACATCCATCCAAACCACTGGCAATCACACATATGCCACACTTTACACAACTCTGCTAATAGAAAGGTACATTGAAAAATAGTAAATTTTTACTTCTAGTCTTCAGATAGCTTCAAATACAAAACTAGCAAGAGTAATAAAACTTAAATCTTGGAAAGACACACAGTGAAAACACAAATGATTTCCTTCAGACTTTGAATCAAGCTGAAATACACAATATGAGCCAATAGTGTGCCCAGGTGGCCTTCTTGGCCACCTAGGCTCCAGACTCTTCACCAGCATCCGTCAGAAATGGTGTGGTCTGCAGGAGTTGGGAAATGATCATCCCCCATACTCAGCTCTGGTGAGGCTGCACCTCAGATACTGTGCTCAATTTTGGGCCCCTCAGAACAAGAAGGACACTGAAGTGCCGCAGCGTATCCAAAGACGGGCAACAATGCTGGTGAAGAGTCTGGAGCACAAGTCTTACAAGAAGTAGCTGAGAGAAATGGGGTTACTTAGTCTGGAGAAAAGGAGGTTGAAGGAAGACCTTATTGCTCTTTAGGACTACCTGAAAGGAGTTTTTAGTGAAGTGGGTGTTGGTTTCTTCTCCCAAGTAACAAGCAATAGGACAAGAAGAAACAGCCTCAAGTGGCACCGAAGGAGGTTTAGATTGGATATTAGGAAAAATTACTTCACTGAAGGGGTTGTCAAGCATTGGAACAGGCTTTCCAGGGAGGTGATTGAGTCATCACTATTGGAGATATTTAAGAGACTTGTAAATATAGCCATGGATTAGTGGTGGGCTTGACACTGTTAGGTTAACAGTTAGACTCGATGATCTTGAAGGTCTTCTCCAAGCTAAACTATTCTATCATTCTATGATACTATATGCAATAATCAGATACGTATTGACATATGTTATTTTAAAATTACCTTAAAAATTGTTCTGCACACTCATTTTCACAGCTACTGGATCTATGAGGATCTAAAAAAAGGAAAAAAATGTTTTGAAATTATAATGCCTGTGATTATCAGACCTTTAGGAAAAAACCAAAAAAAACCCACAAACTTCTACATAATGTAAAAGCCCAAGTGAATTATGCACTTTCAGACCTCTGTTTCATTCACTCAGTTTGACAACATCTTACACTTATACCTTGTAAAGTTTCTTTTTCTCTCTGCAGCATGTTGAGAGGGACTGTTTAAAAACATAAGGCGCTAAGTCAGATATTCAGGAGTCCTTTATCTTCAGCTCTGCTTGGCTTAATTGGAGTAAAGTACCATTTTTTTCCCCTAGAATCCCTCAAGCAACTCCATGTGGAAAACATCTCTTGTGCTTTGTGAATAAATCTTGAGGGTTCAAACTGTGAAGTGAAAGCAATTGGACATTTTTTATTAAAAAAAAAAAAAAGACGAAAAAACCAGATAAGAAACCCGATTAACTAAATGAACCGAACTGAGTCTTTCCTGTCTCTTGGAAAATTCATATTCCTTCTTTCCTTTTTATTTTAATACAAAATTCAAACAGCTGCTGAGAACCCCTCTTATTGAAATTATTGGTCAAAAATTTCTGTGAAAGGTTTGGGCTTCAATCAAAGAGGTTTTCTAAATCTTTCAATGAATAAATATCAAGCATAATAATGTCTTTTGGTAGTATCTCCAAATTCACTACAAACTCTGGTAAAAGCACGTAAATATCAGCTACGCAAAGGTATAACTATGGACTCATTGGCAATCTTCTGTCTTTGTAAATGCAATTTTGTCTTTATTGCCATAAAATTAGCTAGATTTTAAACCTAATAAGATGTAAAATATTATTGACTGTTCTCTCTCCTCTCATTATTCTAATTTATGTCAGATCAATAGCATGAGAGGGATGAAGATCTTGAGAGCAAATGAAGTTTTGTTTAACATCTGAGGCTGGATTAAATATGCCAAAAATGTATTAATTTTAAAAATTACTATTTTACATCTTCTTTTTGACTTAAAATGTTTAGGCAACATCTCCATGCATTGTAAAGTTAAACTATTTTCAGACTCATAGATTAAGAAATCCTGTTTCTGCCTCCTCAAAATTGGCTGGCCATTTTTTTCAAGCTGCGCTGTCCATTAGTTTTCTCACTAGAAATTTTATTTTGCATGTATGTGTACACTGTGCAGTTAGTATAATCTCATAATCTCCAAGTTAATTAATAGAATTAAACACAATTAAAAATAAGAAAAATCAATACAGAAAAATAATTACTCCTTGCAAATGTATGGTTGCTGACAAGCTTTTCCTAGAAAGCTGAGTTAATACATAATCCTAACAATGAAATTGTTGAACTATGCTGAGCCAATGAAGCAATGATCCTCATGGAACAAATGAAATCTTCCACCTCTGGACCAACCGAAAACCAGCTCTTAACAGAAACATTCTTTCCTTTCTTCTTATTACTACCTCTAAATCCAACTCTGAAAACCACATCCTTAGCCAGTTGTTGCCGCTGGGACAAAGGATTCACTTGAATAACTCAGACTCAGCAAGCAGATCACCACCTGCCACAGAACGTGGCATTTCTGAGCAGCTTGCAATGTTGCCCCATATCAAGTGCGTTGCAGCAGTCAAATCTGGATGTACCAAAAGCATAGATCCTCTGGGACCACTCATCAAGATAGGAAAGTTCCTATTATCTGGCTGCCTGGGGCAACCAAAACCCTGCTTAATTACTGCCCTTCAGACAAGGTGGAGACCTGCGTTTAAAAACTGTGTGCGCACTGAGTGAGCAGCACATAAAGATGAAATGGAAAACTGGCTCCCTGCCTCAGAGTTTCCAAGTTCATGTCCTTGCAGAGCAGAAAACTAGCAGGGAGGCTGCCATCCTACCTGTTATTTTCCTAATTTTATCTGCACAATGCAGACAGCCAATCACATTTGAGAGTCCCTTTCAGAAAGTGGGGATATGACTAACTCCCCAAAACATGAGCCATTCATATCTTCCTCCCAAAAACAAATCTCTGGCCCACTGTGGTTTTGAACAAGGCACAATATTTCTTTTTCTCCTAAACTATTATAGTAGTGTCTTTACGACTTGATCTGTTAGCAAAATGTTCCAAGGTGGTAAGAAGCAGTATGTCACAGCATGCTGTCAATCAGTCAGGAGGGCCAAATTCTCATCAGTACAACAAAAATATTATTTGTAAGGAGACTTAATTTTCACTTGTACATGTACAGTATATTCAATATCACCTACGTCTTTTTCAACTAATTAGAGAATGCCAGTTATTCGAATGTGTTTTTACACAATGAATGAAAAGCTCATCTTTTAGCTCGGTGTAACATGTTGACTGTATAACTATCATTTCCCATATTGCTACTCCTTCATAGATGTATGGATTAGGCAACAAAAAAATAAAGCTCAGGATGATTCTGAGATCCCTATCATGGTATCTTCCTTCCTTAACACCCTCTATCCCCTCCCTCCATTTCAAATTGGAGAAGGTCTGGAGTTGTGGGTAGAGTGAGAGTTAAGAACAGGGTCACATGTGTTCAAAAAACTCTCATCTGCTAAAGCTCTTCCTTATTCCTTTGTTTCTGCAGCAAAACAAACCCGTATTTTGATTCATTGCTTGGTAATCACCTCCATCCCTCGTTGACTTCAAGACTCCTGGTTAAAACAATATTAGTTTACAAATGACTGGGTTTGCTCTGCATTGTACAGGAGCATCTTCAATTATCTAGGGCAATCTGGCACAACAGTTCTCCATCCTAAAAGCTGCACCTATGAGGCTTAACCTCTTGCTCTTGGCAGGTTGTCCTTTATGTAATGACAGCAATTGGTAACGCTGAATTTTGAAACTTGAGTAACACCACTACACATCTGGGAAAAAAATCTAAGGGAAAAGGGCATCCATGTAGGTACAATAGTTACTTTGTCCACTCCCTCTGTTAATTTAGAGACTGTCTTAAATTATTAATCTCACTGTTCTCTTGTGAAACAATGAGTTTTGTGGAAAACTGCTAACCTGCACATTAACATTTTTGATGCTACAGTTGATTCTAAGAGGATAGACTTTGACTGAGACAAAATACAAGATAATCATCAGACAAAACTGTCTACAGGGGAAGAGAATCATGTACGTATACAACAAAAAGACATATAAATTAATTTGGGGGACAGAAGTTACGATGCCAAATTTCTTCTGAGAAATTCAGAAAACACCTTTATTATGTATGTGATGCAGACTTCTCCACAAATATGAGAAGTGAGGTTTTGGAAGGGATGTTTTGATGTATTATAAAGGGGGTTTCAAGTTTTTACAATGTTTCCAGCATCTAAGCCTGGCAAAACAGCTTTTCTTGGGCAATAAAAAACAAACATTCTCTCCTCCTAAATAATTAGTGACATTTGAAAGAGAAGATGAGTTGTCAAAACTGCTCTATTCTTTGAGGAGAACATAGGAAGACATTTATTTATCTCCCAACTACACAGTTGGTTTTCTGTGCAATTTGAGATTGCAGTGATATTGCTTTAGTTATCCCCTACAAACTAGCATTAATTATTCCTCACTCTCCTGATTTAACATTGCTTCTCCACATGTACCACAAAAAGGACAAGCACAGCGGGATTTTATTCTGTCTCAGTTCCACCTCTGTAATACATGTGTCTCCTTACTGCATCTGCCTCTCCTTGATTTAAATCCTTCTTTTCTTCTCTGTTAAGATACACAGGAGCAAGAAGTCCTAAGGTGGTTAGTGTGGTTAGCTGCATGTCAGCAGCTGAAAGTACATGCTGTGGCCCAAATCCAGCAAAGACAGGCTGGACAGATGTGCGGGGCGAGGTGTGCAGGTTCGCCATGCGTATAATTACTTCTATGTTTGCACTTAAGCAAGCTCTCAAAGGCTTTTGTAGAATATAATTATTAGCAGCAGACAACATATATGTTAGATGTGTCCAGGTTCTTGGTGTGGCGATGAGAATAGGCTGTTATAAAATCATGTCTGGTTTTTATCATTCAAAAAGCATCTACCACCATCATGTTTTCATATCAAAGTAATTACCAAAGAAGAAAAGGATGGAGAAATCTGAAAAGACAGGCACCTACAATAACTAGAAATCATTCTGCTAACAAGGAATGAGAGTCTCTGGGAAGAACTTCTTTCACCTTCACAGAAAAGGAGGCAACAGAAAAGAAATACTGAGTAGTTCTTCAAAATATGAGTCAGGTTATATTTTACTGAACATACGTAATACAGAAAAAGTTATACTCGCTGAACCATGTGTCTGCTGACAGGGTGATTGGCTTTCACTTCAGCTACAGCCTGTGCTGTCTGCATATCTGGGATTCATCTCACTAGACATATATTGCTGCAAGTTAGACCTCCCAGGACTGCTGCGGTGAACAGTGGAGCACAGGGTGGGCCCGATGTGCAATTCCTCTCCTTTTAACCCAAACATACACAGTAGCACAGATGAATGTACATCTTTCCTACCAGTGACGTGTTTATATGTATGCATACACTACAGGCATACTATGCATTCAATGCATTAAGTAATCCTAGTTTATTGGTCTGGAAAAAAAATGGGAGTTTGGATTTTTTGTTTGTTTTTTAAATCAAAAGCCATTATGGTCTTAACTAATTTTTTTTTCAGTTCTTTGAATGTAACATGTTATAACAAAAGTTATAATCACATCAAGAAAGCCACCGCAATTAGTTGTAACTAGAGGACATGCAAAGAACTTATAATATTCCAGCAAAAGACAGATGATTTATTGTATTTCCTTGAGTTATTGATAATCTTTAACTCATCAATATTGAGTGAGAGGAATGATCTATTCAGAGAATGATTCTATGTTCTGTTTATGCAACAGCATTTGATGATGAATGTGCTGCAAGGATGCATGGCTGGGCATTCAGAGCTAGGGAATTTTCTGTGAAGGACTTTGCAGTCACCAAGAGGGGATAATACCATTCCACATATTATTTTAACTGAACTTCTTCTGATTTTCTTCCCTGGAACAGGTGTCAATTTTTGTCTGCCAATGAGTGAAAAGTAGACTCCACTTAAATTCCCTGAAACTGGAGAAATTAATCAGAGAGAGAGTAATCTCTGGGGCAGGTTAAAGCATGTTTAGTGTTGAAAGACACTTGTATTCTGGTTCTGTGCATTCATTTCTTCCTTCACCCTGAGCAATATATACAACTAATAAGAAAATAATATTCTTAATAGAAGAGATTTCTGTCATAAAGTACTGTTTATTTGAGACAAAAAAAACCCTTAACACTTCCACCAACACCACCCCCACCCCCCAAAAAACCTTCCTGGAAGTGGGCTAATTAAAACACTCACTTCAAAAGGACAAAATCCTTTCATTTTGATTTCTATAATTTTGACTTTCTAGTTATATATTTCCATGGAATTTCAGGTTTTATTTTCCTGAGTGTCTGTTTTCCTAGGAAATTATTTAAATGCCATCTTTGGACTTGAGTTGGGAAGAGAAGGAAACTGAATATAATAATTCCTTATAGGATAATTTTGTAATTCCAACTATTACAAATGATTGGCAGAATGAATTAGATCAGAGGGTGATTTAAGAGCAAGAAGAATTTCTAGTGAGAGACAGAATTAATAATAATAAAATTTACTTTTAATAAAAAATTTAATTGCTGAGGAAATAATCAATCATCATAAAATGATATATTCCTACTGCTCTCTATAATCTTATTTCAACACAGAACTTGCATTCATGCTTGCAATCCTCTTGAAGCATTTTAAATTAGAATATGTACAATTCCTTGACTAAATAAAGACCCTTCTATCTGAAGTGCTCTCTTATGCTCTGGCAAATGTTAATGCAGTATTATATAATTCCTAGTGTAGAAGTATCAAAGAAAATTACTAACCCAGGAAAAAAAGGATTAATTTGATAAGGATGAAGCAATTTCAGAGTGAGAGGCATAGGGGTGTGGAAACTGTCCCACATGACAAGTTGCCTTTAGAAATTAAAATCTGAGCACTGTGTGGAAGTGCCCATAGTAATGTCAACAGTCTATGTGAACAGAGAAACATTATGTCTAGCACTGTGATATAATAGAAATATTGGTGACTTTAATAATACGCATTTATGTAATCGTGTTGTCCAGAGTTCACTAAGTACTCAAGAAACACATCTGATTTGAGGCTCAGGACACTTAACTTTCAGCAGACAGAAGGAGCCTATAATCATCTACTTCTCACAGCTGAAGTACAACAGATAAAATGCTTCAGTTGTGTGCACTTCAAGTCAGGCAGACTCTCAGGTGTGGACAGGTAGGTAGTTTGATTTCATAAGAAGTCAAATACTTCTACTTAGATCCAATTACTAGGACCCATCACTCACGAGCCTGAGAAAGAACTGCACCCTGAGACACTGTTTTCCATGAGGGAGAAAAACTTGTTTTTCAGTTTTTATAAATGTAACATTAGGTCTTTTTTTATAACATTTTTGTGGCTTGTGAAAGAGGAACAGTGAAAAAAGATTTTATGGTTTTGAAATATTAGGAATACGGGAGCTAAGTAATAAGGAGAGACAAAAATTTCAAACATATTTAATTGCTCCAATCTCCTAAAATAGTTATAATCTCTTTTGTCCGAGTTTTAAGAAACTATGCACTCTTTGCTTATTTCATCCAAACCACCTCACACAGAATTAAAAGCAAATGCAAAGTTAGAAAAAACAGACCTCCGAAATCACAATGATTATCAATCACTAAGGGATTATGTTGATTTTCCCCTATTGTGGCTTGCAGCTTGGAAACAGGATATTCACTAAGCACTGCTACTATTGGCTAATGGAGATTCTCCTTTAGCTCAAGCGGTAGCGCTGTTGCTTTGGGATAGGAAGGTTGTGATGTCTTGCCTAAAGGGATATAAGTGTTGCAATTCAGGTCCCAAATGAGAAAAATTCTTCACATTGGTGCCCAATTAGTGATCTGATTCCTGGTGTTAAGTCTAATGCAATTTAGCGTGCACCTGCTGAATAACATCTATGCCAAGTACCAACTGAACTGCTCCGGCTCTTTGTTCACAGAGAGCTGAACATTTTGTTGCAGAGTAGGGAGCAGAGCATAGGGGCAAAGGGTATTTGTGAATATTTGCTCAAATGAAATCTGCAGACTTGCTTTAGCAACATTTCAGAGCTGCTCACATTCACTCTGCAGCAAATGGTTATGGATTTTCACTGAGAGCAGGACTTGAAAATATAAAAGTTATACTAACAACAGCCTTAGTATCCCGAGTGATGATAATTTGACCTAATGACTTCAGAGCCATCGAAAGAGACAATTCCCACCTTGACGTTACAGTTTGAAATAAAGAGAAGGGAGGGCCTCTCAGATACCCTAGTCTGTCTTATTTTATTCTAATGAGTCCAGATTTCTTGTGGGCATTGTGGAAAAAAAATAACATATGGAAAAGATCTGAATGAGATCAGGTTAAAGGCTTTTGCAACACGTAAGATTGTAGTGAGTTGATGTGGTTTTCTAAGAGTAGCCACAATTAATTTATTTAGATCAAAATAATTTAAAAGATGCCTGTCTAAGGCTCTGAACTCCTTCACATATCATTAATAATACAATAAAATCCCAGTAGAATCAAAATAATAATACCAACAAGAACTCAGCCAAGCAGCATAATACAGACACTCCTTCCCAACCTTTTATCATAGTGGGAAACATACCTTCAGCCCTGTTAGAGAATGTCATTAAACAGGTGTCATTTGAAGACAACTGTATAAGGCTGTTCTGAGCCAAAGAAGAAGCTGAATTTTTAGTCTCAGGGATCCCCAGAAAGCACTCCCATTGTGGAATAAAAAAGAATTCAACTTGGGCATCAACTACTGGCTGCAGATACCAACACTAGCACATACAGGGGAAAAAAAAAACTATTTAGACATGTTCAAACTAGTTTCAGGTTCTAGAGGCACAGCAATTCTTAACAAACATGTTAAGCTACCGAGTTTGGTGGATGACTGTAAAACGTCAGGGTGGTGATTTAATTTTTTTTAGTGAGAAGCCCTACCCAGAAAAGTAGCTGCTTCATCTTGTCTCTGAAGCTGTCTTAACTTTAGTCTTCGTGTGGCTTTAAAGTGTAACACAGTGCAAAATGACTGGCAGCAGAAGGCTCTTAAAGCATCCAAAGACAAATAATAATCTCAGGAGTAACAGTCAAAAGAAAAAGTTGCAATTCCTTAGCTAGACAGGACGGACAAGGTTGCTACATCCTCTGATTGTCAAAAATTGGTGGAGGAACCCACCACTCAATTAAATTTGGCTACTAAATGGAAGTGAAGGCACACCAAACTCTCATAAGAGTCCTAACTCTTCCTTGCCCCTTCTCCAGTGAACCATTACTTCTACCTTATCTAATTTTGCAAGATTGTGTTGGCAACTCCTCTTTTTCCAAGCCATCACATGCTTGCTCACATAATACAGGTTAGATAGAAAAGTAATCAAATATCACGTGTTTCTAAATGAAATTATGGCGTATAGCAAAATAACCGAATAACTCATGAGATGTGCACCACTTTCAGATTAAGAGCATGCGCATTTATGAGGTCTTTTAGCACTAATCACCTCATGAGAACACATCTGGATTAAAATTAGGGTATACACTGCCTTAGTTAAAGCATGCCTATGGTATTTTAGGAAGTGCAGATGAGAGCTTAGATCTCTTCAAACTCTGATTTATGCTTCAGTAGAAAGGATTTCAGCATGCATATGGAAGGCTCTAAGGTATTGTCTTCAGTCCAGCACCCTGAATAGCTCTGATGGAATCTGCAGTGGAGACAAAATGATACCTTTATAGTCGCAGATTCCACTCTAAGAAAACAAATGCACTCCTCTGAGTAGTCTAAAAAGAAACAAAACTCTCAGAGCTCCCTATTCCACAATGAGATGCAAAGGCTGGAGATGGCAGCAGTTTAAAGTGGAATGAGATTATTATCTTCTACAGTAACTATTTTAGCAAATTACTAAAGGGCTTGTGAAATTATGGAATAATGGAAATCTTTCTAGAAAATATATTAAATCAAAGGTATTCTGTTGGAATTCAGATGTGCTGGATGAAATAAAGCAGGCTGGCCAATGCAAGATTTCAAAGTACATAATTTTAATTATTTGAATGATTTCTTGTGATCTTTAAACCCATGAAGAATGGATGTATTATTAACTGTCTAATGTCTATGATCTAAGTCATAAAATCTTTGATTTTAGCACAATGTTCTCACATGGTCAGATGCAGCCTACACTTCTGTATTAAATTTTAAACAGGATTCAGCCGAACTCAAAACTTGTGAAAACATTAACTTGTCATGGCACAATTGAGAACTTCTCATCTTCTTCTGTGCCTCTATAAGTGAAAGCAGCAATATCTGCAGTTTACCCCCTGCAATACAACTAGGACAAATGAGTTTGCTGTTAATTACTTGTACTTGTTTGCTGGTTTCCATACAAACAGAAAAAAACCCACCCATGTTAATTATTTTCACAAAATCCAGTATGCTAGCTCTGAGAAAAAACAACTTTTTCATTTAATTTCTGGACATCTTTTGATGAGCCACCCAGTACTGACTCAGCGGTGCTGGACCTTCGCTTGGGGCCCAGAACTCTGCAGCTGCTCTAGCTCTGCATTTGCCTAGAGCAACGTGCCAGCTGTCTCTGACTGTATTACACCACAGTAATGCGAACAACTGGAAGCAATAATGTGTCTCCCCATTTGCCTAACAATACCAACATGAACAATAATTCAGAAGACTGAAGATTTGTGCTGTAATTTAATAAACCCCATGCACATTTCTACAATTGAGTATCACATCTGTGCAATGGATCCTAGAAGTGTAATATTCTTTTATAAGGGACCATTAACCAATCTTAAGTTTATAGGTTTCCTTAAATCTTTTTCATCAGCTGTTAAACTACAGTAAAGAGAAAATTGCCTCTTATGAGACAAGGGATAGTAAAATACAAAGACTGTGATTAAACGTCAATCAATTAAGGATTATATTATAATAAAAATGCTGACTGATGATTAAAATGAGTACTTTCTGGCAGAATTGTATAAGCATTATTAAGAATTGTTTAAAAAAAGTCAGAAGAATAAACCTTACTTACAGCTTATCATGTATCAAGGAAAGTGGCTTAGATAGGTCTATTTAGAGAAGAGGAGTAAAAAGAATTGTTATTCTGACAAAAGTACCTAAGAAGCAGTTTGTTGTCGATCTCCACATTAAAGAGAATACATATCTTTCTATCATTTATATTATTATACCCCTGACTCCTCCATTATAAATCTGCTTCTGAATGGAGTAAATAATGTTATATATTTTAGTTTCAGATGGCATTTGGCAAGTTTGTGTGACTAGGCTACATTTCATTAAAACAACTAACAGATCATACAATAAACAATATAAGCAACACACAAAGTATTGTTTCATTTAATAGACCTAAGAGAGTAGCCCAGCTGAGGAGAGGAGAGCAGTAAACACAATTTTTGCATGTGCCTTTTTACTGAAGATGCATTAGTGATCTTTTATGGAAAAATCCTATGGAATTTAGGATAGAATATATCGATTCTATAAACTCTTACATAGAAAGAGCTCTAATAGTAAATCATAAGCTTTTTATAGATATATGAAAAAATCCAGCAAAAGCTGTAGCAGGATACAGGTTTCTACCAAATTCTACATTCGGTTTCAAGAGAGAAATAGAAAAGTTTTCCTTTTCATAAGGGAAACTCCATATAATGAACATCTTGCCTAATATCCATTTCCTGTGGTCCTGCTCCTACACTGCTGAGCATCTGTGGATAAAAATCTTATTGACATGTAGAGTCTTTTATATTACATTTTTGGGGCTTCTCCCTCCAATTCATCATCTTTCAAAGCAGGCCATTTTTATTTCTCCAGCCTCCTTGAATTTTGCCATATGTTTGCTGAAAGTCACCTCTACTTTACAAAACTGTCAAAGCAGGCTGTATTTATTCTCTGTCCTCCTTGAATTGTGCCATATGTTTGCCGAAGATCACCTCTACTTTACAAAACTGTCTATCACTTCTACACTGTTCATAATAACCCTTTTAGAGAACATCAGTGTTATACCACACTTTCTCCCTTCTTAATCTTCTCCCACTTTGCTGCTTTTTCTCATTCCCCTTTCTTCAAGATCATGGCAAATTCTACCTAATTGCTTTCTTCTTTTAACCTCTATACAGTCCTTAAAGGTTCTTTTCATCTCCTCTCTGCTTTCATGCTCTTTTTAACTAATTGTTTAAAGTGGATCTTGTCCTATCATAAGTATGTCCTAAGTTTCACATCTAAGAACTAGAAGCTTAGCACCAAATTGAAGGTAGACAGATTTCTTAGGAATATGACTCTTGAGCTTCAGAGACAGATATTCAAGAAAGCCTCCAATTTAAACTTTGATTAAAATTCAGGACTGGGTTTGAAATTCTTAAGTAGCACAGAAAAGTGAAGATAGATACACACAGTGTGGTCATCTACTTTCCTTGGAAAATTTGGTTGAAAACTGCTCTTGTGTTCTATTTATCTCTTTCCAGCTGTGACAATCTTTCCATTCTTGTTTGTCTGCCTACCTGGCCATAGGATGCCCAATGTACAATTTCCTTTTGCAAGTCCCTGCATTGCCTTTCCATTCTCCTCTATCTGATTCCTCTTAAAAAGAAGTAGTCTCAAGAACATGACAAGCATTAACAAATTTTCTCCTTCCTTAGGCTTTAGTCTTCTTAGTTCTCTCCATCTTGATCAGATTCCCCGTTTCTATTTCCTGTAATTGTCTCAGAGAACATTCTCAAGTTCCCACCAATTTTTGGTGCTAGTTTTTTGTATTTGATAGACCATATAAATCTACAAGGAGACCTTCCCCTTCCATTTGAATGTCTTAGCATAACTTTAATTTAGTATTGGCAAGAAAATATCTATTTGCAAAGCCCCCTCCACTGGCAGTACTAGCAGTTCCCAGTTCACCAGGGCATGACATCAGTATTCCCTCTGACTTTTTAAGCCATACTTACTGTGGTAAAGAGTGGGAATTTGCTCAGACAGTTATATTATCAGAATAATTTGCTGTAATTTTCCAATTAGTCATGATAGGATGGAATTCAAATCATTCATCTTTGTTCATATAATGCAGATGATGTAGCTGAGCTCATCACTTCATCTCATTACTCGATATTCCCTTTATGTGTAGGGTAGGAAAGGATCTGTACAGAGATGAGTTTATTCTGAAACTGTTGAACAGTTTCCCCTAAAAATCAGCATGATGGGTCAGCCTCCCAAATCAACTCACACTGCAGCCACATGATCACCAGTCCAAATACCAAAGAAGGGGAGAGAAGAAGAGCTCATGGCTGATGGTGGAAGATGGGGCAAGGCAGACTTTCCTTTCTTAGCAGCAAATCATTTAACCAGTTCAGCTGTCGGGTCAAACCCTACTTTCACTGAACAATAGATTTGACATGAGCAGCATGCTCTGAACGCTCTCAGAAGTTCTTATGTGTAGAACACAATTTCAGAGAGACAGGGATTTGGAAGGACAGTCACAGTTATGTGACAAGATAGATGTGTTCATGTTATGACGTGATGTTATATGGCCATGTATTTTAGTTTTTACTGGAAGCCACTATGCAAATAATGGTCAGGTTAACTGTTGCACACTGTATTTTTCACCTCTGGAAGAATTTTCTTCTATAAAATAATTCCTGCTCCACATAAATTCTTTATGACAGACATCATTTAATTGAATGGCAGTCCTGTTATTAGAAGTAGTACAGAATCAGATCCTTGTATGTAAAATTTAAAAAAAAAACCTACTCTATTTGGTCAAGGAGTTACAGGTATCTACTCTAGAAAGACATTATAATGTCAAAAAGACAATTATATCAATGTAAGACCTCACTGTTCCATATGCCAATTCTTTCATAACGATAGGGTAAACGTGACTCTGACCTTAACTTGGATAAAAAGCTTCTCTAGCTGACCTTTTCTATTATGTGTCTTTCTCAGTTTTGGCATCTCATGACAGTAATAACCAGAAAATTATCTTCATCTCCTGCTACTTGTTGGCAGTACTAGAACATTTCTCAAGAGGTGTTGTTACTTCATGGAATAATATTAACATTGATAATTAGTAGAATGGCTGTCCTAAAACAGCAAATTATCTATTATTGCATGTCTTTTTATCTAAACCAATCTTTACTCTAAATTTTGCTTGTGTGAGAGCAACCAAAACATTATATTAGAGTAGATCTATTTTAAAATACGGGCTTGTTCCTTGCAACTTTCAGCAATCACTCCTCTCTGGAGTAAAAAACTGGAATTTACTCTGTCTCCAAAGTCACACACAGAATACGTGTCAGTCATGTATGAGGGTACATTGTTTGTGGTGTCTGGAAACTGAGGGTTTAAAAAACACTTTTTACACAAATAAAAAGAGTTTCCTTTGTGTTTCCATCTAAGTGGTCACACAAATTAAAGTAATAGTGAGGAATGTAGATAAAAATAATCAGAAATCAAAATAAAAAAGCTTTTGTGAGTAAAGGTATTTTATCAAGAAGACTAATAATATTTGGTTCATTGTCTCTGAAATACAGCAAAAGTTTATCATTAAGTTCTCTTGGTCATGTATCAGTTGTAATAAAGGGGGAGGAGCTTTTATATAATATCTCAATAGAAGTATTCTTTATGCTTTTTATTATTTATGTATGGAATGAGTTTAAAACTAAGGCAAAGTTAGAAGTTTTCAGAAAACAGAAAAAAAGCTCTCAAGTTACAGAATGAATCATTCTCTCCATCTTTACCATGTGGTCATTTTTGCTGATGCGAGACATCCAGCTATCACAGTATTTTTCCTCAGAAGATTGATGACTGAAAATGCTGCACTAGTAGTTATCCATCACGTATGCCTATGAATGACTACAGCGTTGTCTGTGATCTGTTCTTATACTAATTAAGTTTGGATCTCTGCCAGCTACAGGGTCTTGTTATGCCACTCAGAGAAAATCAAGGAACTTGAATGATTTCCTGATTATTATAGATTATTGAAACCCTTCCGGCCTACCTATACTGAAGGCTGGACTTGAAAAACGTGACTCAGAAGGCAAAAGCAAATGAGATACTGTAGGGTCTGTTCTTTTTCTGAAACTCTTCATTTATAATTCCCTCTTCACATCCTCCAACTAACACTGTTAGGATGCATGCAATGTAAAATACTCAAGTTTCTGACCAGACTGTTTTAACACAGTCATATTTTTTCTTGGTTGCCTCAGTTTACTGTTTCTTAATTATTACCATTTGCAACCATTTCCTTAAATATGTCCAATACAGTTCTTCATCCCAAGAAACAACAGAAGAATTTTTGTGACTCAAATTTAAAAGTAGAATGAACTAACTAGTTTAAGTTACTTTCCTTTACAATACCATACACTCTTTAGAATAATGTAGATACATCTTTTTATAAGAATAAGAAAATGTTGCTGTGATATATTTGCATGACAAAGTGTAGGAAGGCAATTTCTGTATGACCAAAGGGATAGAACAAATTCCACCTTTACGTTTTGATATCCTGAAGCAGATGCCCTTCTTGTTATACTTCTCTCTCCTAAGCAGCTGAAGAGAATTATACTAGTTTACTCTCATCTATATGAATATGCTGGAGTGCATCTCGCAAGTAGTGCAAGGAGGGCAGGGTTAAGAACTTCAAATCTTTTTTTGTATTAGTCCTGTGGTCACTTGGGCATAAAAGCATGATTGAATTTGCCACTTTACATCCCATAAGCAACAAAATTCTTTACTATACATCTAGCTGGCATTTACACCACTTTGCTTATGCAAAGAAAACCAAAGAGAAATGAAAACCAGACCTCAAATTAGTAAGTGCCTGCTTTAGGACTTCAGATGAAACTGGACTTCAGATGAAGCTGGATCTAGATACTTTTGCAGAAAAAATAGGTAAAAGAATTGAGGAGCACCAAAAGTCTGGAGAAAGCATGGCAGAATGAAATGGTTTCTTAATTTTCAGTCAGCACAAATGCTGATGTCTCCTCTTGCTCCCAAGTAGTTATTCCAGGGAAGGGACCAATATCCTTCACAATACCATGCTCCCAATGACCTTCCATTATAGATTCAGAAGGATTTTTTCTGGTTCAACAGAACTAATAAGAAATCTGTTGGGTTCCTGAGACAAGGAAACTCATGTGCATGTACTACATGCTTGCATCTATTCTACTTCTGGCTTTTATAACTTTAAACAAAATTTTAATTACCTTGGCAACAAATTTCTGTAAAGTTTCACAGCTGAATAGAGGGAGGGGAGACAGCTCAAAGCAAAGATCTGTCATGCACAAGCATATTATCAAGACATATGTTGGAAAATTCCATTCATTTCTCACATTTCTTACCTACCTACCTCATCCTACCACTACAAGCCTTTGTGAACGGTCCCCCCACAGTTTTCCTGTAGCCCTCTTACAGGTACTGGAAGGTACCAGTCAATGGAAATACGATTTTTTTTCACAAAGTGTTATTAGATATCTTAAAATATTAGCTTGTAGCTATTTGCAGGCTCTGTAAGACCATAAGAGCTAATTTCCTGGAGAAAATTAAGTGAATTTTGGAAAAAGGATACTGAACTTTACATTTGAATGTAATTCTCAAAATGAGAATGCAAGTGCAAATATTTACATCTAGGTGTGCATTTGAGCAGAGGTTTCAATTCAGCTGTCCAAATACATCCAGAAGGACCTGGACAAGCTGAAGAAGTGGGCCTGCATGAACCTCATGAGGTTCAACAAGGCAAAGTGCTACACCTGGGATGGGGCATTCCACAGTTTCAATACAGGATGGGGGACAATGTGATTGAAAGCAGCCCTGCAGAGAAGGGCTTGAGGCTTGAGGCTTCTCATTGATGAGAAGCTCAGCATGAGCCAGCAATGCATGCTCACATCCCAGAAGGTCAGCCTTGTCCTGGGCTGCCTCAAAGGAAGTGTGGCCAGCAGGTCGAGAGAGGTGATTCTCCCTTTCTACTCCACTCTTGAGACCCCACCTGGTGTATGGCACTCAGTTCTGGAATCCTCAGTATAAAAAGGATACAAAACTGTTGGAATGGGTCCATAGGAGAGCTACAAAGATGATCAGAGAGCTGGAGCACCTCTGCTATGAGAACAGGCTGAGAGAGTTGGGATTGTTCAGCTTGGAGAAGAGAAGGCTCCAGGAAGAGCTTATAATGGTCTTTCAGTACTTGAAGGGGGCCTACAGGAAAGCTGAGGAGGGACTTTTACAAGGGCATGTAGTAATAGGATGAGGGGGAATGGCTATAATTAGAAGGAGGAAGATTTAAATTAGACATTAGGAAGAAATTCTTCACGATGAGGGAGGTGAGAAACTGGAACAGGTCGCCTAAGGAAGTTGCAGATGCCCCCAGGGAAGTATTCAAGGCCAGGTTGGATGGGGCCATGAGCAGCCTTGTCTAGTGGGAGTTGTCCCTGCCTGTGGCATGGGAAGTGGAACTAAATGATCTTTAAGGTCCCTTCCAACCCAAACCACTCTGTGATTCTAAAATTTTAGTTGCTCCTGAGTATTGGAAACAACCACCTAGAGTTGTCAGATACTGTACAGGACCTAGAGGAGAAATGCATAATCTGTGAAGTGATCTGAAGTCCATCAGGGACATGATAGGACATCTGTAAAAGAGCATGCTAAGGCATCACTAAACATTCATGTTTTGGCAATTTCATAGCCTTATTGAGTTGTTCAAGTGACTAAACACAAGTTTAGTGAGCCAAGGAGTTTCCTAAACTCCATCGATTGCACTGACTACTGCCATTGACTAAAGTTGGAACTTAGACATATAATTGACAAGCAGACATCTACATTATGAACCTTAATTAAGGTGTCTTATTCTGTAAGCTGAATCCTGTCCTTCAAGCATCTTTCTTTTCTATCTCTTCATACAGAAGACAATGATGTAATCAGCAATGAAGCATATAGACTGTCTACCCAAGTGACAGAATTAACTCACACCAGAGGTATTACATGCTTCACTTGAGAGAGTGGGTGGGCATGAAGAACTTTAATGAAATTGTGACTAGCTGCTTAAAGTCTATATGTTACTGCTGATGTTCGGTTAACAGCCCATTTAGCTTCTTGAGACCACTTGTGTAAGCCATCCCTGCTTCATCTGTATGCAGACTAGATGTGTTCTATATGGAAACGCAATAAAACAGGGACATTTCATCTTCTAGTTTTCTCTCCCCTGTGCTATCCTCTCTTCTGTTCTACCCCACCATCCCAGGCTCCCTCTGGTATATTTTGGTGTTCAACTCCATGATGCAATAGGCATAGAGAGCTAATAAAGAATAAAGTCTTTCATTCATGGAAAATTTCCAGCATGTAAGAAGTGACATGTGAATCTATGACTGTGGTATCAAACACAAGTAACCAGCTAATCAGATTGAACCATTGGATAATTACTATGCACTCCCAGGTTCGAATCAATACTTGATTTCAGCTGTTTCAGAAAGCACCCCCTTCATTTCTTGTCTAGACTTTTACAGAGAAAAATGTTTTCTATTGCAATATTACTGTAACCAACATTTTTATTTTAATTGTTGCTTTACATTTTCTTCTTTCTATCCTGAGTTTCCATAACTAAAAAACTTTTCAAATATATGTAGGTGTGATACTTGATTTCATATGAAAGTACATTTCTTGGGTAATAAAGAAATTATAATAAATGGCGCTTTTTTCCTCTCTTAAAAATAAGGTGTAGGGAAGATAATTTTCTTTACAAACCCAAGTACGTGTTAAGTAAACTAGCACCTAAGGCACTGGAGACATTTATTAGATTACAAAAAAAGACTTTCCTTCTTTCCACTTTGTTAAGGTTAATTAAGATATTGTTATGAGACTTTTCTCTTGATTGTTAAAGGAAACTGTACTTTTCCATAATTTCCCCTGCCCTGCTAACGCTTAAGACCGAGGCAAAACTCACTGACACTCTTTCTGGTTAAATCAAGCTATAATGAAATACTTTCTTGGTCACTCGAACAAGTCTCATAGGAAAACCCAGTAAAGGAAATGTCAGGCATGCATCCTTTAATTTTTTTCTTTTCTGAAATCTTGCCATAGATCCTGAGTGACTTTACAGCACTGTCTACGAAGTAGGACCCTTAAATAAAACATCACAAGTGTCTAAAGCTGAAAGCTATTCGCAGGGAAGGGGCAGTATGCTATTAAGGACCAATCCAATAGAAGATCTAACAGTCTGACCACTGTTCTGATTTTTTAAATGTATTATGAAAGGTCTTCTCAGTCTTATTTTGGAACTGTAGTTTGCATTGTTGTGAAACACATGGATGGATGGCTGAAACTGTGGTCTGCATATACTAGGTGGAATGTATCTATTGACTTACAAGCTGGCTGCATGTGTCAAAATGCAATTCAGTATTTTTGTAATAATAGCTAGCAGTCATAGCTGTAAATTATTTATGGACACTATTCAGTGCAAACAGGTTAGTGCACACATCCTCTTCAGCTTGACTGCCCTGGTTTTAGATCACTCAGACATTCAAGTCCTTAGAGATCTGCTCTTATCATTGCAAACTCTAAAAAGGTACCAAAACTGCAGTCATTTCAGCAACTCAAAGCAGCTCAGCCATTTGCTAAAGTTCTACCTCAAGGTTCAGTGAATAAACACCATTCTGCCCACCTCTTTCACACCCACCCTGGCCCTGGTGATGTAAGTTAATATCAGACATGAAGAGAAATCAATCTCTAGAGTTAAGACTCCAGTGTGTTTCACTCTTTGTGCAGAAACATGGAAGAAGGTATGTAGCAAAGGCCACTGATGATCTTAACACAAAGTGACAATTCACTAATGCTGTTCCAGAAGACAGGAAAACGACAGCCATTCAATGTGTACTTCTGGTTAGATTTAGATGAATACAGCACACTATTGCAATGCTGGACACTGATTTTCCTCTGTGTACAACTATTGAATCTCATTATCATTTCAACCTCACACACCTATTTCAACCATAACAAGAAGCTAAAGCCCAAGCGTGCCAGACGCCGTCATTACATTCACTTTGCCCCTTTGTTTTCCTCTTCTTTTCCTGGTTCTCACAGTAAAACTAGATCACTGAGATTATCAGCCAGAAATTCGACAATTAATTAATGCCCACATCACAGGGCTAAGAAACAAACCTCTCTCTAACTTTCCTCTCAACACCTTTTTCCTCCTTAATACCTTTAGTATAGATTGGACAAGGAAGAAGACCCAAAAGCAAAATCAGGAAAAAAATAACGCAAATAAATATATAAAAATAGAACTACATAATTTAACTCTATAATTACTGAAATAGAATTATACAATCCTCCAATTAAAGGGAGCTGAAAAAGAAAAGCAAACCCAATGTCCTGGATCCATGTTGCAGGAGACTGGGACGGATTCCACAATCATTAGAATTTTCTGGGGCAGCTTTCAGGTTTTATTACTATAGATGTTCGATATTTTAAAACTGGAGAAAGAAACAAACCTCAGGAAAAAAATACAAGTTCGTGTTTCCCTGTTCATACACTGTTCAGACTTTCATTACCAAACCACACAGCCCAAATCTGTATTCCTGACAAACCACACAGTTCCCAGTGCTTGAGTATCTATCTGTTCATTGTTCTATGTCAAGCCCAGAGCGTCTCAGCATGGGAAAAAAAGCGCAGTACATGAGGGTATCAATTCAGAATATTCTGCACAAACCATTACTGTGAATACTTACACCTCATGGATCTCAGTGCTAAATTATCTGCAATCCTTCTTTAGAAAACAAAGACACACCAGCATCTTCTGAGGGATGTTTATCCCACCTGAGACAGTAGAAGAAATGAATTTCCTCCTGCATGTGTCAGAGGGCCATTCAGCCCACATATTACCTTGAATTGCCTTTAGAGCTGCCCACCTTTCTCTGTCCCCTACAGGAGCAGATTGGTGACTAACATAAACTGGAACTGTTGCAGGTTGAAGATAGCTGAGAATATTTCTTTCTAGTGATTAGACTGTGCATTAATGGAAATGTACTATTTCAACAGGGATGGACTATTTTGTCCTTGTTCCAATTTTACATTGGTCTCATTATTTTTATTTGAAAGAATTTCTTTCCAATTGCAAAGTTAAAGGCTATTAAACTGTTTTGAGGAAGACTGACCAGCTTTCACAAAAGCCTTTCAATAACTGAGATAACATCAGTTCTATAACCATTTTGTATTATATTTTCTGACAAATTTACTGGTTTTATTTATTTATATTTTTTACAGGACACACTGACGTAGGGTATGATTTTCTAACCAAATCAGGATATTTAAATGGAGCAATTTCCTGCAAAATTCTTGGCCTTCTCTTAGTTATGTCCAACGTTAAGTAGCAACAAATGTGGACACCTAGAATATTTGCTTACACTGAATGTTTAAACTGACTTTATAAACTTTAGAATATATTGGACATTGGTTAGACAGAAACTTTGCAATGTTTGTTTAAAACTGGTACCATAAAAGGAATAAGTTCTTCTTAAGGGATTTTGAAAATTAGATAGTTCATAAGTTTAAGTAGTTGCTTACTACTCTCACAGTGAAGGTATAGTATATGATTGTATAACTATAATATTCTATAGTTCTATAACAATAAGGAATATTTTAAAAGAATCTCAAAACAATAACAAAATACGGGAGTTGTGGAATGTCTAAGATAACTGAAAAGTTATCTCCATGTTATCTACAGTAAGACTTTCAGTCCAGGCAACTCAGGTTCTAATGTTCAGTATAATTTTCTGGGTATAGATATGTATGCATGTATGTATATGTATATAACAACACTCACTTATGATGGTCTAGGCATATATAAAATAATTACTTTTTTTTGTTTTATTCTTCTATACTACAAGGATTTTACATTACATTGAAGAAAGACCTTATAGCAACACTTATGCAGAAAGCTAAAAAGGTTAATATCCACAGTAGACAGTATCATTTCATCAATAAGAGAACTATTCAATGACTCTGTATTGGAGTGAACTCAGCATAATCAATTAGCTTTGTCAAGTAAACAGATCTGTCCCTTTGGCTGCTGCGTAACTTGATATTTCTTCCTGTTCTTACTGACTCTGTGAATGGAGAAATAAAATCCCCTGAAATTATATCAGCTCTGACTGGAGAAAGAGAGCTATTTTAAAAACTGCTTCACTGAAAGTGTCTGTCATACTTAATTAGAGGTTTTTGTCTTCCAGCAGAGAAGGGCAGTAGGACAGCACTCAGTCCAGCACCACAGAATTCTTAAGTAAAGGCATTGTTTTCTATGTTTTGATGAAGTAGATGCAAATCGGTTGGCAAGGAAAATAAAATAACTCATGTGCCTAGCACCACTTGGCATAGCTGACTTGAGTAATTATCTACACAATGTACTATCCTCTGGTTGCTTTATCATTTTTCTTTCTCTTGTTTTTATTTTGACTTTCAAAAAAAGAATTAATGCAATTACTATAAGACTAATTTGAAAGTAATCATTTCTACACACATTAGCAGGCTCTGAGACACAATCTATGATAGGTCATGAGATAGTGGTCTCAGATTGGCCTCGTGTAGTTTGCATTATGAAAAAAAGCATGGGAAGGAGAGATCATTAGTCTGCATAATTAGCAGGCTTAATTAAAAAATGGCCTGAGATATCAGCTGTAGCACCAGCTCAACAAACCCCCTAGGGCTTGTTCATGGATTCTGCTGCACTCTGATTATACTAGTATGAATCTAGCAACAGCCACCTGGAATCACTCTCTCAGATGGGCACTTGCTAAGTGCAAGTACACTGTTATTAAATTGGTTTGTTTGGCACAATTTTGTAAAATGATATGGGCTTTTAGACCTTTAGCAATGTGAAAATAAAGCATGGCCAGCAAGATGGAGTAATTAACTCTGTGGGGTTTCCCATGTTCCTCCTTTCTAATAAACAAGAGGATTTGGAAATGTATTTGTCCAAATTTCTCAAGTTCTATGAACCCTAATCAGTTTGGATTTGTCAAACAAAACCCAACTATGACAGCTTTAAAAAAAATAAATCACCTCAGATTTTAATATCTCCATTTCAAATAAAACAGGACTGCAATTTGAATTTTAAATTTGTGATACTCACATGAAATTGTATTTAAAGTTCAAGTCCTCTTTTTTCTCATTTTATTTTTGTCCATGCTGCTTTCTTCAGAGGTACCTCAAAACCTGTCATGCACACTATTGACCATGTAAATAAGCTCCTCATTCTATACAGACAACTATTTTTGTAGAATATATCTGGAGAGACATAGCAACTAGGAGCATAACTTAGAGAGTGAAGATTTTCCTATGTATTAAACCAGAGACTGGTTTGATACAGTCAGAACATAATCGTCCAAAGTGGAACATCACTCAGACTTTGGAGCTAGCAATGATGATTGAAAGACAAGTCTCCTTTGGCAGGTAAATACTTTATGTAAGCTGATAGTTAAAAGGCAAAGTTGGGACCACACTAGAAAGGCAGACAACTCATATACTTTTGTAGGCTGATTGTGATGGATTTTTTATCATTGTAACTGTTATTTTTACCTGTTCAATAACGCTCACCACTGCAAGAAGGAAATGAGAGAGACTGCTTATTTAACAGCGAAGACACAACTTTGTGTTCTTTCCCTTAAAATGTCTGGGGCTGTGAACAGTCAAGGAATCAGTTCGAATCTCTCAGGCCCAGCCCACGACAGCCAGGCTCTCAGCCGTGCCTCACTGGAAAAGGGAAGGACTTCCATTGCCCTATGGCAGGCTGGGCACACCACCTCTCTGGGAGGCTGCCCATGAGCACCTGGGGTAGGGCGCTCTCATCAGCACCACTCTCACATGTCAGGAATCTGCCATCTCCAGAGACCCATTTAAGCACAAATCCTATTAAGATATTTAGATAATATGGCAAGATGCTTCTTTTAATGCTGAGCCCTTCCAGCTGATTAGACAAGGGAATCCTTGCTATATACTTAAACAGCTTTCTGGCATGTTTAACACCTTGGGAGCATATTTTCATGTTTCTTTAGGTTAAAGATATCCTCCTAGGAACTTATCTATTAGAGGAAGGAGGAACTGGGGAGTATATATGTCTGTGGGGAGCATATGAAGGTTTCTATTTCATGGGAGAATCCTGAATCAATGAAGTCCTGAAAGGGAATGAAATATCATGCAATGTAGTCTCTACTATGAAGTACAAATAGTGTGCTTTTCAGCAGGAATGACAAAATTTTTCCTATTCCTAACTAAAAGGTATGAAGGAGAAGTAGAAATCACTAAGAAAAATGACTGAAGGATAGATCAATATGAGGTGAAAGGTCAACAAGCGGCCTGCTGTTAGTCTGCCAAAAAGTATTTAATATGTTCACTTGATATTATTCACATTCTTTAAAAAATGATGTGCACGAGAGACACGCACACAGAGCAATACAACCTTTTTGTCTCAGTGGGAGAAAAGGCTTTGCTGGGAAACGTGCTGATCTAAAAGTAGTGTTTATCCCTAGAGCTTTGGCACCCCTTGAGGGTTAGCCATTATTGCAAATGCAATGACAATCTTTCAATACAGACAAATTAGCTGTTTTCTAGAGAGCTAATTCAGTTCTTCAAGTTACATTAATTTATCACAGTTTAATTACCACTAAAATTATACTAATTCAAATTAGAGGTGGCAGTCATGTAATACATGCTATTTGATACCTCATGTGAATTCTTGAAAAATAATGTTTGTTCTGTTAGGGCAGGACCTAGTAATTTCCAGCAATAAGGAAGCATGCATTTGCTAAATATTTTTAACAGTTTTTAGCTGAGACATTTTCTGTAGAATTCTGTCTTCACCTCACTGTTCAGACTTTTTCATAAGCTGCAGTTTAGCCTAATTTCTCTCATGAGTACCTTGTACATATGCCTCATTAGTTCTCCACTGCATACTTGCTTGCCTTTACCCCAGCTAGGGCCAGCTGGTGACTCTACTGATACTGAGTGAACAGTCAGCAGCACACACAAGTCTTTATTCTCAGTCTCTCACATGTGGTGAAGTCACAGCTTGTAGCTGAAGTTCTTCTTATTGGGGGGAGAGGTGCAGGGTGGGGTGTTGTCCTATCACTCTGTTTTGCTCAATTGAACTGAATACCTCTGAAACTTAAATGTAACACTTCAAATCCTTATGTTTCAAGATAGGCACTAAAATCCACGTTTAATAATTAATTCAGTGGCAGCACTTAGGAACTCATCTAATTTAAAACCTACAGATACATCTTTTTACTCTTCAAGTCACTCTTTAGAATTCTATCCTCTAAGCAAGTGTTGCAAACTGCCATTTTCGCACCATTTTGAACACTGCTTTTCTTCTTTATTTCTTCAGATGACTCATTTATAAATTTAAATATATATACAAGTAATTGTCCTCTGTAAAGTTCCAGAGTCCCAAATCTGTGTGCGAAGAGCTAACCTGCATAGCATCTTAATGCAACAGAGTAATTCCAAAGACTCCTGCTATATGCATAGCTAGAATATAAAGAGAAATTAGTGAAAACAAGTTATTCAGGAAAAAAATTCTGTTGTTGGTTTTTGGTTTTTTTCTTAGCACGTATTAAACAGACCACAAATATCTTGTGCAATTCATCTCATCTAACTTTAGCGATTAGAAACCTAGTCATGTTATCCTAGCTGGTTTTCTAGGCTTCCTCTATAACCAATGGAGAGAGACTTCCCACTTTTCCAGCCTAAAATAGGTGTTTAAGACAGATGGCATTTAATGTTTTATGATTCTTCCTGCCTATCTTTAGATTGTCTAGAAGTTCATCTCTTTCTTCACTGACTATAAAAGGAGTGTATCCAATTAGTATAGACCTTCATGAGTAACTTGGGGACAGACAAGAGAGACAAGCTGAACCTCAATCTTTGATCTAATACATTATTTGAAATAGGAATGATAATTAAAGTCCATGCTGGTGCTTTTGAAAAATCCAGCCTTCCCCTTTAATGAAGTAAAATTGCTTGAAATGAAACAAAAGAAAATGAACTAAAATACCAGACTCTTCAGATGGTCAAGAAAGAGAGACTTAGAAAAAGGTAAGCTCTAAATAAGAAGGGCAAGTTATAAATTAGTCACTTAGAGAATTCAATAAGTGTAAATATACATGTGAAAAAAAGTGTTAACAACTTGAAAGTCAGAGGGAACTTCTTCCCTTAGTGAAAAAACAGTCATCGCATCATAAACTGAAAATGAAGCCTCTGCAGGATCCGAGGGGTGTCAAAGTGAGACTTAGATCTATTATGCATTGAGGAAGACTTTTCTCT
This sequence comes from Clamator glandarius, assembly GCA_033459285.1. Lineage (NCBI taxonomy): Eukaryota > Metazoa > Chordata > Aves > Cuculiformes > Cuculidae > Clamator > Clamator glandarius. The sequence goes on along the minus strand of JAUNZM010000709.1, from coordinate 163,463 downwards.
AAGACAAAGTGAGAGAGGTATTTGGTACTTCAAGGATACATTTTGTCTGTGGGCAAGAATTAGTAACTCCTGGTGAGTCCATGGGAGCTCTGCATGCTGGTTCAGTAGTGTTCTAGTCATACGGACAGATGCTGGCAGGGCAGTGTTCATCTCCATCTAAATTGAGCCCTCCAGAACTTGTCAGTTTTAGGCTACACTGTGCCTATTGCCAGCACAGAGAGGGAGAAAGAGAAAAAGTTGCAGAGAACTTTCATTACGCATCCTAGCTACTTCATTTAAAGATTTGAGGAGGTGTATCACCCACAGTTATGAATGTAAGATTCAAGCACACCTGATTTTGTCTCAAATCCACAGGATTAATTGACTGACACCTATTAAATGTGAGAGGTTCTTAACCACCTTCAAGCACAGGAACCATGTCTCATAACTCACTATTGTAGGCAGCATCCAAGATAATAAGTCTTCTTAAGATAATAAGATCTTCTGGAAAAAAAGTATGACTTCAATTTTAGAAATCCTATCGACAGTGATAATAAATTACTTCTAAAGAATTCTTTTCAGAGTTTATTTTCACTAGTGCTGTTTATTTTGAGAAGTGTTATTAGTATATAAAATTATTTATTTGAAACAGAACAAACTTTCTGGTAAAAATAAACAGAATGGAAGTGGGTATAGTAGTACTTGTGTCTGATTTCAAACACAGCAGAAGGTTAAAGACATTGGCAAACTTCCTGTCACAGAAAAAAAAAAGACCCATTAAGAAAATATTACAAGATTTAACGCCCACTCCCTTCCTCTTGTTTGAATCTCATAGTCTACCCACATTAGTGATTGGCAACGAAGAATAATTTTGTTTTGTAGCATGGGCACTCACCTCCACATCCTGCCACATGCTTGTTCTGATGCTCCTGATGTTGCTGCAGTTTCAGCATCCTGCAGTGCCTCTACAGAGTATCAAGTTACCAGATGATGTGCCAAAGGGCACACTCTGGAGCTCCATATGCCACGATTAGGAAAATCTATTGCAGTCTCCAAAAAGCAGAACCACTGCTGCACAAGGCCATGACCACTAATAACAGTAACTTCATGCCACTGGAATTTGTAAGGAAAAATCCTCCTCAGAAATACTTGGATGGAAAATAGTATCATGTATTCCATTAACAACCATGGATAATGTAAAGATGCTGAATGAATTGTATGTACAAGAATGGTCTTTTTGTTAGCTACAGTGTGTTTGTGTAAGAAAACCATGAGGCAAAAGTTCATGCTAAAGATAATTTTTATTACTGATACCTCTCCTGCAGAAATGCTGAACAATCAAATTCTCAAATACACATTAAGGGGCATGAGAAACTTAATTTCACAGTCTATTTCTGACTAGTTGTCTGTTCCCTGTTAAAATAAGTAGCATCTTTTCCCCTTCAGGAGCCCCAAATTTACAATACTAAATTAGTCCACAGGTCTGTTATATCCTGTAGTGTTTCCACAGTGAAGCTCTTACAAGAAACAAAGATTTCTGTAGCATGCATTAAACTCATTACACAACTCTGGCTACCTTAAAAAAACCAAAGCTGTATGATTTCTTCAGACAAGATTTGTCTTTAACACGAGTAAGAAGCACTGTTTATTTTAAAAACCTTTTGATATGTTATCTGTTTTATAATTATGACAATCATTTATTACTCTGTCAGACTGAGAATATATTGCATGATCATCGCTATGGTTTATGAATATTGTTCCTGAACAACACAGTGATTTCTTCAGTATATCTGGCAAGCTAAGCTGTATCTTAGTTTTTAGCAAGCTATCTACTCCTGCTTTAAAGATTGCATACAAGGACATGCACATTCCTAGATAAATACGATGCACTCTGCTCAATTATCACAGAAAGTATGATTTAAAAAAAATATATATATATTTGGAACAGAAAGCAAGAAATTGAAAAATCTTAGACTTTTACACAGAAGATTGTAGACAATCCCAATGTGACAAGCAGTGGAACAGAATCTTGTTTCTGGGGTTCAAGTGTGAAACACTTGCAGTCAGATATTACAAGCTCTGAAAATGATAAACAAAAGCTTGAATGTAAATGTTGTTCTTCAGGATGGCAAGCATAGCAGACAGAACTTGTTTCTCTCTTTTTACTGAGGGCTCTGTATCTCTGAGAACATGCACTATTGTGGTCAATGCCAGTGAAAATCTCTTTGAGGCACAGATTTTTCTAAATGGTTGAACAATTAAAACACATTTTAGATCAGAAAAACATCAAAATAAGTTGTGAAAACCACATCCTCTGCAAAGATGGAGCACAATCTCTTGGCCTTAGAAAGAGTTCAGAGTATACAATGTGATTCTTCCCATTTGTGGTTCAGATAGTCCATAAACAGACTTATGTCTCAGGTAATAACTTAAAATATGCAAATAGTCTGGTCTAATCATGTGTCTGAATAGTCTGCCTGCATTCAGTTGTGTGGATTGTGCTGTTGAACTTCAAAACACAACAGAGGAGAGAGAGTCTGCCTGGCGAGGCAAGTGGAAACTTACCCTTTCATACTTTATAAACTGAAACCTAATCCTTGCTTTTGACTTAGTTGACACGTGCATATGAATTGTTCTCATGATATTTTTTTTTCCTACATATCAGTTCTCAGGAGATAAAACACTAACTATGACAATTTTCTGTGAGCATCTGAGACCCATTAAGAGGAACCTGCTAAGAATCTGTTTTGGAAATATAAGTTTGTGTGCCTGATCTAAGCTCATAGTAAAAAGGGATCAGCACAAAGTATTAGGATTTTAGATTTTGGGGAGTTTTAAAAAGCATGCTGTGAAAACATTACACTCTTCACAAATGTAAGTGATGAGTACAAACCTTGAAGCTTAAATCTTGAGTTTTGATGCTCTGCAGAAGTTCAACTGAATAAGCTCCACGATGTCTAGCAGGGAATTCATTGTATAGGACTTAGCCCTCACAAAAGAAACGAGAACAATCACCCTAACTACACTTTTCTAGAATTAACAGATTTATTTCTAGCACAAATTTAAATGGTAGATAAGTGAAACATCACCTCAATCTTAATAAAATTAACACCTACAGCTGTGGAGGATAAGAATAATTTCTAGGTTTCAAAAGAAATTCATGCTCTTTTAGATATCCTTCCCCATCGACAGAATTCTGGCATCTCCCATGGTTATCTTAAAGCTGAAAGTAAAATCAAAAGTTTTAAGTTATTTTGAGTTCAGAGGCCACCAATTCACAATGAAATTCAGCAATGAAAGTAACAGAAACTAGAATATTACACTAAAGGTTATAGCCTTCATCTCCCTGATAAATCGAAAAGTAAATCAAAAAGAGGTAACTGATTTCTGGTGATCCTAGACAGATGAATTTTGTTCCTTCTATAAATAAAGAGAATGTTTTGTGGCACCCAAGTACCTACATTTAATCTGGAATCTGCAAATTAAATTGTGATTCTTGGGATTTTGAATCTGAATTGCTAACAAGGAGGGAGAAAGCAAGCTGTTTAAACTATTTTTATTCAGTAAATTAAACAAATACATCTCTGAGACTACACAGACTGCAAGACACTACTGAGAAAATATTACATCAAAGCAGGCAGTTTCAAGAACTGAAACACAGAAAAATCTTAATATTCTCACCATAACTCATGACTTCAAAATTCACCTGAGGATGTTCTGTGCCTAACTCCCTGCCTCTTCTTTAAAGTCTGTTAAAATATAGAAGAAGAAGGAAACAAAAACACAAACACACACACACACACAATCTAATTCCAAGATCTTCCCTTGTGAAATACTGTCAAAACTTGTCCAGTATTGCTGTGTAACTAGTATTTTCCTGCATAACTTTTTGGAAAGAAAAATACTAATGAAAGGGAAAACTACTGTATTTTTACTTGGGTCTTCTGTTCTAAGTCACTAACATTAAAAAAATTTTATCCAGAATATGAATTCTGGTAATAAAGTAATTTAAAATAAATTATGGAACTAAATCTCAAACAGCGTATTAAAAAGCCTTTATTTTACCAAGAGACAAATGCCATTTACTGCACATATGCATGAGAAACAGGTGTTTGATTAAAGTATAGAATCACAGAATCACAGAATAAACAGGTTGGAAGAGACCCACCAGATCGTCGAGTCCAACCATTCCCACCAATCCCTAAATCATGCCCCTAAGTACCTCATCCACCCTCAGCTTAAACACCTCCAGGGACAGCAACTCAACCACCTCCCTGGGCAGACCGTTCCAATGCCTAATCACCCTTTCTGTGAAAAATATTTTCCTTATCTCAAGCCTAAATCTCCCCTGGCAGAGCTTGAGGCCATTCCCTCTCATCCTGTCCCCTGTCACTTGGCAGAAGAGGCCAGCACCCTCCCCTCCACAACCTCCCTTCAGGTAGTTGTAGAGAGTAATAAGGTCTCCCCTCAGCCTCCTCTTCTCCAGGATAAACAACCCCAGCTCTCTCAGTTGCTCCTCATAAGATTTGTTCTCCAGCCCCTTCACCAGCTTCGTTGCTCTTCTCTGGACTCTCTCCAGAGCCACAACATCCCTCTTGTGGTGAGGGGCCCAGAACTGAACACAGTACTCGAGGTGCGGTCTCACCAGTGCCGAGTACAGAGGGAGAATAACCTCCCTGGACCTGCTGGTCACGCCGTTCCTGATACAAGCCAGGATGCTGTTGGCCTTCTTGGCCACCTGGGCACACTGCTGGCTCATGTTCAGTCAGTTGTCAACCAACACCCCCAGGTCCTTCTCCTCCTGGCAGCTTTCCAGCCAGGCTTCTCCTAGTCTATACCTCTGCTTAGGGTTGTTGTGCCCCAAGTGCAGGACCCGGCATTTGGCCTTGTTAAACCTCACGCCGTTGATCTCATCCCAGCAGTCCAGCCTGTTCAGACCCCTTTGCAGAGCCTCCCTACCTCCCAGCAGATCGTAGGTAGCAGTGAATCTGGAAATACACTGATGGTAAAAGAACAGGAAACAAAACTGTTTTTTTCTTCCACATAACTGGCTTTTCTTTGACCTTGTTGAAAACTGCTTCATCTGTTGAAAGATGCTTCATCTGAATTTTCATTGGAGCATCTTTAGTGTACCACTAACAGCTACAGAGGGGCATAGACATAACTTCATGGAAGGAAGATTGTCATAAACAAAATTGTGATTCAAAAGGAAATTTCTAATTTAATAATCAACCTTTCTAATTTAATAATCAACCTTACAGTAAATTTTACATGAGAAATTATTGCTAGAACATTTTATCATACCTAATTAACTTGGCTGAATATCATCTGTGAAATTTTCACCATGCTACCTCTGATTTAAAGGCAGTATTGAAGATGAGCTAGGTCATATTGCAGTGATGGTTCCATTGACATTTTAAGTGCCAATAGGAGGATTTGTCTAGCTTTACCCAAGCATCTTAGAAGACATTGTCAAAGTCAAGCTTGTCCTCCTAACCAATGAAGTGATGTGAGTTCTTCTCAAGGAACGTTTTATCTGATTATTAAACAGACCTGCAGGACAGCTGAAATGAGCATACCACTGGCTTTAGCAGGACCTGTAGTGTGGAGATGCTGCAAGACTTTTGAGTTCAAATGTGACAGTGACAGTGATGCCTTATAGCCCACCTCACAGCTGTAAGCAGCAGGGCTGGCAGAGCAGCGGCAGATTGCCCTAGTGTATTGAAAACTCCCATCTACAAGCAGCACAGGTAACACACAGGGAAGAAATAGACATTTTGAAGAGCAAGAATGATAGCTCGCTGACTTAATCTTTCATGTTTTTACTTGATGACAGCAAAAACCATAGGGCTGCAAACTGAAGGACAAAATATTGCCACGAAGAGCTTACTGGTTTGCTAAAAGCTATTAAGAAAATGGAAGCTATCAACATCATGCCAAATAATGGTTCAATAATAGCAGCCTAATGTGAAACTGAGATACTTCATATCACTCTAAAGTGATCATCCAAATAATGAACTGCAAACTCTTCAGCAGAAGATGCTGTTTTCCCACATATGTGCACAGCTATACTATGAAAATGCAACAGTTCACATTGTTGTTTTTACATTCGGTTTCTTTGTGGTGGCAACCACGGAACAAGTGTAGGAGTTGCACACCTACACTGTAGGAATAAAGAACCTATTATACACTCCTTATTCTATGTAAAATCCTAAGTTATCATTAAGGATCAATAAACAGAAAATTTTTAAAATCATCAATCCATCTATTCTCAAGAAAAGTCTTCCTTGTACAAAGTTCAAAGTCTTTTACTAGCACGTGAACAATAAGTTTTGAAATCTCAAATCAGAGTTCTATAATCTGTTTTTAAAGTCTTCTTCATTATACTGTATTGTCCGAAACACATTCTCTGTAATAAGAAAAATATATATTTCAATGTATGCATCTTATATAATAAACATAGTAACACAATAAACATACATAGCATACTTACATTTACTATAAACTACAAATACAATCTTTCTATATCCATAAAAATGATAGCAGCAAAACATTTGCAATATGTCCTCTATTAGAACTTTAGTTGGTTAACAAAAGGCATTTGAAACCTGAGCATTTTCTGCATATTTTTAAATGACTGACTAAAAATAACCATAAGGGAGACACCAGAAGTCAGATTATCAGAGGCCTTCAGTAAGTGTTGTCAGTTGATGATATTATTTACAGTCTCACTTGGCTGATGATCTCCTTTGACATGTCCCAGTCTAACACTCTGTGACCCATCCCCACCCAGATTAGTGAGGCAAGGAGACCTGGAGGTAAAAAAAGAGACATCCACATTGAAACAATCCAGCTGAAATTATTCCTCTGTAGGTTCAAGGCACTTAAATGTTGCCTCGTTATTCTAGTAAGCGCCAGTATAAAACACATTATGACCTCCCTGTCTTTCCGTGAAAGAGAAGTCCATGATATGAAAGACAGAATTGAACACATTTACTTACCTGTTATGCAACAACTGAGAAATTGTAAGGTCTATTTTCAATTTCTTTGTCCTCTTCCTAGCCTAAAACATCTGAACGTTTCAATATAAAATCCCAACCTCAAAATAATATATATAACATTAGATGGGCTATCTTTTACTAATTGTTCATTTTAGTCTCTTCAAGATAGAAAGGAATTAGAGTACTGTGATGAGAAATAATGGTCAAATATATTGATCTGCAGTGCAAGATCTGCAAGTGAGTCCAAAATTAAATTATCACAATTTAAAATCATATAAAGAATGTATTGACCGTCTGCAAACCAATTCAAATGTGTACAGGACAATGGCTGCTAGTTGTACTGGAATTAGGCAAGTATTCTGACAAATTATTTGGATGCATCCTATGATTAGACAACTTTTCATCAGAAATAGAATAGAACGATCAGGTTAATTCTGATAACCAAACAGTGGGGTCGTGACTGCTTTAACACAGTGAGTTACATGCTATTACTTCATTTGCAACTTTGGGATGTTCTTTGAGGTCATAAAAATGCCTTCACTTACCTTGTGTGTCATGTATGTCCACATATGGATGTAAGAATATACTTACACGTATACAGTATAGACCGATGAATGGATCAGCAGTTGCATAATCATACAGTACACAGGCAGCGTATTTAATCAGAGCTGTGAACAACATACAGCCAGAGCAGATTTGATTAAGAGGATTTTTACAGAATCACCGGAAACCCTCAATAGCACTTGACAATAATCAAAGCTTTAAATACAATAGCAGGAATTGAGTAGGAATTGAACTGGCTCCAGAGAGGCTAACTCTGCATGTCAATACTTAAAAACCAGAGCTGTTGTGTGAAAAGGAGTGCTTAACTGGAGAAGTGCCAGCTGTTGAAAGCCTGCATTTAAGGCTGAGTCTGAGAACTGCCAATGTTTCTGAAAGAAGATCAGAAGAGCAGAGAAAGGGTCTGAAAAAGCAGTCCACCCACAGTGGGTGAGACTCAGGACTGGCATTGCAGCTCCTATACTCCACTGCCTACTGTCAGTGTGGGCTTAATTTCCCTTTCTCTCCATTAATCCTTGTAAGGATACTTCCTTTTCTTGTGATATGTTGTGATGCTTGTACATTAAAACACAACAGAACAGACCAAGACATTCTTGGAGCTGTGCTATAGAATTACGACAATTTTTAATACCTGACCTGCCCAGATAATTGTTGAAGCCCTGATCCTGTGAAGAGCAATCTGTGTGCTCAAATTTACATGCTATAATTAAACCCAAGGAGACTGCTTTCAAAGCCTAGAGTTAAACGGGGAAAAGTTTGTAATGAGAAGGCATATCTTTCATTAGATCTGCAGATATAATTGGAAAAAAACAGACAGACTTTTGCACACAAGCCCCAATTTATGTCTTCAGGTCTTGGCAACAAGCCAGGTCTTTGCAGGATTGAAGCCTAAATCTTATTAGAAGCATTTCACAAGGTATAAATGCTGTTATAAAAGGAGTTTATTAAAAACTTGAGCTTCTTTGCTTAGAACCCTCTCCAAAACAACTCAAAAATATAGCTTATTCTCTGTAACTGACTTCACTGAAGAAGTAAGAGTAGTATGAAAAAATTTATGAAAGTATTGCAAATAGCTGGATCATTTGTTGCAACTGGTTTGTTTTGTATAAGAAATAATTAAAAATTAATTGAGCCTAAGCATGAGGGAGGAATTGACTCGGTAACCCAGCATTTACAGAACTCATCTGGGATATGGGAGACCAGCATTGAAGCCTCTGCTTTAACAAACAGTTCATTAGTTTTACAAAGTAGAACAACTTTATCAATAGAGATTAGCAAGTCCTATTTTAGAATAGCCAAAGTGCTGGTAATGAGGATTCCTTGGGTTGATATCTCAGGATGTAGGATTGATATGCTCTTCCCAAACTTGGGAGGTGCTTTGGTTATTTCTGAACTGTTAAATTGAACAGAAATGTATTTCTTTGAAAAAACTTTTTTAGAGACTATGAATGCTGTTCATTTTTTAAGTGAATTCAGGATTTTCTAGTTTTTGTTTCAAGTACTTAGGAGTAATTTCCAGCTCTAGTAAATACAAGTCATCATACCTCTGCCTTCAGACATGTGATCACAGCTGTCTTTCATGCTGAAAATGACAGAATCATAGAATGGTTTGGGTTGGAAGGGACCTTAAAGATCACCTAATTCCAACCCCTCCGCCATGGGCAGGGACATCTCTCACCAGATCAGGCTTCTCAAGGCCCCACCCAACCCAGCTTCAGATACAGGGCAACCACAACCTCCCTGGGCAACCTGTGCCAGTGCCTCACCACCTTCATTGTGAAGAATTTCCTCCTTATGTCTAGTCTAAATTTGGCCCTCCCCAATTCATAGCCATTCCCCTTCATCCTATCACTGCATTCCTTTACAAAAAGTCCCTCCCTAGCTTTCCTGTTGGTCCCCTTTAGGTACAGGAAGGTTGCTATAGGGTCTCCTCAGAGCCCTCTCTCCTCCAGGCTGAACAACTCCAACTGTCACAGCCTGTCATCATATGGGAGGTGCTCTGATCATCTTTGTAGACTTCTTCTGGACTCGCTCCACCAATTCCACATCCTTCTTATGTTGAGGATTCCAGAACTGGACACAATATTCCAGATGAGGTCTTACAAGAGCAGAGTAGATGGGGAGAATCACCTTCCTCGACTTACTGGCCACACTTTTTTTGATGCAGCGCAGGATATGGTTGGCCTTCTGGGCTGTGAGTATGCATTGCTAGCTCATGTCGAGCTTCTCATCAAGCAGCATCCCCAAGTCCTTCTCCACAAGGCTGCTCTCAATCACATCATTCCCCCATCCTGTATTGAAACTGCAGATTTCTCCAACCCAGGTATAGGACCTTGGCCTTGTTGAAACTCATGAGATTCACACAGACCCACTTCTCCAGATTGTCCTGGTCCCTCTGGATGACATCCCTTACTTCTGGTGTGACAACTGCACAACTCAGCTTGGTGTCATCTGCAGACTTGCTGATGGTGCACTTGATCTCACTGTCTATATCATTGATGAAGACATTAAACAGCACTGGTCCCAGTAAGGACCTCTGAGGGACACCACTTGCCACAGATCTCCATCTGGACTTTGAGCCATTGACCACTACTGTTTGAATACGACCATCCAACCAGTTTCTTATCCACCAAATGGTCCACCCATCAAATCCATATCTCTCCAATTTAGAGTCTTTCATGTTGAAAATGTGCCATGTATATGGACAGATGTCATCTTCAAAGGATGGGTAAAGTTATTAAGTTATTTTTATCAGTTACAATGTGTTACCCTCACAGGTGTACACTAAAAAAGGTCCTGAAAGAGGTGAGATCATGTTTGTTTCTCAAAATATGAAGATGGAGATGGCAATTATATGACCAAGTCTAGTGTAATGGTCCTGACAATGTCTCCAAAATATCAGATCCCAAGGGAATAACTCTACATAGGAGCTGCAGTATGTTCCAGACTGATTTTGATGAAAGGTGAATCAGGACCACCAGTTTCACCACAAAGCACATAACTCTCTCACTTTAAACATAGACTTTAAGTTTTATAATTTGGGCTCTGGCAGTGAGTACACTCTCTTGAAATTGGCTAGAGATCAAGTTAAGCAGGGCAGTGGCCTATCTTGAAAAAAAAAATATGGAAAGTACTTTCAGTTATGGTTTTCATAAAGAAACTGAATTGCTGTTTGCTGAAGACTGAGATCTCAATCTGCATAAAGTACAAGTACTTGATCATGTTTGTATGCTGTTTGTATGCTTTGCCCTAAACTTTATAACTGCAAACCACAAACTGGACAATATAGACTCCTATCTCACCCTGACGTTTTTCTGTTCTTGATATTCATGCCTGGAACCATCTGCTGACTTTTGTGGATGTGCAGGCATGCTTTTAAAGTCATAGAATCATAGAATAGTTTAGGTTGGAAGAGACCTTTGAAGATCACCCAGTTCTAACACCCTTGCCATGGGCAGGGATGCCTTCCACTACATCACGTTGCTCAGATCTCCATCCAATCTGGCCTTGAATGTTTTCAATGGACTCCTCCCATATCTGTGGGCAACCTGTTCCAGTATCCCACCACCTTCACTGTAAAAAAATTCTTCCTTATATGGAAAAATTTTCTCCCTTACATGGACTTTCCAACAGGTCCATGTCTTTCTTATGCTGAGGACTCCAGAGCTGGATGCAGTTGTCCAGTTGGGATCTTATGAGAGTGGAGGAGAGAGGGATAATCCCCTCCCTCAGCAAGCTGGCCACGCTTCTTTTGATGCAGCCCAGGATATGGTTGGTTTTCTGGGCTGTTAGCGCACATTGCTGATTCATGTCCAGTTTTTCATACCCCCAGCACTCCCAAGTCCTTCCCAGCAGGGCTAGTCTCAATCTATTCATCCCCCAGTATTGATACTGAGGGTTGCCCTGATCCAAGTGCAGGACCTTGCAGATGGCCTAGTTGAACTTCATGAAATGTTTACAGTTTTATTTTAGAGCTTCAGTGGTATTCACCATCTCCCATACAACATGGGAAGTGAAATCCAGCTAGTGCAAGACACAATTGTTACCACCATCCCTGTGTTTGGTGGGGCTCTCATCCCATGGCTCTGAAGGCTGTGGAAATAAGCAGGAGAAGGAGTGCCTGGCTGGCCAGGGGCTCTCCTTCTTTTGCCAGAGTTTAAGCCTATTCCATTCTACCCTTTTGCAGTTAAACAATAAAAGCAGGGATATCCCAGATGAACAAAATATACAGTCTACAAAAGAATAAAAACTGTCATTCCCATGGAGGTGTTGCCACCTTAAACAGCACATACAGACATGAGAAGTCACATCAAGCTCTGATTTTTTTAAAAGTAACGTTGACTCTGGATTTACTGCCTCAATCCATCTTGATGTGACATTGACATAAATGTATTCCTGAGCAGTAATCTAAACCACTACCATGGCTTAAGATAGCAGCAGTCAAATACCACATAGCCACTTGTTTTCTCTCCTCCCTCAGTGAGATGTGGGAGATAATCAAAGGAAAATGAAAAAAGAGCAGAATTTGTGGATTGAGATAAAAACAGTTTAATATTACAACAATGGAAAACAAGGATAATTATTACTATTATACTACTAGAATATGCAAAACAAGTGATGCACAATGAATTGTTCACTGCCCAATGAACTATATCCAGCCAATCACTGAGCACTGAACGCTGGCCCCTGGCCAACTTCTTATTTATATAATGAGTATGATATAATAGGATATCGAATACCTCTTTGTCCAGCTTGGGTCAGCTGCCTGGCTATACCCCCTCTTAAATTCTTGTACACCCACCTGCTAGCAAAGCATGGGAAACAAAGTCCTTGATTTCTTAGGAACAACTGAAAACACCAGTGTATTACCTGAGAAGCCTGGCTGGAAAGCTGCCAGGAGGAGAGGGACCTGGGAGTGTTCGTCGATAGCTGACTGAATATGAACCAGCAGTGTGCCCAGGTGGCCAAGAAGGCCAATGGCATCTTGGTCTGTATCAGAAACGGCGTGACCAGCAGATCCAGAGAGGTTATTCTCCCTCTGTACTCGGCACTGGTGAGACCGCACCTCGAGTACTGTGTTCAGTTCTGGGCCCCTCACCACAAGAAGGATGTTGAGGCTCTGGAGTGACAAAGAAGAGCGACAAAGCTGGTGAAGGGGCTGGAGAACAAATCTTATGAGGAGCGACTGAGAGAGCTGGGGTTGTTTAGCCTGGAGAAGAGGAGGCTGAGGGGAGACCTTATTGCTCTCTCCAGCTACCTGCAGGGAGGTTGTGGAGAGGAGGGAGCTGGCCTCTTCTGCCAAGTGACAGGGGACAGGACGAGAGGGAATGGCCTCAAGCTCCTCCAGGGGAGGTTCAGGCTAGACATAAGGAAAAAATTCTTCACTGAAAGTGTCATTAGGCAATGGCACGGTCTCCCCAGGGAGGTGGTTGACTCGCCTTCCCTGGAGGTGTTTAAGGTGCAGGTGGATGAGATACTGAGGAGCATGGTTTAGAGATTGGTGAGAATGATTGGACTCGATGATCCAGTGAGTGTCTTCCAACCTGGTGATTCTATGATTCTATGAACATATTTCTCCTCTTAAGCCTAAAATATTGTAGTTGCTGGGGAGGAAATTAACTATATCCCATCCAAGCCAAATCATTACCTGGCAAAAGCTATATCAGTATGTGTTACCAACAATATTCTTATACTAAGCCCAATATGCAGCAGCCATTGCGAGGAAAATTAACTCTATCCTAACATAAACCAGGACACATGTTCTACAAAACCAGTAATCCCATTAAACATGAATGCATTTTGATTGCTCCTTTCCTTGGGAAATCAGTCTAAATCACATCATCTTAGTCTGATTTCTACTCTGTGTATTCTGCCTGTGTGAAAACTCTTCATAGTAAATGGCTGCAAAATTTAACATGTAAATGATAAAGGGTAAATCACTAAATAAATGCAACACATTTTTTTCTATTATTTCTATCTTAACTCTTAACTTTGAGTACACAATTTCCATCTTCTGTTTTCAACCACCAATGTGTTATGCTTTCTTTAGGCCTGGATACAACTAAAGGAAATTTAGGCCTCAATTTTTACAAGAGAGCCAATCAAGCGAGTGGTGGCTGTTTAAAGTAGAAATCCATGGTTCACTGTTCAACTAGCACCATGAACAAGCAGAAGAATTTTATTTACATTTATACAATCATCATATTCTGGAAGTTGGCAATGCAAATATCACTACCTAATGACTGCTAAAATACATGGACTGAGAAAACAAATTGCTTCCTACAAAGGGTAGTAATCTATTTCTTGAAAGAAAATGTAAAACAAAGAAAAAAAGAGAGAGATTCAAAATAGATTTGGGGGGGGAGGTATTCAAACATTTAGTTTTCAATGTATGCAGTTTTTCTTTATATCAGTTAACACTTTTTAAAGTATTTTTTGTTTCACCTTTTTGCTGTTCACTAACTGAGCCTAGTTATTCACAACAGAGAACAAAGGAGAGAGGGAGGATGATTTTGTTCCCAGTGAAGATTAGCCATTCATTAATTTGGAACTAATTTGGCAGCCCTTGATCACCTCCTGGAAAACATTGAATCAATTATGCATAAGGCACCATATCCCAAAGTTCTTATTCAGACTTTTTCAAGGAAAACACACTTCATTCATTGAAAACTTAACCTAGAAAGGGATGTAATTTTTTTAATTTGGCCCAGTGATTGTACAAGGTATATCTTGTAATCAGCTGTTATTAAAGTTTTGCTAGTCAGGCTGTAAATACAAATGTTACTTTTCATTTTTCTACTGTAATTATTGTGCTTCACTACTATCTAAATATGCTTTGATGACATACAATGAAGGCTTTGTTATGAACTAGATTCCACTGAAATTAATAAGTTATTCCTGTTTTATTCAAAGGTAAAATTGGTCTACAGGAAAGATAAGAATATAATGGCCAGCAGTGGCTGTTCTCATATTTGCTGCCCTTAACTATCAACACCTACATAGCTTATAATTTGGGCCATAAAAAAGTCTGGATCTTCTGCCAAACTTAACAGAAAATCCAGTGGTTATTCTGAAATCTTGACTCTGCTACTCTGATCATGGACCACTGCTTGTGCTTCCCTAAAAAGAGATGGAATCTTGAAATGTCTCCACAGCAACTTCAGACAACCGTAATTGGAGTGTAAAGCTAATTCTATCTAGCATTAGAAGAAATGCTTGTTGCAGAGGAGAGTGTACAATATAAACAGATTTTTTTTCTCTGCTGGAATGAAAAATTATCTCTTTTGATTTTTTGTAGTCCTTTCAGCAATGTGATTTATTTGCTCAAATTATTAGTCTAAATCTCCTATGTGGGAGTTTGCTCAAGGTGCTCACAGTTAGAGCTCATCAAATAATAGTAAATATATTTGAATAATGTATTTGTTCAGTGGCAAAAGAAATTATCAAACTTTGTTATTTGGTAGTAGCTGAATTGAAAAATAGATTCACAGATAATTTATTCAGGAGAAAATGCTTATCAAATGCATTTTTACAACAAATATTTTATTATCTTTAGTTCTCCTTTGCTTCAGAGAGAGATTCTATTGGTTTACTTACATTACTTTAACGATCTTAGTGTTTTTCTAGTAATTAGAATGGGACTAAATAAAAAAATGGAGGAAATGTTAAAGGAATAGAGACTTGTGTCCTATTTTTCTGATTTGTATTTATTTTCCAACAATTTAACTGTAAAATACAGAGAACTGATAGTACTATCAAGATGTTCAGGCAGCCCCTCCCAGAAACTGCAGTTCAGAGGCTGACTTTCCTGTGTCTCTCTGGTACTAAGACGTACTCAACAGGCTCCAAGGTTCTTAAGGACAAAATCCCAGCAAAATAAATTTTCTTTGTAACAGTGGCATCATGTATAAGGAAAACATTATTTTACTTCAAATGCAATTGTATTTTGGTTAAGAAAATAACAAACCTTTCCAACTTTTTAATAAAAATTATGCCCAGATATCATTTCAGAGATTAGGTTCTACAGAACCCTTAAATTTGACGTCCTTCTTGAAATTTGGGTCTAAATTTACAGCTCAGGAACTTTAAATTCTAAAAACATTCCCCAAACACTTGGAAGCCAGAAAATCCATCTTTTCTTAATGATGATTCAGGTATGGTCAGCGTTGGCCTGTTGTTTAACCTTACAACACTGGAAACCACAATAGTGAAGCTGACACTTAAATTTGACCTTTAGTTGTAAACTTCCAGAAAAAAAGCACCTGCTTCTTCGAGTGCTTTATCAAAACAATTAAATTTGAAGCATCTCAGGAAACCTAGTGCTGGACTTTTTGCTTGAATCATATTTGCTCACTGAAAAGAAAGCATTCAGTTGTCTGAAAATGGAACATCATATTATTTTTTGGGAAGGCTTTTTGCCAGTAGTAGTTAGAACAAGTAGATTAACACATGATCTAATTATATTTAGCACAACAATCTTATTTAAAATGTAAATTGTTATAGTTGTTATTTAGTGTCACTTGTAATAAATCTACAATGCATTAACTCCCCAAGTAAGAGTGCATTATTTAGTTCATAAATTTAAAAACAATCTTTTAAAAATATCTACTGTTTACGAATAGTAGTAAATACAGATTCAGAGCAAAGTTATGAAATGGGGAGGTTTTTTCTGGCCTCTTTAGCAGGGTTTATTTTTAGTTTGACAATTTCAAAATTTCTTGTAAACATTTTGCTTTTTTTCTCTCTTTTAAAGAAATCACATAAAAAACTAAGGCCAGACAGACATTATCAGATCACAAAACGTCATCTTTCTGTGCATTTAGCAGGTAACAATGTCACTGAATTGAATACACATGCCATGTGATTACAAAGCAAAACACAATGCTCTACTCCCTAGGTATTTGTGGAGGGGATATATATAATTAAACATCTCTTAAGTCGAAACCTCCCTAAAAGAGGAATGCAAAAACATTTTGGTTGTTTCTTCAAAATCTGCAGAAAGACAATGTCACTGAGGGACAAAACCCATTTTCCAATAAAAATGTACCCTATTCTTTATCTCAGGAGAACACTCTTCATTTATTTAAGATTCCCAAAATAGGTATTTTGTTACAATGAACTATGTTTACTACAATCCTTGTATGAGAGGGCTTTGCAAATTCTCTGTGAGACTACAGATCGCCTTAGGAACCTGCACTTTTCTGAAATCAAATTCTATCCCATCTTTGACGAAATCTAAATGGACTTTTCTTGTTGATTACCAATAGAATCCCTCCTGCAAGGATGAAATTGCCAATCTGAGACCACTTTTCACTTTACAAAACCCATGGGACTCAGTTTCACAACTCCCTTCAAATTTCAAATACAATCCAAGCAGTTCTAAGATTTCTCTCCAGCACCTTAACTCATCAAGTGTTTCTCCTGCTGACAAGTACCTACCACTGACTTCCAACTGCATATGTGACCTCTTTCTCATACAGTTAATAACAAAATACAGTACCTCACAAGGAGGCAGGCAGGTGAAATAAAAATCAAAATTTCATTTAGATTAGATCAGAATTACAGTATAGTAAGTACCCTTCTAACATCTAAAGTGTGGGGGAAATTACAGCTTTTGTGATATGTAAGTCTCTTACTACTTGTTGATACCATAAAAAGTATAGCTGGTACCTACATGTATATCAGTTTTTGGTGTAAAATATCTTACTACCAAGGGTAGTGCTAACCAGAATGAGGCACCCATTATACAAATGTGTGTTAGCAAATACAAACCATACATATGAAAACATGAGAAAAAAATCAGAATGTCTCTCTTTTTCATTTTGTCTTTTCATTTCAGCTCTAGATTTGTAGCAACACATAAGGAATGGGCAAGCTGCACCCACACATAAAAAAAAACCCAAGAAAAACCAAGAAAAAGCAATCTACCTAAAGAACAAGGGCTATCTGCTCTCCTCCTTTATCAGAATGATTAGTGCAGAAAAACTGACATGTGCTTATAGTCACACCAGCTGCACATGCCCTCCCCTTCCAAGCACCAGCCCTCCATCACCGTGGGGATGCATCTGTCATTGCAATGCAACCTGTATTATTATATTTGCCTATGTTTTTATATGTAATCTGGTTTGTTTAATGTTTCTCCCCTGATACTTTCTTGTTCTCATGCATGTATTCAGCTCTGCAGTTCAGTCAGTCTAAAAGCAAAAAGCACTGGAAACATTGTATTTCAGATATTTCACATAGTTTTGAACATTTTCAGGTTGAGCCACTGCCAGAACATTGAGGAAATTTTTGACAAAACAGAATTTGGCAGGCTAGTCACACTTAGTTCAAAGTTTGTTTTTTCAATACCCATTGTGCACATTTCAGTAAGTTTATGCTTTCCTGACCTGAACATGGTCCTTCCATTTCTAAGGAGGAAAGCAGGGTATCTCAAGATAAAATTTGTCACAGATGTCTCAGTCTAGCATTTCTCTCAATAAAATGAAGCACTCTTCATAAACCAGTGGAGAGATACAGCGTGTACATGAATTAATAGGAGCTGCTTGTTTTCTTATTTTGCACATGCAAAACCAAGAAGACTCTTAGCTCCAAAAGTGAGGAAGCATTTGGAAGAACTGGCATTTCCTTGGACAGGTCTGTGACCAGAAAGAGATGATGGGAACGTTGTGTATCAAAGGAAGTGAAAAAACAAGACAACTAATTTCATTTTAAAAGGCTTCTTCCCAATGCTATTCTGCCTGGAGCAGTATAATGTCTTTGTGATACTAGCTGGAACTACTGTGAGGTAATTATATGTAGTTACATAAAACAGCCTAATGCTAGCCCAGCAAATTGTCTAAAAGAAGGGAACGTATTATTGTTAAATGTTTTGTCATGATGACCATGCCCTTTATTTATCTCTAACACAACATGCTTATTCTGCCCCATCTACTGTTTTCACCCTGCAAATTTATGAGGCTCTATTAATCTTCTGCCCTGCTGACTCTCTCTGTTGCAAAGTGTCAGCAGACTTTTGTACCTTGCTAATGTACAAAGTGCTTCCTATGAGTAATATCAGCATTTTGCCTTTTAATTGCACATATAATTTTTAGGTCTTACAGCTAATAAGGGAATTGAGACCACAGTTCATCATTGTCTTGAATGGTACTCCAGGGGTGTAGGGACTGTAGAAGCTCAGAGAAGAATATACTTGTCCTCGTTCCAAGCAATAGTTTCTCTCATTATAGCAGCTCCATTCACACCAGTACAGTTACAGATCTGCCAGCATTTCCATTATCAGCCCAGGTTTTGGGGATTTCAAAACCGTTGTAAAAATTTATAAAACACAGGATACATTCTTTTGTCTTAGCCTTTTATTTGCATTATTATTATTTTGTGTTATTGTTATTATTGTTTTGATTACAATTATTATTATTACAACTCTCTATAGAAGTTGATTTTTACTATTTTAGCAACCTCATTACTTGCAGGGGGGCAAATGTTGCTTTTTATCCAACTGAAAACTAGTATTCCTTATACTTGAACTAGGTTGTGAGTTTGTTCACTGCTTGTTCCATCTTTTCCAATGAAAACCAAACAATATACAGTCATTTTATGCTAACAAACTTTAACAAGGAGGTTTTCCTTCATTTTGAAATTGATATTTCTGAGGAGTATTCCTATTGTTGAACCAATTTGAGAGAAAAATATCAATTTGCCTTCCTTCTTATTCTATAGTAGTTCGTTAAAGAGAAGATCTCATGTATCATATGCTGGAGTGTTTGAAGAACATGTGCCAAATTGTGCAATTAAATGCTTCTCTCAAAAGCAAGCAAAGCAATAAAAAGTAAACAGATTGACTGCTGGAATAGTATGCCATGGGAGCTGCTTGTAAGCAAATGACAGGCTGTTCTTAACTATTGGGCGTTACTTTATTGTAGAAAAGTACACAGAGGAATAAAAGGTATAGTATATTTGAGATCCTGCTAGGAACGGTGCGAACCAAGGCACCACTTCGAACTCCTGGTTATAATGCAGGGAGTGTGGGAGATAAAAAGAAGGGCCTGTGACTATATGGACTCCAAGGGTACTTTTGCATTAGAGAATGAGAAGTTTTGGTATGACCTCAAAATGCTCATGCCATGCAGATCAGCTGCATTTTTTTTTTTTTAATTTCCCCTGTCCCTGAACACTCGTGATTCCCAGGTGTGATGACACTTCAGAACATCTCATGTCTTTCTCCTGGTTTCCTCACAGTTGTCCCACAGTTTGTCAACATCTGCATCATATTGGCTATTTATCTGAAGATTTTTTAACATTTGATTATTATGTCATCTCCAGTTCCAGTATTGTTGTTACAAAGTGATGTATTATTCATGCAATACAGGGCTCAGTTTTCAAACTTGTGGACTTCATACCATATTACTATCATAAATATTGATTTCAAGGCACCCATAAGCATTTTTAGTCCTTCACTGGAAACATAAAAAAAGAGATATCCATACTCTATGGAGCATAAAATCAAAAGCTATATACACATGACTCAATGGGATGCCAATCTAGAGATCCCATATAGATGTCCAGCCACACAGTAGGCATTTGTGCAGATATGTGCCAAGGCCCACAAGCTGTGTAGCCTCGTCTCCACACATTTTGTGCTTTAGACTAAGCAACTGCCTCTCTTAATGAGTTCGGACCCTTCGCTGCACTTATACACCTCCACTGCTTCCCTTCCTGGGGCCAGCTCACTGGATAGTGGCAGCATGCTGACAGATGGGTTTTATTGACAAGTCAGATTATATTAATACCAAAAAAAGAAGAGGAACAAAGGCCATGGTTTACATAATCCTGGCACTAATTTTGAGCATTCAAATGGTTTTGTCCTCTTATGAAAGCCCGTTCTGTTTTGTTTATTATGAGATGAACAGTAAAACTTGCATTCACTGGATGCAAGGTGAGAAAGGAAAGGAGAGTTCAAACAGGCTCTGAGTGAGCATTCACGACTTTTTCATAAACTAGATCCTCACCCTGGCTTCCTGGCTTCTTGTTTTCTTTGATGGAAACATTACCCCAGTTTCAACTCAACAGAGCCTTGGTGTAACCACTGTAACCATATTTCTGAGGAAAAGATTCCAATTATATTCTTTCAAGCCAGGTTTCTGACTTGAGTTAGGAATGATGTTGCTGCTATATATCAATGACTCGAGTAGTGTCTGGAAAACCCCTGCAAAAATCTTAAGGGAAATATTTATGTGCACATGCATATATAAATATACACACATATATAGTAGCTGTGTGTATTTATAAAAAGGGCAAAGAATAAATATCTTTTAAAACTCCATATATTAAAGACAAGTGATGTTCACTATACACGTTTATCTCAACATTACAGTAAACACTCAACCCTTTCTCCAGTATTCACAACATCTCCTGAAGTGGGAAGCCAGGTTACGGGCCTTACACTTTCCATTATGCCCTATCTATTTTAATTTAAAACAGTACTGTAACAATTCCTAAAAACACAGCTGCTAATCATAGCAGGAATAAACCTAGAAATTTGCCTTTAGTATGTTTCAAAGAAAACAGAGTACCATAGAGGCTTCCAAAAAGAATTTTAGGCAAAAACTAGTGTCATAAAGTCAGAAGTAATTGTTCACAGTATAAAATGTTGATGAAATACAGACATTTCCATTAACCTCTCTAAAAAGATTACCCAAACATTCATCACTATATTTTCTTTAAATTGCCTGTCTTGTCTCCCTTCTTATTATTTTATTATTAAACAATTTGAAATGTTTTTCTCTTACAGTCACAAAAAATGCCTTTCCTCAGTTTTCCTTTATAGGTGCCATTACTGGGTCTCTCAGAAATGCAAAGTGATATTCCAAAGGAAAGTATTAACCTTCACTTACCTCTCTGGTTAAATAAAAATTACTTCTAAACTTCTGAAGCTTATATTCCTTCAGTTCTTGAAATGTTTATGGAAAAAACATTTCTTTCCTACAGTGACTGCATGAATTTGACTTTTTTTTTCTGGATCCTCTTTTTAGACTAGAAGTACTACACATAGCAGATTATCAAATGCACTTAAAACAAAGCTAGACTACATTAATTAGTGTTGTATGTGCACTTGAAGTGGGTAATATAGTTCATCCTCTGGCACTCAGCTCATTAATTTCAAAATGTATGTTACTAAACCTCTTATCTTGGTTTTATCTAATTAAATTATTAAGATGAAACTTAATAAAATCAGAGGTTTTTAAATGTCATTCAAGGCACAGCTACAATTAAGAGATCAAATACTCATAGTTTTTGAAGACTCAATCCAGCATGACCACTTTTTGTGTATAATCAATTTTGTGCTTTTTTCCAAACTGAACTGTCATTATTTCAATAACATTATGATTTGCAAAGATAGAAGATAGGAAATTAGTACATACAACTCTGAACAGATAGGTTGATTAAGATTGAGTCTGGTATTGATATGTACATTTTATAAACATTTAAATAGTATAGATTAACAAAGGCCCTGAAGCTAAAATGGTGCAGCAGACTGTTATTGTCCTCTAAATACTACAGTGTCCCTGGGTCAGCTGAAGTCACTGTCAGAGTCATCTGGATGGCTAAGTACAAGCATCTGGTGTCTTCCATACATCCTGATGTACCCAAGATATTCAGTAGCAAATGTAACATAAGCACTATCTATGCTTTTCTGAGATAGCAGCTAGAGAAAGACCAGATAGCCAAGAGCATTTAAAATGGCAACAGACATATATATATATATTTTGAGGTGCCTTAATTGTCTATTTCCAGACCATTCAGATATTGTGCACTGTAAAGACTTCAATACTTCTGTCTGAAACGCCAAATAAATTTGTTCTAGCAAGAGAAATAAGGAGTCACAGAGGAAGCTGGTCTCGTTACCTTGCAGATGGTCAAAATTGCAAGTACCAGGCACATAATTATAGATCCATTCAGGTTGCAAGAGACTTCAAGATGTTTTTTTTTCCAATCTCCTGCTTAAAGCAGGAACGGGTTGCTGGGGACAGTGTTGTCATGTCTTGAAAACCCACAAAGACAAAGGCTTCACTACCTACCTGGGAAACCTGCTCCACTGCCTGACTGTCCTTCCAGGAGATAATTTCTTCCTTATATAAAGTCTAAGCATCTCTCATTTCAATTTATGCAGGGTCTATAACTTTGATTTGGGTTAAGAGAGGATTTTGTCACCTTTACACTTCCTCTTGGCTCCTGAAATCTCTTTCAGTACTTTGCCTTCACAGAAGTAGTTGAATTATGTTTTGACTGCTGCAGGAGTCAGCCACCCATACACAGCTGCAAATATAGCCTGGTACATAGAGGAGCTGATGCAGTAAGCAAGCTAAGGGATATGGCATTGGGGAAAGCAAGTGTGGGTATAGCAGATTCCAGCCATGAAAATACTGCTGACATGAAGTCAAGAGCCAGGAATTTATGTGCTTGGCAGCTTTTTGCCTGTTTAAGAAGTAACGTTTCTGTGTTCTCACTAAATTTTCCACACAATTATCCTCAAATTAAAAGTAAAAAATAAAATCCATCATTCTGCCTTGAAAGCTGCCAGTCTCTAGATCAGTGAATGCAGAAGATCCAGTGTTTTCTCTTTGTTGTTGGTGTCATTATAGCTGTGGCTGCAAGTCCTGCTCTGGATAAATAATGTCTTGTACAAAAGCAACAGCAAAACACTTCCTATTTTTGAATGTTCAACCAGATAAAGACAGACGAGACTGAAAGGATGATAAGAAGAAAACTTGAAGGTCATAATTATAGATGGAGAACCCATTTTAGTAAGATAAGTCAGCACTTTCATCATACTGGTCAGGGCATTGCCTCTGAGGTACATGGGATTTGCCATGTATTAGACTACTTTGTTGGTTCAGGATTGGGATGCAGGTATTAATTCAGTGGAACTGAAAGTGTGTCGTCTATCTGCTAGATCTACCCATGCACGTCCCAAAATATGTGTGGCTGCTCTAGTGGCAGTTATCATTTAGCAACAAAAATATTAAAAGGTATTGTTGTAATTTAAATAAATAAATAAATAAAAAGGTAAAATATTTTTGAGGCAGCCAAGATGTCCATCCTGCTTTGTCTACTTTTACCTTCTGATGATGCTTAGGTAAACATCCACAATCTTTATAAGGGCAGACCACCTCAGTGAATAAGGTTTGTATGCTATAAAAGACTCGTTGTCTATATTCATTTTACATTGTATCTACAGAGGATTTATAGAAACAATACCTAGGTGGCACTGAAGAGGCTATCAGTGCTATTTACAGACAATTTAAAGGAATAAACCTGCAGTTATGCCTGTGTTTGCTTTCCCTTGTGGTCTCCCTGCAAAGCTTTCTAATCCTATTGTGACTTGATTGTTTCACAGTAAAGTGCTCCACAGAGGCCAGTAATTGGCACACAGGTTCAAATTAGATTGCTGTGTGTTTAGGAAAGCAGGGGTCGTTTCCCATCAGGCCCAGTCATTAAGAAGCAGAGTGCTAAGTTTTCTGTTGCAGAAAATACTCATATGTAAGTGTTTGCATGCTTGGGAGAGAGACTTTATGTATAACTTAGAGTAGAATTAGTCTGTAATCAACAACATGCAAAACAACTTGGGTAGTGGCCTATATTAACTATGTACTCAATGGTGGTTTTCTTAATTCTGCCTCTGCCTGACCATCATGCACAAATTCTTTTCCACCATGTAAATATGGTGTCAAACTTGTGGATTAATTGAGAAGCTGGCTCGAAGGCAGTTGAAAGTTGGCCTTGTGTGCCCCCTGGCTCTTGTGAATTTTAATCAGGCTCAGCGTTAATCGCACGTCAGATAAGTTTCAGTTCTGGTATACACGAGGCCACAGTCAAATCTTGTACATTTGCTGGGGGGGGGGAAAGAGAAGCCAGGATTTAGAAACTAAGTGTCTGGGCCACAAATTAACTGAAGAAAGAATGATAATGTCAGTACGAACCAGAAAGGAGAGTGAAGGACAGATAAGATTAAGAAAAAAGAAAGAGGAAAAAAATCTGTCAAGAGGACCCGGTTACCAGACATCTTATGCTACAAGTTTAATAGTTGTTAGTGACAAATAACTAATCATGTGACAATGTTTAAACAGAGGAGAGGTATCTGGGTAATTCTTGCCTCACGTGAGATACCCTGGGCACCTGACCTATGCTAGTGTCTTTTTGTCTAGGATGACTAAGGGAGGTGTCCATGCCCATGGCTTCTTCAGAACCAGAAAGCAGGCATGGCAGCACTTGTGCCTCCAGGAAACTCTCACTTTCTAGGCTTGTATCAACCATTTTTAACTCTCACATTATTATTACTGCGGTATAGCCCTTACTTTACATAATAGCCTAGTGGTTAGAGGTCTCCTGTCAGAAAGAGGACACCAGGGGTACAGCTTGAAGAGGCTGAAATCACATACCGCCCCACTGCAGAAGAGTCTCATGGGCAGAGAGTGCTAGCATTATTTCTAGTGAGAGTATTTTCTGTTCCTTAATGAACCCTGGGAAGATGACTGTTTGGAAAAGGCATGAGGTCAGAGAGAAAGCGAGCGAATGAATACGCAGAACTCTAGCTCAGTGGCAGTGCATTCACCTGAGAGTGAGCAGATCTGAAATGTTGTTTCATGCCCTGAGGAATGGGTATGTGTTTCACATGATGCCTTGGAATTAATCCCTGGAGGACTCCCCGTCCCACATGGTGACTTAATTACATGAACCTGTTTCAAGTTTCAAATTCCACTTTTACAGAAGTGTCAGGCAATAAGCAGATGGGGTGAGGCATGAATGCTTCTCACTATTGTCTGCTCCATTTCCAGTGGATCCATACCAGCGTCTTCCTGAACTCTTCTCTTATTCACTGAGTGCACAGCTGATAACACTGCAGTCAGTCTTGAAAATTCTGCTCCTAGAGCACCATTCGGAAGGTTACTCTGTTCTTAAAACTACTTTGTTCTTCCTCTTATGTAGCTACTAGTTTAAGTTTCTTAAACTCTTCCCCAAGTCTTGAAGTCTCCCATGGTGGGGACAGGATCTCACCAGAAAGGTCTGAAGGGACCCATCCAGGACCATACCCTGTACCTTGTGGACACTACATTTTTGAACTCTAGTAGCTTTCAAAAATACACACCTAAGAAAGATTATAAAAAACAAAGTATACTAAGGGTCCTTTCCCTAGTCCTCTCCTGCTTCCCAAGTGCTTTCAGCCATGGAACATCCCAAAATCCTTTGGAATTTTATGTCTCTAGTGAAGATCAGTCTATTTCCTTTTCAAGGTACTTATACAATGTACTTATACAATGTCCTTTGAACATTTGCAAACTCTTTTCAGGGGAAACTTACACTGTTGAAAACAAAATGTATTGTGATCTTTAAGGAAATTAATTCATTCTCTTCTCTTGTCAGTAAGGCGCATTTTTTTACACATAAGCATGAAAAAAAACCTACTGTGTGTGTGTGAAACAGAAATACTAATCTTTATTTTTACTAGATCCCTCTGATTTGAGCCTTAGAGGTACACTATAATGATGTAACCTGTCATGAAGAACAATATCAGATCTAGGATGATGATACAAAAAAATAAAAAAAAAAATATCTATCTCTGGAGTTTCGCCATGTAAATGGAGTTAATTTCAGTCAATGCTGGGATTTCTCCTTCCCCCCCCTCTGGTTGCCATCAACCACTGTTCTGCATTATGGTTTCTGACTTCATTATGTTTTATATACAATATGGCAAGTCATAGCTTTGTGGAAATCCCTTATAGTTAGACTGGGATTCAGTCCTCCACTTTCTCATCATAAGTCTGTTGAAATGTTATCAAATCACAGTCATCTCAGAATTCAAAATGTGCTAGCACGTAAAGTATTAGACAAGAATATAGTTTTTACTTCGATTCTGCTGAGATTTGCCTTTGTCTCCCTAGGATTTTACCACATATTCACTAGCATGCTGAGACTACATCTTTTTCCTGGTATGGCAACAGAAGCACTGCTGCTCTCTAATATCTCATTCATTGTAGTCGGACTTTCACAGCTACAAACATGTGGCAAAGTCTGTCTGTTTTTTTCCTAGAGAAGACAAACTGTGAGAAACCAGCATGATATATTCAGAAATATGTACCAGTACTTCCATGTAGTGTCACACCAGAATGAAAGGTATGATGTGCTTTCAAGAAACTAGAAGAAAAAAGAGACAGAAGGAAGAAATGATAAAAATGGAAATTTGAAAAATTATTTTAAAAAATACCTTTAAAAAGTTTTATTTTGTGATGTAGATCATCATAAGAACTGCAGTAACAGCTGGAACTAAGTTCCAAGAAGCCCAGTGTCCTACCTTGAAAAATGGACAGGAGCGATTTTCTAAGAGTATACCTGTGATATAGCAGGACCAGCACCTAGCAAAACTTCTCCAGAATACCCCCTATGTTATCAATGAATGGAGGTTTACCTGATGGTCCTGTGTAGAATTTTTCTCCACTTTCATGCATTTTTTTAAACTACTAGTATTTTTAGCGTATACAACATTCTCTTACAAGTTCCACAGCTAAAAATCGCCTCTTCTCTCTGTTTTAAACCTAGTAATTGCTACTATTGTTGATGCTTCCTAATACTCCTCTCAAAGATGATAAACATATTTTTCTTCTCCATACCACTATGATTTTATAGACTTTAGATGATCTAGGGCAAAGAATTTCCAGCCTAAGTATCATATGTTCTACTGGTTCCAGTAGAATTGCAATCCCCCCAAAGAAGTCACCAATTTAGAATTAATTTTGCTTTAATATTTCAAAAGGATTATTAATGAAGGGAAACTTTGGGGGTTCATTTTTTGTTTGTTTGTTTTTTATTAAAGCTGGCAATGACTAAAGAAAGATTATTACTGACTAGCTCCAACTGCATCCTAAACCTTGGCTCCCGATCAGTCAGACACCTTCTTTTGTGGGATTGGAAATGGCTGTTTGGACAAGCACAGGCCCCTCACCTGTACAATAATCTCATACCAGCTCACAGCCAAGCATGAGGAACCTTGGGTGCTACCAAATGGAGCAACCACAACCACCACCACCACAGTGATGCTAATTGTTGTGCCAGGACCCTGAGCAGCAAAGTCTGGAAGGAGGAGTTTCTGATAAGCCCATATCTGTATTGTACTTCATGAGAAATTGAAGAAAATCTGGTTTTTTCCTTCCTCCCATGTTCACAGGTTTCAGGTCCCTGTTGTGGATATGTTCTAGCAATCATTTCCTCGTTTATGGATCATCAAGATTACTCTATCAAGATTGCCTTGATCTTGTGAGATTTTGGCACAAGCTGGAGGTAAATGACATGATGTTTTCTCTGCAAGCTTCTTTATTCTGAGTTGCAGTTGTACATCACCAGATCTAGCCAATATGTACCTTCTGCTTCACTCTGTCCCATATCACAAACCTGATGGACTGACCCCTGACTGAGAGTTTAGGTCTTTCTGCACGGGGAAAAAACAGCAATAAAGTACATATTGCAAGGATCGTTTAGGACAGCTTTTATTCACTGAATAATACCACAAGGTTTAACAAAACAACTTTGTAAATCCAAACCTACCCAGCTTATTCATTTCCACACACTTCAGTCTATTCGGCTTTATTGAGAACATAATCAGCAAAATAACCGTTACTTGCACAGGTCAGAGAATTTAACTTAAAGTTTGAGCTCTGCTGAAGTCATTACATTTGCTTGTGTGCTTACACACAGGTGTTATGTTCACAGTGAGACTGTATTAAAACTCCTGTGATGTGTATTACCCAGAAGTAAAGTAACTTTTCAATGTTTCAAAACAAGGTTTAAATTCTTTTGGTGGTCCTATTGATTTTTTTTCTCATATGAGCTGTTTCTAATTTATCCCCTCTCTTTAATTTTTTTTTTTTGTTTAGAACTATGATGTAATAGAAATAATTAAAAAATCAATTCAAAGGGTTAAATTGAGTAATTTCATCATTAGAAAGGACAGTATGTAACTATCAGGACAAACAATCTAACTTATGTTAAATGACAGGTCAAAGAAAGTTCATTCCTAATAATGCAAATCAGTGTCTTAGGAACAACATATATGAAATGTTGTCTTAAACATCAATAACAGCTTTTTTTCCCTGATAATTATTATTAGTTTGGTAATAGTCATTAGTAACCTATCTCCTTCTGCTGATTTAGTAAAGTGCACCTAATAACAAGCAAGGGTCAAACGTACAAACCAAATGACACTGCATTCCCTAGATACATAGTGCAGTTTCTAATGATGTGATAAATGCCTTGCAGTGTTTTTGTCTCACCCACCAAAATTAAGCCTATTAGAGTAAAATATGCCAAATGAAAACATTATAAATCTTGCCAGGGATATAAAACAAATGTTTCTATACAGTGCTAAAATGACAAACTACCTCTTATATTAGAGAGGCTGAATCTCTAAAGCAGCTTTTATTTCAATTTTCAGTTAAAAAATCAAGCATTCAGAAAGGGTATATATTTATTATATAAATAACAGGAAAGAGAGAAAGCAATATCACATTAAGACTTTTTGGTTTTACAAGGAATTAATTGTGACTTCAACAAAAATACCTTTTTAAAGAATCCAGCTTTTTCATGTGAAGGAGAAAGTATTATCGTATAATTTTAGGGTTTTGGATATTTTAGTACAGAAAAGACAACCTTCTCTTAGACAAATAGATTTGATTCACAGTTCCGAGGAAAAAATAATAATGATGTTTATATCCATCACTGTATTAAGAGTATCCATAAAGTCAGTATCTATAAAGTCCCTTACTTAACCATGCTGGAAGCCACTCAAGCATTTGAGTTTTAAATTGTAGTGTTAATATTCTTTGACGTCTACAGCTTAGCAGCACAAAGCTAGTCTCCAAACACTTATTTTGTATAAAGATATATAAATCTTTGGCCTTTGGGTGGTAAATATTGTGTCACCATTGATTTTTAACATATATTTTCCTGAATATCAAGTATTCTCAAAATGCAGGTGCTCCCACAAGCTTGGAGTGTCAGGAATTAAAAACCGTTTAAAAGCAGGAGCTACAAGCAAAGAAAGAAAGTAAAATAGCAAGGAACATGAGAAAGAAGAAATTACAGAATAACTAATATGAACTTGGCCAAGTATTATATTATCATTTATCTCCCAGACAAAAATATCACCTGGGGAGCACAATATCATATCACCAACAAAGAGAAGACCAACCTGTGATACTATCAATAAACCTTTTCTTGCTACATAAGAGAGTTTTCTTTAAGGATCTGTGCATCCCATGCACTAGATGAGATTTTTTTCCCCAGCTAAATAATAGGATTGATTTTGGGATCAGACATGCTGGTGGTTCTCAAATAGTCAAAGTGTCAGCAGTGAATGTTAATAACTGAAAATTCACTATTACTGCCTTATAGCACTTCAGTGCTTCTTTTTCTGAGTTGTATCAGCTGCCTTTATACTATTTCACCAAACCGATCTCCTTGAGAAAGCAATTCAGAGCAGGACCCTAACTTAGCTGAGGTGTGTAGACTGGGAGCAAGTCATCCTACTTTTCTGGTAGAGACAATTTCTGCATCACCTCCAACAATGTCTACCTCCTGCCCAAGTACAGAGGGATGACTGAAGGTGAACATATCTGCCCCCTCAATTACCTAGGATGAATTCAGTCTGGTACAGCACCCTGCTCACACAGCTAGGAAAGCCGAGGGTTTCAGCCTGCTAGATGCCATGCCTTTTACAGTGTAGCCTCAGGCAGTGCAACTCTTACAATGTCCTTTACATGGGCTGGTGGTAAATCACCGGAGTATCCAATAATGAGTAAGAGGAATTCTACTTCTAGGTGATTATTCAGAGCAGAGCCATCACCATAGCTTATTTCTATAGCCAAAGCAGACAGTCAAGGTCCCTGAGAGGGCAATACAGAGTGTCCTAGGTCAGGTTCCTCCTCTGAGTCTTAGACCTTTCCAATGAAATTGTATGACTGTTTCCCTAAGCCAGACCATTGAGAAGCAAATTCTGTCTAGACTGGAGGAGAGACACTGCCTTCCCTCTCTGGAAAATGTCTTCAAGCAGCTGTACTGTAAGAGCTGTGATGGCTAAAATGCTGTTTGCTTTAATCCTTCCCTATCCCACTTGCCAAGACCAGTAATCATTTGAAGGATATTACACACCAGAGTCAGAGATTTCCTGAACTATTTTCTCATTTATTGTGTTTACTAGATGTTTCTTTCAGAAAGTCAGAAAAGTCTGGCATCAATCTCAGTTTTATCCGCCTAAGAACAGATTGCTGTCAGACATTGTCTCAGACATTTACATGACTACTGACTATTTAATGCAAAGCTTTCTTTAAATATACAGGCACATACGCCAGCAGCTCTTAAAAGGGCTGAAGAACTCAGAGTTCTGAAACATTCAAGAAGCATTAAAGGTGTCTTTTCAATAAAGACTACCTCTTGAGTGATGGCAAGGATTTCCAAGCCACAACATTAAAGTATTCCTCTCAGCAGCAGGCATTCAGGGCCTGGACAAACAGCCCCTGAGATGGAAGATAGTCCATCTATTTAGTTTACCAAGGTGCAGATTAAAAAATTATTTGACATGTAAAAAAGTGCAAGTATAGGCAAAAGACATCTTATAACAAGTTTTTTATATGTAAACAAAACTGTATTAGTTTCCCAGAGCTAGAGGTAGGTACATTCAAGAACAAAAGCAGGATCTGATCTATTCAACTAACTAAAGCCCAGGAAATGCATGTATAATATTCCAGTGACCATACTTGAGATATCTCACAAACTGATCCTCCTGAAGAAAACTGATCCTACCTGATATGTCCTTCTTCAAAAGAAGAATCCTATCCAAGTTAGATACCTAACTTAGGTGTTTTCAAGCTTAAACAAAGTGATTACTTTTTATGAACCATTTGGAGAGTTCTTCAAATTTTCTGAGAATCATATCTTTTTATTTAGTATCTACGTACAAAATTTAATTTAAGAAGACTGCTTTATTAAGCACCAAAATGTTTAATGAAAAATTAGATACACAAGATCTCCTCCAAAACATTTATATTTATTGATTGGATTAGTTCCTGGATAGTAGCTACAGATAACAGTATCAACAGTCATTAGAAAAATTAATTGAGGACCGCATTCTTTGGCTAGAAGTGACTCTTAAGAGGCATA
Organism: Clamator glandarius; assembly: GCA_033459285.1. NCBI lineage: Eukaryota > Metazoa > Chordata > Aves > Cuculiformes > Cuculidae > Clamator > Clamator glandarius. The sequence goes on along the minus strand of JAUNZM010000709.1, from coordinate 131,718 downwards.
ACCTCAGAAAAAAAAGTGTAATGGAAGGATCCTGAAGTGAAATGCCATGTCCTGTGATGAGCAGGAGATGATACAAAATGCATCTTCATCTGGACATAAAACATTTGTGAAAAAAATTTGAAAAAGTGGGAGGACAGGTGTCAGGGGTCAGGTGTCAGGGAGGATACTTCTCTAAAACACCTTATAAGTAATAAAGGGTCCACTGGGAAGGTGATGCAACCTGCAGCCCAGCTGAAGTGCCTTTACACTAACACACGAAGCTGTTTAAGACCAGTGCTGTTTAATATCTTCCTCAGTGATATTGACAGAGAGATTGAGTGTCCCTTCAGCAAGTCTGCAGATGACACCAAGCTGAGTTGTGCAGTTATCACAACAGGAGGATGAGATGTCATCCAGAGGGACCTGGACAATCTGGAGAAGTGGGCCTGTGAGAACCTTATGAGGTTCAACAAGGCCAAGTTCAATGTCCTACACCTGGGTTGGGGCAATTCCCATTTTTCAGTACACAATGGGGCATGAAGTGATTGAGAGGGGCTCTGCAGAGAAGGACTTGGGGGTGCTGGTCAATAAGAAGCCTGACATGAGCCAGCAGTGTGCGCTCACAGCCCAGAAGGTCAACCATATCCTGGGCTGCATCAAAAGAAGCGTGGCCAGCAGGTTGGGGGAAGTGATTCTGCCCCTCTATTCCTCTCTTGTGAGACGTCACTAGGAGTATTGTGTCCAGTTCTGGAATCCTCAATGTAAGAATGATATGGAGCTGTTGGAATGGGTCCAGAGGAGGGCTACAAAGATAATCCGAGGGCTGGAGCACCTCCCATACAAGGACAGGCTGAAAGAATTGGGCTTGTTCAGATTGGAGAAGAGAAAGCTCAGAGGAGATGATCTAGTGACCTTCCAGTACCTGAAGGGACCTTTAAGAAAGCTGGAGAGGGACTATTGATAAAGGCTTGTGGTGACAGGTCGAGGGGGAATGGGTATAAACTGGAGAGGGTCAGATTTCGACTAGACATTAGGAAGAATTTCTCCACCATGAGAGTGGTGAGGCTCTGGCACAGGTTGCCCAGGGAAGCTGTGGCTGCCCCATCCCTGGAGGTGTTCAAGACCAGGTTGGATGGGGCCTTGGGCAGCCTGATCTAGTGGGATGTCCCTGCACATGGCAGGGGGGTTGGAACTGGATTATCTATAAAGTCCCTTCAAACTCTAACTTTTCTATGATTCTATGAGTCTATGATTCTGTGATTCTATGATTCTAAGTGGAAATCTAACTACTGTCTCTCTTCTTGTCAAGTCACACAATACCAGCTCTTAACTGCTGGCAATTGGTTTCAGAGTAAAAATTAAAGTGCATTTGAAGTACTAAATAGGACCCTTTTGCTTCTGATATCCTCTTTCTACTGACCAACTCCAAATTTTTATTTTAAACTAAATCTTCTTTGTTTTTTTTTAAAAAAAACTACTTTAGACACCACAATCTTCATATAGAACTTACTTCCCCTCATGACTAGAGCTCCTGCAGCTGTGAGTGGGGAGCCTTCCTCTGGATTTTGCATGAGGGCTGTCTACTGCCTAGATGCTCATTCATATTTTAGCATGTGTCTTCTGATTAGTACAGATAGTTTTAAAATAAATACTTTGGATTAAACCAATATAAAATAAAGCCTATAACTTCATCAAAAAGAAATTATTGTGTCTTTCAGTTCTAATGCCCCCACAAGGGCGAATCAAATTTTTTTAAATAAATGAAAACACTATCAGCAACACCCACGTACTGCTCTAAAAATCCTGGCATCTAGTAAAGAATGCAAAGGTTGCCAGTACTGCTATACATTTCCAAAAAACCGTCTAACTTTATACCTTAGCAGTAAATTTACCTTTCTCTCTTTGTCTCTATTACACACTTTGAAAGACAGAATAAACAAAATACACTTTGAAAATATGACAATAGTTCAAGAATAGGTTTGAAAATCTAAAATACAACTATCAGTTGTCTCAAACTACTTAATCTTCAGTTAGACTTTGAACTTTAGAACTGGCAGAATATGTAAGATTTTTTTGTCCTTGAATAGCAGTTCATTTTTGCCTATGAATAATACATCTTGCTACAATAGTGCAGTCAGATACTGGTATAATTAGATACATTTCTAAGGTCTGCCTATGGTTCATGCATCAAACACTGATCCTTCAGGCTGCCTTGTACAGGTCTATGGGCTTGGGACACTAAAGAAATGAACACAGTCATGCTAACAGTGCCCTCACTCCAGTTACAGATGTAAGATGACAGTGACAGCTCCAAGGCATATTAATTACAAAGTATTTAGCAGTCAGTCTCTAGCACACACCTGCCAGAAGCAGAGATGGGGGAAATATGATATCCCTGTTTCTTATGTTACACAGAGCCCAGCTGGAAGTTAAGTTCTTAAGAGGCTAAAGGCTGTACAAACCATATGTTATCATAGTTCAATCACACCCATAACTTTATCCATTTTAATGTCTATTTGGCATTAATAGATAACATCAGATCTTCAGACTAATCAGATGGATATCTTAACTGGTGGGAATATTAAGGTAATACAGTGCTACAGATAACATTCATCCCATTATGTTATTGTTACACTTGTATTTCTGTATAATGGCTCCAGCTTCTAACCTGTTCTAACTATAAACTTTGCCAGGAGGCAGCCCATTTAACCATTTAATCTAGACACAGATTTTGTTATTTCAACTCATGTCTACTGTGGACCTTAACATTTTGGGCCCAAATAGCTCCAAGAAAAAAAAAAAAGTGCAGCTCTTTCTGAGAACAAATTGGTGGTTAGGAAATTCTAAGAAAAAGGTAAAATAGGTATGTCAAAATCGTTGCTTTTTAATAACTAAGAATAATATCAACTTTTAAAATTGTACTTTTTCTAAATCTTTATAAAGAAAATAGAGAAAAGGATCAGAAGGGAAAAAGGAAAGGCATACCCACTTACAGATGCTGTGCAATGTAATTAGGGAAAAAGGGAAACAAAACAAAGTTTTACAGCACAGCATTTCATTGCTGATGATCAAATTCTCTGTCTAAAAGTACTTTCAAGGAAGACAGGCACTCTCAAACTGAAGAAAATTTGACATTTTAAGTTTTTCTTCTGACACTGATGAGGAAGAAATCACTTTTATCAGAATCAGAATCGGGGAAATGCCTTCTGCATAATAATATTCTTGTAAATCTGCCTGAATCCAACATTTTCTACAACAATATTTTCATTTGACCACTTGGAACCCCAGACACAGGGCTAACACAGGTGCCTAACATCATTCCATGGCATAGTCAGGATTTGAACCCACAAACTGTGATTACTTGTTGGAGGCTTTGTCCTCTGGCTCTCAGAAACTGCATCAATACAAATCCATATGATTACAGAGCTGAAGGCAAGAAACGCTTAAGAGCAGTTATCCAAAGAGAAAGATTCAGAACCAGAAAAACAGCAAGATGCATCAGTGTGCTTTTGTGGACTCAGAAAAAGCTTTTTTTCATATATATTGTGTTTATCATTAATCCTCAGAGGTGGAGGGTAATCAGCCAGAAAAAAAAGTTCACTAGCACTTTGACTACATATTTTCTATTTCAGTTGTAAGACCTTAGGGAAGGGGCTATATCTTGTATAAACAAAACTTTTTGCTAGCAAATAAAATAAGCAATCAAATTCCTTTCAGCTGAAAATTTGCAGAGAATATTTTTGATTAATAAAGAAACTGTAAACAACTGTTTTCTCACTCTCTCCTCATCACAACAATCTCATCACTCTTTTTTGTTTTTGATTTCACCAATGACGAAGGGACAGAAAGAGAAAACAAAATAAAAACACAAAATCTATTTTATGACCAAATAGGTAAAGACCTTGTATATAACTTCCATTTAGCAAAAATTCTTATGTCCATTTCTGTTTTAGCTAGAAAATGAAAAATAACTTCAAACATCAACCCTTTGTGAAGCCCCGCTGTTTGCATTACCATGAAAGAAACTTGCAACCCTTTCAGTTTGCCTGTGCTGTTTATACCAGTTTTAACTTATTAAACAGGAATGAGAAAAGTGACCTAGCTCCTCTCTTCCCATTATTCTCTTCACCCTCATCTTGCTCAAACAAAACAAGCTTGATGACCAAACATAACATAACACAGTGAGATCTCTCTGTGACTTGTATGCCATTCAGTTTTGCAACAAGTCTGAGTAAAGAGGTCAGGATTTCATCAATTGTGTGGCCTTATCTTATTGGCTAAAGTGTATTTTTCAGTAATTTAGATTTATCTATCCTTCTGTGCAGTGGATGGAGAACTCTGGATTTAGCTGACACAGTCCTTTCGACTCTTCTGTCCTTCAGGTGCAGATAACCATGGCAAAAAAGCTAAATCAGACAGGTGGAAAACAGAAAAGTTGTAAAAAGAATAGTGACATGTCAGAAGGTTACATCAATTTCCAAGGAAGAACTCTCAAGAAAACCCACATTCTTCCCTCAGAAATTGTCATTCTACTGCAAAATCTGCATATTCATCCAGACCCCATAATTTAGACTAAGATTTACCTCTGAAGACCTCAGCTGCAGATGTCAGCATGCCAGCAAATGGCTTTATTCTTAACAGCAAAAGTATTTCTTTAACCCTTTTCTCAACAGAGTGCTGCTTGCTGCGTTATCAGACAAGATAAATACAGACCAAAATATAGCTTCGGTGTACAGCCTCTCCCATCTTCTTCTTTCATGTTCACATGGGCTCTACTTGCTAGTGATGGAAAGGCAAATTATTCACTCTTAATTTCTGTGTGATTGACACTTTACATTTAACTATGTCTCTCCAGGAACTCAGTAAGTCACGGGTTTGCTGGAATACAGTGTCAGGGAATAATTCCAGCATATGACAGTTGGCAGAGTGGAGTTCAGCACTTTGTCCTAAAAGCAGGATTTCAGTTGCCTAGAGAAACTGAGCAATTTCTCATCCAAATGGTCTACTAGAGATCTGGACTTCTTCAATTACTTCCTCCTTTACAACGTGGTGCTCTTGCTTTGAAACTACTTTATAAATGGAGCAATAAGAGCAACAAGAAGCTGTATTAGATTACCACTAGATATTATCTCTTCACATATGGATTTAAGGCTGTTATTCTCACTGTATTTAATTTATGCCAAATTCTAATTAAACATTAGATTGCACATTGCATTTCAATGCTTTACATGAAGGGTCTTGTTTGCTCATAGACTGTGTGGAATCAATATATGAGTGTAATTACTCACTGACAATTTTTTATAAAAATCTGCAGTTATAATGAAAAAAATATCATTAATGAGGCTTTGTGATTGTGTTACACACAAAACACAACAGAACAGAACAATGTAAGCAATATCACTGGCTCTTCTCACCACTTAAGGATGAGTTAGATATGAAAGATGAGAGTTACATGTATATTAATTACCTACTTGCGTAACCATCTGAGTCACTGCCCGCAAGAAGCAAAACTTTCTGCATCTGAGCTCTTCTTGGGACACCACAAGGAAGAGGCATTTAAATGATCTGAAGTAGCTGAGCTAGTCAGATCTACTCCATCACTTTTCTCTAAACCAGTTCCCTGGATGTCTTCATTCATGACAGGCAGTCATCCACATCTTTTCCATTATCTCAGTTAACAGTAAAGCATATAGTAAATTCTGTAGAATTGCTAGAGTTTAAGTTAAGAAAACCCACAAAGAGGAACCATTAACTGAAAGTAGTTTGCATTTTTTCGCAGCTATTAAAGCAAAAAATTCTTTTAATTCTTGAAACAGTATCAGGGATTTTTTTTCCTTAAACCTGATATTTATTATGGATGTTTCTTGAGTATAACGTGGTTTGGTATATTTTTATAAAATATCAGGCTTTGCTTCATATTTATTATTAATGAAAGATACACAAACGTTTCTTAAAATTGTTGTATCAGGTGATATTTGCAGGTGCAATTGTTTAAATTGTAGTTTAGCAGATGCTACTTCAAGAAAGGGAAAGAGATAATGTTACCTTTACAGTCCACAGGTTGCTATCTCAGTAAGGAGGTGGATGCATATCTGTATTTCATATGTGATCATCTATAGACTACATTCCACAGCACCCCACTTTCAGTGCCACAAAACTGTATTCACTCACGTATTCCTATCTCCAACCTCATGCTTTTCTGTATGCAAACAGCACATCATACATATCCCCGTTATGAGAACATCTGAGGGCAATAATCTTCATTTGCAATCAGAGGTCATAAAATGTGCTGGAATATGCTTTTGAAGACTGGATATATGCAGATATATACTGCTGATGCTGGTATACCACCAGAAATCCGTGGTGGATCCGTGATGTCATGATCCTATGCTGCCTATGGAAAGGTGAAGTGCTGAGCTCTTTAAAAAATCTGTCTAGAGAAACAAAAGTTTTGAAATAGAAGACAACTTCAAGTGAAAAAGGACACCCTGAAAGGGATATGCATTTTGAAATGGAGCCCCAGCTACTTGGGAAAACAAGACCAGTGAATTTGAACAGCCACAGTCTTGCTGGATTTGTTATGAAACTTGTGATGTTTTTCTTTCTTCCTGTCTTGTAGTTAACTGCATTTGGTTTGAAGGTTTTATTTCTGCTGAATAGTGCCACAGAGTAGACTTAGAACAGGTGACAGAGGTGGGATCTCTTTAAGTAAAGCAGGAATGGGCATGCAGGAAAGACCATCTGAAAGGCCCAGAAACCCCACTCTCCTCCTCATAGGAGGAGTGCTTACTTCTCCAATGGTTCAATGGGAAAAAAATAGACACTTCCAGAGGATCATTCACTTCTTTAGCTGCATGTCTTTCTGCACTTACCATATAGGTTATTACTCCTACCTCAGATGCTCTACTGGAAAGCTCACACTTACCTGGGTTGAATCTCAGTCAAACAACAGTTCTGCTGCTGTTCATAAAATATACTAAAAGAGCTCTGTATGAAGGAGAGCATCTGAAGAATTCAATAGTTACTGGGTGATGTAAATAAAAAATAGAAGATATTTGGTTTCTTTTTATTGCCTGGTTATTCATAAGAGTTACAGCTATACTGTGTATGTTATTCTTCAAAGATTTTATTAATGGTGAATATCTCTTAGTGTTTTGGCAGATATGTCATGCTTTTTGGATTTTTTAAGTCTAACAAGGGCAAAATTTTATGTTTGTATTTTTATTATTGTTGCATCTTGACATACATTGACATGATTTGACTTCCTCTCTGTTTCAAAATACTAACAATGGGAGCTAATATTTAACCCCTGTGTTAAAAAAGCTAAAAACATTCATACACAAGGAACTGCTGCTTATTTCTTTTTAGACTGATCAGCAAAAAAAAAAAAAATACAAACAAACTAAAAATGGCCAAGTTGGCCTGTCATGTTCAATCGATGTAGAGACTGATATGAAAGTTGTTGTAAATACCAATTCATTAAATCCTTCTTTAAGGTCAGAGGCAAAGCAGTCTGTCATATCTTAAAAGATAAGTTAAGTATCCCTGCTGATGATACAGACATTAAACTGATGACAAGGATTCATAACAGGAGGATATAAAACTCATTTAAATCAGTGGGAACTTTGCCTGTATCTGAACAGCAGGACTGGGAGAGTGGAAAAAAACATATGTAATAAGACATAGAGAATTGTTCAAGGAAAGTTAACATTACAAAATGCCAACCCTCTGTTATTAGCTGCTAACTTTAAAAGGGACTTTTAAACTAAAATATCACTATATTGAAGAGTTTTCAGAAATCCATGTTCAAACTGCAGTGGGTAGGCAGCTAAATTTCCATGTAATACTGTCTGAGGTTGCAAGGATCTTAACGTGATATAGAAACACAGAAGACAGCACATGACTGCAGTATTCGTTTCAGTGGGTTCAGTACGATCTACAGATAACACATTATTTAATGAGTTCTAGTAGTCCAGTCAAGCTGCTTGTGCCATTTTTTTTACCAAAATATTTTATATATTATAGCATCATTGGAACCCAAACAGTGAAATTACAACTAGAAAGCATGTGTGTCTGTTTAGTGCCTAGCACTCTTCATTGACTGGATCTAGTAGCATAGAAAGAGAATAAGAGAGGAGCAAGTTGAATTAGTTATAAAATATATTCCTATTGTGTATTCTCTGATTTTTGCCAGTAAAATGGGTACGTGACATTTTGGGTGTGTATAACAGCCTCTAAAGATTTCTTAGCTCTGTTCCATGTGAAAAATGCAAGAAAAACATACCCTAGTTAAAATATCTAGGGACAAACTAACACACACTCCACTTCAAGTCATATAGGGAAACATTTTTCCTTAATATTTGCTCTATCAATGCCATTAAGGGGTGCTTGTAAATAACAACAAGCGTCTGAAAAGACTGCCTCCTATCTCAGGGTGTTTTTAAGTCAATAAACTCAAAGCACTGAGGAAAGAAATACCAGTAAAGAAAATGAACTCTATAATTGACAAATTATGTTAATCTAATGATAGAAGTTTCAAAAAGAAGACAGAACAACCATGATGAAGATTTTACTCTTGTACATGTTCTAAGCTTGTCTTTTATACTAAAGACTCTAAGAAGCACAATCTACAACTGTATCAACAACTGCATTGGATATTACTGTAATCTGTAGTAGATATAAGAGGAAAAATTACTTTTAAACCAGAAGAAAACAAAGAATGCAGCAATATTTGTTTACCTTCGCTTACCTTTCTCAAAGCAACTTAAAGATTCCTAAGGAATCAATCTGGCTGCTTGGGTCAGTTTGAGCTAAAAATATTTAAGGCTTCTGACAATGTTAATATCTGTCCTACATTTTATTTTGTAAATTGCCAGAATAATCAATAACTAATTCTCATTCTAAACTAGATCCTTCATGTGTCTTAAATAACCCAACAGAAGATCATTTACATCTCAATAACAACCCTTATCAATGTCATGTCATCAAAATCCAACTAAATCTCAATAATGTAGGTTAGTGACCAGTAAAGGACTTATTACCTGGGTCAAGTCCTTGGGGTCTGTTGTGGGCCAACTGGTGAAAGTCTTGCTTGTGTGTGACATTTACTCCAAAATACAAGCATGGCATCCTCTAGGAATGATTCCATTATTTCGTACTACGTAATTTTCTAAGTGGTTATACATTACACTTATTTTAGGAGCCTGTAGCATATCATGAAGGTCAACGAAGCATAACGGAATAAAACAAAACAACAACCAAAAAGACCACCAAAACAGACATGAGGGTAATATGAAATAGAGAGCTCTAAAAATAAACATATAAATATGGCTTTGAAAGCTTACTTAGAGTTTCACCTTGCTGTCATTAAAATGTTTCTGTGTAACATGGTAATTAGCAGAAATATCTACTAGCTAGGAACAGAGAAAGGCATAACTATTTTAAGATGCATTTTTAACAATGCTTTTGTGATACCAACACATTTGCTGATGATATTGAAATTTTTATGTTAATTAAACAACCCCTAACCACTCAGTACATCTCAGATATATACACTTTGTAATTACCTCCATTATTGAAATAGCTAGTTTGATTTATCCTTGCCACAGTAACATTCTAGCTTCTGTTATTTTTGTCTTTAGAAAAACATAGGTCCCAGTGAGGGAATATAAAACTATTACTGTAAATTAAATATTAAAGCTAACTTATTTTTGCATAAGAACACTGTCAAATAATGGTGATAACTGTTCCTAAGAAATGAACTTTTTTGCCTTTTTTTGGAACACAAATTAAAATCTAATTTTCGGTTCTTTTGTAAATTTCATATAGTTAGTGTGTATAGTTTTACTGATGGCAGTAGCTTAAGAGGGAGCTATTATAGTCTTAGCTTAGCGATTAAGAAATACAACATTTGTTGAGGAGCTAGGCCTTTTAGTCTAGAATGGATTATCACTTGATCCCTCTTTAAGCATTTTTATACAGTAGTGCATTATCCCTGGAGCCACCCTGGGCTCCATGCCTCATTAACCTGGGTGTTAGATAAATCAAAGGCAGCCTCAGAGACAAAGATAAGCAAACTGCAGGCCAGCAAGACGATGATGTATGGATCCAGGAGGCTAATAGGAAAGTATTGACAGGAAAATGGTGTGCTTATCCTGCAATCACTGCATATTGCAATGAGGGCTCCCAAAAGCAGATGGGATACACTTCAGGGAATGCAGGAATAGGAGATTGTTAGGCAGAAATGGATCCTCACATCTTAAATTCTAACAAGAACTTCCTTAGCGGCCGCACTTCAAGCGCAGCAGAGAGGTTAGTACCCAGGCAATTGCAAACTCTAAAAAGTGAATTCATGGTAGCGGTAAACATTATTATTATTTTAAGGTTGTAATATAACCACCAAAGCTGAATTTCACATATGTCAAACATTAAAACAAACACACTTTGCAGAGACAATACACAGAACAACAATTCTGTGTGCTTAGAAAAAACATTTAGCAATAAGAATATCTTATAAAGCCTTCTGCACAAAACGATGTTTCAGCTGTTAATACCTTTCCAATTAGGAAAGCAGCATGATCAACAAAGTTTCTCGCAAAATCTGTGATCTCCCCTTGTGGTTGTTTTCCTTTCCATTCCAAGGGTAACATCTTCCAGAGGATCAAGGCCCTAGCCACAAACAGACCTTAGGTCCAATAGATGATCCACTTCCACTATTTGGAAAAGATGAAAAGTGCTCCAGGTTTTGGAATGCCTGTTGCTGTTTTTCTGGGGTTTCTTTTCCAAGACTCAGTTCTTTGGACTGATTTTAAGTGGATTTGTTTGTTTGTTTAAAGCACAGATTAAAAAATAGGTGAATTAAGGGAAATCTCAGTATGATCTTACAGCTTCTGGAAAATAAAGCTGGGTTTGACATGATTCATTCTCCCCTTTCTTTATTTCCATTGACTGTGATGTCTCATAAGAGCTTTTCTCTTAAATGTGCATAACTACTCTTTCAAATTAGTAGGTGTCCTCCCGAGTCATTAACCAACCCATCTTAAAAGTCATAATTTAACATGTTGTGTTTTCCCCCTATTTTGAATACCAGCCTACTACTAAATTAATATTCCTATTGACTCCACTGTGAGCAGGACCAAACCCCAAACCAACATATTAAACAGAGTCTGTCTTATCTTCCTAAGTGTTGTGACTTACTGAGGACAAGGACCAGGATGAAGTGCACCCAGCAGCATTCTGATAACAGTAAACAGCCTAAAATTTAAGTTAAACTAAATTGGATACACAAAATCTGAGGCTATTTTACATAGCCTGGTCTGAAGAGCCGGAGTTTTCAACACACAGCAACACTTGGTCCTCAAAAAATGCATGTGCAGTGAAGGAGGGTGCTGTTTACAGAGATCCTGCGTGTCTTAGAATAGAATGATAGAATCACTAGGTTGGAAGAGACCCACCGGATCGTCGAGTTCAACCATTCCCACCAATCTCTAAACCATGCCCCTAAGCACCTCATCCACCCTCACCTTAAACACCTCCAGGGAAGGTGAGTCAACCACCTCCCTGGGCAGACTGTTCCAATGCCTAACAACCCTTTCCATGAAGAATTTTTTTCCTTATCTCAAGCCTGAATCTCCCCTGGCAGAGCTTGAGGCCATTCCCTCTCTTCCTGTCCCCTGTCACTTGGGAGAAGAGGCCAGCACCCTCCTCTCCACAACCTCCCTTCAGGTAGTTATAGAGAGTCTTGCTGCAGAAGCGAGAAGGGTCATATGTAGGAAATGGATCAAGTGATGATAGGAAGGGATTCACGGTGTCACAGCTGGTATAGACAAGTAGCATCACAGAGGGATGTGTTCCTTCTCTATTTTGGCCATAGAGATGCAGACTGTATCTCAGAATGTATTTTGCTGTAATTCTCACTTTTTCACTAGGTAACTTGAACAGTATCATGGTCACTACAGATGAACTAGTGTGGATATGGGCATCTCTGTGGGTATCTACCTATTCCTTGTTTCAGGTTGCTCTTCTCAGCAGGCCTGAGGCTTGATGCACTAGGGTGCTTGACAAATTGAAATTTAGAAGGTGAGAAGACCTATTAACACAGTATGATCTATGTATATAATATCACCATAGCGTATGAATTCAGGTTTGCACTTGGCATTCTTAAGTGGAATATCAAGTTAATGGGAGATTATACACGTATCCTTCGGTATGTTACGACAGTTTCCCTTCCTCTATATTCATCCACTGTGTTTCTGCCTTCCTACAGCTTATATCCAGCCCTCTTCTAAATTCCCACCTGGCTTCATGGACCAGCACCTCCTCCTCATTTACAGTCATTACAGAGATTCCTTCCTCTTTTCTTGGCACCACTAGGGAAATGGATAAGAACAAAATGTGAGCAAGTTTTCTAGGTTACTGCTTAGCTGGCACCATGGACAGACAGACAAAATGGGAAAGCTTTGTTAACAGGCTCAGAGGTCTCTGTGGAGGCAAAGCTTGTCTGTGTGCCTGCTATAGGACCTTGGAGTGAGGAGGAGGACCTAGAGCCCTGTAGAGGCTTTAGGAGATATAGAGAATCTTTAGCACTGATCTCAAAGATCAGTCTCACTGCCTAGCAATTCTGTCCTGCCCAATAAATGCCTACTAAGCAAGTGAAAAGGAAGAAACTCATGGATTTATGATTTGGCTGACTTTGGGGAAGTTTGAATAAGGATGGTGAAAAAGCATTATGTATAATTTCAGCAACATCTCTCTTTTCTGATATGCTAGACTTTTAAAATAAAAGGTTGTAGAAATGTTTTTTTTCTAGTGAAATAGTATTTTTTATCATTGAACCTACACCCAAAAATGCTGAACAATCTTTGTTGGTTATTTTTTTCTAAAACAGTTTTGTTTCAAACAAAACCAAAGCATATTAAATTACAGTCGAAAGAATCCTTCTCTTCAAGGCTACCCTCAAGCCCTTCTCCTCCTAGCCTGTATTTGTGCTTGGGATTGCTCCAACCCAAGTGCAGGATCTTGTACTTGGCCTTGTTGAACTTCATGAGGTTTGCACATGCCCTCCTCTCAAGCTTGTCAAGGGCCTTTAACAATGGCTAAAGGAAATATCTTAGTATAATTCTGAGTCACAATAGAAGAAAAATATTATTAAATAAACTATTTGTTTAAATAAATTATTAAATAAACTATTCTGAAACTTTAAGTCGCAACATTCAAATACGATGGAATTCTTACTTCTTTGGATTGTTCTTCCATCTGCTCCATCATTCCCCATTCTCCCCTACAGAATATGCAACTGCTAGATCAGTGATATACCAGACCCTGACAGTGTGGGAATTCCCTCTTCATATTCCAAAAATCACTTTGCCATTTTCTTCCAGAAGAATACCAGATATGGTCTCTGCTATAATTTAGCTGCCATCTTCTGTATGACATTGCATAGTATAATGCTTTCTATCATGTTCAGGTGTTGCCAAATGGGACAAATAAAATCTGTAGAAATATAGCATTGCAGATATAGTTACACGTACAGACAAGATACTAGTTATGATTAGATATTTAAGGAGCTCGGAATATCACAGCTCCCATTGCTTTTCTCCAAGACACTGGCTTCTGACCAGTTTTGGAAATTTGACCAAAGTCTATTGAGTTGATTAATCAGAAGCTATGTTCTTCAAAAAAATCCAGTCTCAATGTGAATTCTGGTTATAACTTCTGAAAAAATATTTCTAGAGCTTTGCATTATAAATCATTATTATTCCAAGAATCAATATAATAACAAAACATAATTTTCTGAAATTAATGATATTATTATGTTAGGCAGCATAATACTAAAAATGTCCTCCTCTGGTGAGTCACGTAGACCTTTTGTCTAAGTTAGATGTATTTAGATATGGAGCTGACTTTCATATTTACCCAAGGTGTTAAACAGAAACTCACTCAATCATATATGCTCTAGAAAACCTTCACTCAAATCTTTACACTAGCAATAGCAATGCAAACCACACTACTTTCAGAGCAACACACTTAAATTAAAACACAGTCTTATACACTTCCTTACTTATCAGCCAGCATGAGTCAATTCCCTGGCAAGTTTACTAAAATGCAACTTACTTTTTTATCACTGACAGCAAAAAACTTGGCAGGTACATTTTGCTGCTCACCTACTAACTAGAAAATTTTGCAAGTCTTAATTATATATTTCATATATATGCATGCATGCATGTATATATATATATTTCAAACAGTAACTCCTTGTGTGAGCAGGGCATTCTGAATATTTCCCCTCATGAAAAATGAGCCAAAATAAAATAATGTAAGCACAGCCAGAATGCTGTGCATTTTCCAACCACCTCCCTGCTTTTGATTTGTTTGTACAGCTTTATCTGGTCTCCTACGTGATCCCAGGGAGCAGCTTGATTAATGCCCACTCCAAGCAGTACAAGGAGCAGTTGCAGGCAGGTAGTTATTCAGAGGAGTGGCAGGTATTCGGCTGGTGCCCCAGTGTCCGTGGCGCCTTTAACGGCTCTCTTGGGGTCTGCCTGTTATCTGCTGCCCCTGCGGCCGGCAGCTGTGCTTCCCGATGGCCTGATGGACTGGCTTGTGTACCTGGGGACACAGGCAGGGTGCATCCATTACTCATTTGTGACAATAACCAATCGAGGAAGATGTAGAACTCAATTCCTGCAGAAAGACCTATAATGTTGAAGTCAGGAGGTTATCGCTGTGGGACCTGCACCTTGCTCCTTACCCGTCTTATCGAGAGCCTTACAGCCTCTGCTGGAGCAGCATCTTGTAAAGCTGAGGGCTGCAGATGTGGGTCCCAGATTAACATGCATCTTCCTAAATGCTACAACATTTAATTAAAAAGTAGATGTTAGTCACATTGTTACTAGCTGAGAAGATGCTTTTGATAAACATGAGGCAAAAGCTAGAGGTTTTTGCCACAGAAGGAGGTGGCAAAATTTCCTTAAATCATATCTTTGCAGAAAATTACGTGTTTCTCTCTATTCTCATTTCACAATGAAATGTTATACAAGCTACCAGCACAATATCAAATCTAATCCATAATGCCTGCTAATATAGGTGAGAATCTATTATTAAGGACAACATAAAGACCTTATCCCTTGAAAAATGATTAGGGGCATAGCTCTAGATAAAGCACAGATATTGTTTGACGGCTGCCTATTCGTATTTAAATATTCTGAGAAAGATTTCGTCTTTTAGAGAGAAATCAGTAAGAAAAACTTAGGAAAGATCACTAGAATATGTACAAGGTAAGAAATGGAAAACTCTGATGATTCAGAGCCTTTTCTCTAAATATCTTGATCTTAGGAGGATCTAGGTAGATTTTTTTGGTACCTTAATTATTTTAAAGAATTCAAACTTCTGAAAGAGCAGATACAAAGAGTACCCATTTGTCATTAATGTCTTAAATTATATTTAGGAAGCTCATTTAATCATACAGAACACAGATTCTGGCAGTATTTTAGCAGTGAGCATTAACTGGAAATGGGAAGAAATAGATTAAAAAATGGTCTTATCAAAGATTGAAAGGGCTGGCTTAACTGTGTAAAATTGTTAATTACCAAAATACTGGTATCTGAATTCACTATCTGTATCAACAGAATACACTGTAAGAATGTAATTTTATTCCTGCAGAAGAATACCATCCTGTTCACATAGGGACAAATAACTAAATATAGTAAGTACAACTTTCAAACATAATCTCTAACCTTTTATACAACTTTTTAGAAAGCTTAGAGCATATCTTTAAACTGGGATAATTCAGGATGTTCAGTTACAGAATATTTAGTCATAAAACTGACAATTTTATGCATCTATCTCCATTAATAACTACTTTCTTTAGGAGAGTACTCCTTGACATATAAATAGCTTTTTAGTGTAGCTCATTTAAGTATGCTTTCCTCTATACTTTTCCAAGGTTTATTAACATATTTTAACCTTTTTTCAGCTTTTGCAATGTGGACTTTGGCAAATATTAATTATTCAACAGCATCAAAAGCCCTGTAATGTTAGAATGAGAACAGAGACAACAGTAAAGAACCTTCTACTTTGCAACCCTAGAATAAAATCAGCCAAAGCAAAACTATACTGCATTAGAAGAATAAAATCACGAGAAGCAAGACTTAGAGAAAAGTTCAGGGCAGGGGGAAGACAAGCAACCTTGAGATGGTGAAAGGCAAAAAGAAAGAGACAAATAAATTAGAAACTGGAAATTAGCATAGCAAAACGAGAGCTATGGGTATTGAAAACCAGTATTTGCTTGAATAGAGAGAAGCTTGCAAAAGAAAGATGAGAGAGGGAGGTGATCACAGTTATTGCGTGAACACTGCTACAGCTGGGCTAGTTTGAACAGGCTTGAAGAGCCAAGGTACCGTGACACTAGAACGGAAGAGAGGCGAGTGCTGCTAGGTAGCCAACAACAAGCATATTTTCTTACTCTCTGAAAGAGCCATACCAACCGCTCTAAAATACTGAAGGTTTGAGGAACCAGGAGAGAGTTTTGGTAGGTTATACTTAAAGGCAGAACATGGAAGAAGGCAATCAGTTATACTTGTTTTCAACTGAGAAAGCAAAGCACTAATGTGAGCATGAGGGATAAGTGTAGCTAAAACAGAAACAGCTTGGCTAAGGATTTGGGGACTTTCAGCTTTTTGCTCTGCAACTGGAGAATATGAAGGAAATGGCCAACCTCCGTCTTGTGAAAGAAGATTAAGGACATTTCTGTCTTAATCTCTCTTGTGAAATTTTTGGACCTTCAAATTTTCAGGAAACTCCAAATTACCGGAAAAACAACAAAGCTTCTATACAATAGGGCCTATATGGGAAACAATAGAGCTTACCTGCCATAAAATTATAAGGATCTGGGTCAATGCCTCAAGCATTGGTGTCATACAAATGTTGTTTTTCTTCATGGCATGACCATTGTGAGGGCCTGCCAGAGCAATGCCTAAACACAAACCAGGGATCAGCACTGGCCAGACTGCTCTCTGTCTGATGTAGAACAGGCTACTGCATTTGATTAGAACTCACTGTGCTGCACCACTTGCTCAAAGGATCAAAGAACAGACCCTGGCTCACTGATCTTGCTAGCATGGATATAAATTTTAGATGTCTTGTCCCTTAAGTTGCTGCAGTCTAAAAGACAGCAAGTACAGGCACTATGGGGGCAAAGATCATAGAATGATAGAATTATTTATTTTATAAAAGATCTTTAAGATCATAGATTCCAACTGTAAATCTAACACTGCCAAGTCCACTATCACTAAACCGTGTCTATAAGCACTACATCTACATATCATTTAAACACCTTCAGGAAAGGTGTCTCAAACACTTCCCTTGGCAGCCTGTCCAACACTTGAAAGTGAGAAGTAATTTTTCCTAATATCCAGTCTAAATCTCCCCTGGCACAATTTGAGGCCGTTCCCTCTTGTATCATTCGTTACTTAGGAGAAGAGACCGACACATAACTTGCTAGAACCCTTCAAGTAGTTGTAGAGAGTGAGCCTGAACCTCCTTTTCTCCACACTAAACAACCCCAGTTCACTCAGCCACATCTTATAAGACTTGTTCTCTAGATCCTTCGCCATCTTCATTGCTCTTCTTTGGACATGTTACAGCACTTCAGTGTCTTTCTTGGAGGGAAGGGCCCAAAACTGAGTGATATGCCACTCTGACAATATATATACATATAGTTGAGAGCATGACATGCACAGTAAACCTACTTGTGATGAAATTTTCAGTCAGGATTCATGTACTCTCTGTTTAGACATCTACAAATTGAAGTCTGAGCCAGTGATGTGCTTTAGAGTCATCAGAAAAAGAAGAATCCACTTCCAAAAGCAACCCCAGACAGCTCAGGTTTGTGACTTAGGATGAGGTTAATTGTTCTCCAAATGTGCTGTTTCTCCTCACTAGTAATCCATAATACCTAGAATAATGAGATGTACCAATTTTAGATGGCTAAACCTAGGCAAAATTGGTTCTACCTCTATGGCTGTTTGGCTGTTTGGACACTGCAGCAGTAAATATGTGTATTGAAAAGCCTAAAAGCAGCACTAGTCTTCTCCTTGTCTTGCATATTGACATCCCACTTCATTCTTCATCACTGCGAGGTGTGGTTCCACAGGCACAAACTTTTCCCAATTCACTCTTCTTTGACTGCAGCAAATCCAAGAAATGCTTGTAAGACAGTGTCAGAAACAACATAGATAAGAGAGACAGTGGGATGGGAATAACCATTGCTAAGGGCACCGGACAACCAGCTGACTGGTGTTCCCAGGGAGCCTGAGAACAATATTTGCAATGCAATTAGAAGTTTATTTTAAAGAAATGAATTCATTCATTTGGTGCCATCTAGACAATAATGTCTCAAAATATGATGTAGCTTAATTAACTGCAACTAGGATAACAATACACTATTCTGAATTAGGTTTCAACCCTCTGAACATGGCTGAATGTGCACTAATGCCTTTAAAGGTGTTTTTAGGTCAGATGTAGATTTCATTAGGTAAGCATACGAACCTCAATTAAGAGATAAAGCAAACAATTTCAGACCCATGCTGTTAGATCAGGTCAGCCCACTCTGTTTTTTAATTAAATGCATCATAAACATTTTAAATCAGTATACAAGACATTCACATTGCTTTGGTTTCCACTCTGTTTGTGATCACCTGTTTAAAATCAGTCACTGCCCATGACCAGAACACTCTTGAAAGCAGATCTACACAGTTCAGCAGCCTAGTTCTAATGAGCAATATTACACCTGCCTGCACTTAGGTTGCTTATCATTGGTTCTATAATTAAGCTTGTGACTACCTCTTTTCATCAACTATAAATGAAATCATGATCAGAAATGCTCATTGTAACTCTGAAGTAAAATGCCTTATTAGTCACGACTAATCAGTGATGAACTGACAAAAGTAGATCTGGATAGTGATTTGCATGTAACATCACAAGTGGACAGCTTGGAAGTAATGGATCTATAACAGAACCAATGACAATAAGTTTAACCATATTAGCTGTAATGATACCTGATCATGCTATGATGTACTAAGGTTTGAGGGTTCAGGGCTTTTCTTCTTTTTAGGATTTTGAGGTGACTCACATTTTCTGATCTTATTCCTGTCATTTGGAAGGCTAGGAGAATTGAACTGCATCACGGCTGAATGACATCTTCAAAACTTCAAGTGAAAGAAACAGGATATGTCCTTGACTCCAGTCTTGTAATAAACTCACTAAGAACAAACTGCAAGCCTAATATTTTATGGTATAGTGTGCCTTTTGAAACCATGTATTTCCATCAAAAAAGGAGTTATTATCTGTTTGTCTACTATATAGGACTTAGGTATTGGAAAGCTGCTTGGCAGAAAAAGAACCTGGGGGTTCTTGTAGACACGAGATTGAACATAAGCCAGCAACTTGTCCTTGCCACAAAGAAGGTAAATTATATCCTCTGCATTTGAAAAAGCATTACCAGCAGGTCTTTCCCTTTTATTCAGCACTGATGGGGCTATCCCTCGAGAGTTGTGCTCAGTTCTGGGCTCCACAGTATAAGATAGACATGGACACACTGGAAAGGTTTCAATGTCGGGGAACAGGGAAGATAATTGGAGCATCTCACATATGAGGACAGGCTGAGAGAGCTGGGACTGTTTAACAAGGAGAAGAGAAGGCTCAGGCGTGATCTCATTGATGTATGTAAATTCCTGAAGGGAGGTTCATGAAAGGCAGGTCTTGCCAGAGTAATCTGATCACCTTCTATGATCGAGTAACTAAACTCTTGGACGAGGGAAAGGCTGTGGATGTATCTTCCTGGACCTCAGTAAAGCCTTTGATACAGTTTCTCACAGCATTCTGCTTCGGAAACTGTCGGCCTCTGGCCTGGACAGGCGCACACTCTCCTGGGTGAAAAACTGGTTGAATGACCGGGCCCAGAGAGTGGTGGTAAACGGAGTTAAATCCAGCTGGAGGCCAGTTACAAGTGGGGTTCCTCAGGGCTCAGTCCTGGGTCCAGTCCTGTTTAATGTCTTTATCAACGACCTGGATGAAGGCATTGAGTGCTCCCTTAGCAAGTTTGCAGATGACACCAAGCTGGGTGGAAGTGTGGATCTGCTGGAGGGTCGGGAGGTTGCAAAGGGACCTGAACAGGCTGGACTGCTGGGCAGAGACCAACGGCATGAGGTTTAACAAGGCCAAATGCCGGGTCCTGCACTTGGGGCACAACAACCCTAAGCAGAGCTACAGACTAGGAGAAGCCTGGCTGGAAAGCTGCCAGGAGGAGAAGGACTTGGGGGTGTTGGTTGACAGTGGACTGAACATGAGCCAGCAGTGGCCCAGGTGGCCAAGAAGGCCAATGGCATCTTGGCTTGTATCAGGAACGGCGTGACCAGCAGGTCCAGGGAGGTTATTCTCCCTCTGTACTCGGCACTGGTGAGACCGCACCTCGAGTACTGTGTTCAGTTCTGGGCCCCTCACCACAAGAGGGATGTTGTGGCTCTGGAGCGAGTCCAGAGAAGAGCAATGAAGCTGGTGAAGGGGCTGGAGAACAGGCCTTATGAGGAGCAACTGAGAGAGCTGGGGTTGTTCAGCCTGGAGAAGAGGAGGCTGAGGGGAGACCTTATTACTCTCTACAACTACCTGAAGGGAGGTTGTGGAAAGGAGGGAGCTGGCCTCTTCTCCCAAGTGACAGGGGACAGGACGAGAGGGAATGGCCTCAAGCTCCGCCAGGGGGGATTTAGGCTTGAGATTAGGAAAAAGTTCTTCACGGAGAGGGTGGTTAGGCATTGGAACGGTCTGCCAAGGGAGGTGGTTGAGTCACCGTCCCTGAAGGTGTTTAAGGTGAAGGTGGATGAGGTACTTAGGAGCATGATTTAGGGATTGGTGGGAATGGTTGGACTCGATGATCCAGTGGGTCTCTTCCAACCTGGTTATTCTGTGTGATTCTGTGTGTGAGGATGTAAAAAGAATGGAGCCAGGCTCTTTTCAGTGGTTCTCAGTGACAGGATCAGAGACAAGGGGCATAAACTGAAACACAGGAGGTTACCTGAACATCAGGAAACACTTTATTACTGTCAGGGCAATTGAGCACTGGTACAGGTCACCTAGGATGTTGTGGGAGTCATCTCCGTCCTTGGAAATACTCAAAAGACATTTGGACATAGTCCTGGGCACTCTGCTTCAGTAAGGGTTGTTTGACCAGGTGGCCTTTTGAGTTCTTTTCCAACCTAAGCCATTATTTGATTCTGTGATTTTTTACTAAAATAGTTATCATACTTCCATGTATACCCAATACATATTTCCCCTGGAAGTACTCGCACAATACATATTACATAGCTTGCTTACATTTATAGTTTCCATGACAGCAGGAAGAACTTAAACTAAGACTATGTGTAAGATTTGGCTACATCCTCTTCACTCACACAAAAGCAGAGTTCAGAAAATCCTAGGTAGGTTTAGTACCTATGATGCTAAAATTTGAAATTTAAATAAAATCAGGTATATACTGAGGGAGCTAGTGAGTTCCATTAGAGAATTATTTAGCTACATCTCTAGTCTTCTGGATCCAAACCTCTCAGAGGTCACTTTCTTCCTGGAGATAGAATAAATGTATATATAGCTGATTTTCAGTATTATGGTATTTGATGGAACGCAGAATTTCATTAACATGTTCAAATCTGCATGAAGCATGAAAAGCCACTCCCAGCATATATTTGCAAATGAGGAGAAAATCTTGAACATAAATATTAGAAACTAGTAAAAGCATACAAATGTTTTCAGATATCCATCACCTTTAAAAGGAGTTATATCAACAAAATATTCAGTATTATAGAAAATAAAATCCACCTTAATTTCCTCAGTATAAACAGTTCAATCTAAAATCAAGAAGTCATAGTTTTGAGGAACAGTGGAAGTTTGCTTGGAGTTAGACTCTGTTACCACCAAAAGAAAAGTGAAGGTGAAGTCAAAGAGCATGCATATATATAACATGAGCTATTTATCATCTCTCAGACAGGTGAAGAAATGCTCAGAATTCTCAGTGGGTTTTTTGTGTCCCTCCTCTCCCATGATAGATTACATTGTCTAGATGGATTGACACCATATCGCAGATAAAAATATACATGATTAAAATGCTGAACTTTAAATTTAAAAGTTTAAACTTTTAACTAAACTGTACTTAAACTTAGCAGCTTGAAAAGAAAATTGCAAACCAGAAGAGCAAACTGAACTTTGATATCCCTAGGAATTTCCACTGTCAGAGAGGTGGGAAGCTGTACAAGTTTTCAGAGCTTATATTTTGAAAAGCATAATTTTATATAGCTCATAATATTTAAGAATGACTGGAATATCTAAATAAAATACAAAAATGTGAAGAAACTACAATGAGTAGAAATTAGTGGTAAAATATAAAATGCAACATCCTTTGACACAAATAAAAATTTGGAAACAAACAAAAAATTAAGACTACATTTCAGATAAAACTGAAGTAAACAAAGTTTATTTTTAGTTAAATAATTGCTACTGCTTTTCAAAATCAGATGTCACTGGGACCAGTAGACTTCTACAGAGGAGTTTGATGAATCAAGAATTTTTTCAGTAAGTTTATTCACTCTTATAGTTCTTTCATGGGAGTCATACTGTTGATGTTTTAGTATCATGATAATTTTAGTATCATAATAATCAACTGAGTTTTAGAAAGCAATTAAGCCAAAGTCTGAAAATTTTCTCAGACAGAATTCCCACTAAAGGTGGCAGGAGCTGTGTTTGAATTGATAAAAGAAGGCTGATCCAACATACTGAAGTTTTAATGATTCAATAGATTTTACAAAAGGGTCCTAATAAAACCTAACTAAAAAAATATTAGTTGGTTTGTTGCTGTTAAATATCATCATAATATTTAAGAGGTGGAGAAGCTGCTCGGCTTGAAAAGAAGCACTTTTTAAAAAGAATAATGGTGAGGGGACTACACAAAATATCAGCAAGCTAATTGACTGCTATGTTTATAAAATAAATCTTTCTCCTGCAAATCTCCAGTCTTCCCATTATAGATCAGTATACAGTATGCACTTTAAGCAGGCTTAAGCCTGCTTATACAAAGGCTCAAGGAGACTCGTCTTAGCAAAATATGATCTTGTATGGAGAAAGAATTATATAATTGTATATGTTTTTTCCTGTATTTTCTTCTCCATTTGTTTGGCTGCTGGTGCTTCACCCTCCCTTTCCTTCCATTATATCACTTGTAGCAGACATGAAGCAGCCTTGGTTTCCAGTGAAATGGAAGGATAGCAGCAGGTCCATAAGAAGAATTCAGGATGCTTGCCATAAACCATCTACCACATACAGCAAACCAGGAATTTTTCCAGGATCATTCAGAGCCAATGCAAGCCTGCAACATAAAGTGTAACATTTGTCTTGGACACCCTATGGTGATTTTAATGTGGGAACAGTTGTTCAGAAGTACATGGAACTCCCCTTTCCTATTTTTTAAAAAAAAATATTTTCTCTGCTTTGTTGCAGGATTTTTACTTATAAAAACTTTCCAAGTTATCCATTTTAAAAGTATGTCCATCACTGAAGAGTACAGATTCTGTATTATGCATACTTTTCACATGATTTAAGCCTGCAATGAGTTCCTCGTGAAACCACACTCTATATCTTCTATGATTTCAGTTTCAAAAGCACAACCTCAAAATTCACATCTGAAGTTTCAGATGCAACAGTAAAACCTCATCTTTTCACTGTTTTGATTTGTGGATTTGGGAACATACATATTATTTCCTATAAAAATAGTTTTTGTTATAAGAAAAACATAAATGAGAAATGACAATATTAAATATCAGTTAATTCTCCTGCTAAATACATTATAGCAAAATGTAAAATAACATATTTTAAAAACAAAACTTGCATTTGTGTGAGAGTACCTCTAAACTCTTGAAGACTAAATACTTGTCTCTGATAGAATTGATGCCAGTTGGGCAAAAGTAGAAAATATAGCTAAACAGTGTCCAAAAATTTTTGCCAACATAAATGTAAAATCCAACATGAAAAAACCTAGAATTTTTCCACGAGATAAACACTTATAGAAGAAAAAGCTGTGGAGTAGAGATTGGGTCATTCTTTTTTTTCACAGTCTGGGAATACATAAATTATTGAATTCCTCTTCTGAAATTCAATCACAACAATAACAAATTTTTGACTAATAAAGAGCAGGGCATTTGATTTATATGACACTAACTTACACCTGTGTTAACATTTAAGCAGAGAAATACATTAATTATGATCAGAAGTACAATACAGGTTTGAACTTCTGCCACTTTGAAGAGTAATATAAGCTCTGGATCTGGGGTTGTTTTAGTGTGGGGCTTTTTTTTTTCCAAAAGTGTGTATCTCTTGTGGTTTTTACCTAAGACGATCATGTGCTGAGTCAACAGACAATCTCCAAAAGCACTGAGAAGCAGTGGGTTAGCCGTTTTGATGAATTACCCAATGTAAGACCATTGTGGGCCAATGAACTACCCTTTTCTCTCCTTGTCTGAGCTGTGTTTGTAGCAAGTGACAAGCAGAAGCTGAGAAAAAAAGATCAGGGCCTTTCTGCAACATTACTTACCTGCTCCAAACCGTGCAGCAAGCTTTCTGAATGGTATCCTGCCACATACTTTTGCATCTTGAGATGGGCAGAATGGAGTCCCCAGGCTATTTCAGGGGAAGGGACCTGAAGCTAGGACTAAAATCTCACGTTATACTGTATCCAGAGCCTTCCTTTGAGTTGGAGCACTGAAAAGATGCACAAATGCAGTGAAACAAATGTTTGCTCCGGTACAGGAAAAGGACTTTTAGGCAGAAAAGAGAAATATGGTCACACACCATGTGCCAGCAGCTTCTGCAGAGACTTACTGTGGTGATGGTTTGAAATTTTCTGCATAGAAACAGTTAATCACCGCAACCATTTAAAATGTCAATGGAAAAAGAAATGGTTTCCAAGAGCATATAACTGCCCAGATAACTTTCATCAGCCCAGCCACATGAAAGACCCAGAGGCAACTGCAAAGCCACCATCAACACAAGTGCCTGTGGAGTTCTCTCTGGTGCCAGATCCTGCTGCTTTGACTATAAACAATATCTCCTATAGAGTTATGTCTAGGAACTCTGGCTGCCAATCAAGCAGGAAAAGAAGGAGAAGGAAGGACTGTCTAATGCACTTGAGTAAATGTACTATCTCCATTAAGTGCTGTATTTTATACCTTTGTGGAGTAAGTGGTTTTGCAAAAGGATAAACCTCCAAAAATGCTACAAACTCACTGCAGAGAAAATGTAGTGGTGACTTTGATGCTTAATTTTTGTGAATATGAACATTTTTATAGACTTTTGTCTCCCCACAAAACATTAGGCTAATGGACATAAGGCAATTGTCCTTAAGTAACTTTATGCTCAGGCATTCTTGTGTCAATCTCAGTGATGCTCCTAGTGAACAACAAAGAGCAGAATGTATTTGCAACATGCATTCATTTTCTTCATTGGTTCTGACACAGGTGGTCCCATTGATAGTAGGGTTTATATGCTGAAAACGGTCAGGGGAAGCTGTGGTTTCAGGCTGCACACACTGCTCTTGCCTGTAGCAGTATCATAATTTTGCACCTGTGTCTGAAATAGTTCATTTTGTTTCTCTGTGAACAAGGCTGAACGTGATGCCCAAACTTAGAACACCAGCTTTTGGTGTCCAATTTTGACTGGTTTCTGGTTTGTCTGTTGGATTACACTCATGTAATGGCTCGGATTTTCATGAGACTCAACCTAGTCATTGCATTTGTGTTCATTGTCAACTCAGAACACAATCAATTGCACCAGTCTGCAAAGAGCAACTGCCCAGTTTTTATAAGTGTGCACATTTATTACTGTGGCAGCAATGCCACTTCCACAAGTCAAGTTGAATGAAAGTGTGACTGACTGTAGTCCTGGATAGTTAGTCTATAATTACTCTGTATTTATTTAGACATGTCAGCAACAGCATTTGCTTCAAGGGGTAATTGCCCCTTCAGTTTTATGCTAGTAAGTGACTGCAAGCCCAGAAGTATAGGCAAAAGGAAAAAAAAATAGAAACAGAAAAGAAAACAAAGTTCCGTCTGAAAGCTAAATACAAAACTCGACTCCAATAAATTTGGCATTATTTAGATGAAAGGGAAGATATAAGTAATTATTGCTCTGAATCTTCTACTAATGAAAAAACAAGTCTACTAGATACATATTCAACAATTGCAGAATGTGGATGAAATGTTATTTTAATCATGTCATGCTTTCTCCTCTTAGCTGTAGGTCTTTCTTTCAAATTTAACTAACTTCTCATTTATAGTTAGCTGTTAACATTTTAGGCAAGCAACTGCCCTAAATCGGCAGCACACTTCATAGAAAGGACCAAAAGATCCTGGAAGTACATAGCTAAAGAGAATGTTGAAGTCTTTGCTTTTTTTTCTCTCTCTCTTTTTTTTTTCCCTTAAGTGACTGGCTAACCAAAACACTTAGAACTTCTTTGTAAATTCTTCAATAGTATAGCTGAATGTAGAGATTAATGCTTCAGTAAGATTAGGTAAGATTTTTCCAAAATCTCATTAAGATTATAAATACATGTTTCTTATTTGTGATACCAAATACAGGAATTACCTATAGGTAAATTATATTAGTAATGAGTTGATGTTAATCTCTGAGTTCCGGCGTCCCATCAGATCTCTGCTGAGGGGACAGTACTGAAGGAAAGACATTTACTGTAGAGTTAGGTATGAGATGAAATTCTGATCCAGTATGTTCCATGTTATTTCTGTATCAAATAGATACTGCACTGTTCAGAGCCAAGTGCAATACAATACTCAGAATAACATAGGTGATTCATACTGGAGCCTTGTTAATGAGAAAAACCTTAGTTCTGCCCGAAGAGGATTATACTGTGAGACATTTGTTTTATTTTTATCAATTAGCTTAATCTTTGATTTGAATTCTACACCTTCCGGCATCAAGATGATGCTTGGGTTTTTTTTCTTTAAACAAAGGATTATTCTTCCTCAAAAGGGGATTGTCTAGTTCTTTTATTGTTTTATGTCACACATGGGAGAAATGCTTTTGAGGCATTACCTCTGAATTTAGCAGGGACGAGAGTTTACTGCTATATAATCATTAGTCAATGCAGTAGCTGAAACCTTAAACAAAAGAAAACAAACTACAAACAGACAAGCATCCCCTAAAGGCACATCAGAACACCAAAGAGAGGAAGCATGGATTTCAAACACGGCTGCCCAAGCATGTGCTAAATATTGCCGCTCCTGACTTTAAACAGCACACCAAGGAATACAGCATCACCTTCTAGTCTTTGAAACAATACTGGGAAGCAAAAGAAAAAGAATTGAGAGGGTTTAGCAAATGTAGTTTGCTTCTATCCTTTTTTTTATTTTGAGACTTCATGAAAATTGTATTTCCAACCTAATAAAATCCTTCAGTAGAAAGAAACTCTATCATAAAGCTATTAGAAAGATATCATTAAGCTTCAAATGTCTTCTTTCATGATGTGTGCTTCCCCATAACAAGCAAAATGCCTGATCCCTGTGAACTGCCTCAGACAATTACTGCTCATACTGTGGTTGTGAGCCACAAGAAAGCTTTAGGAAGATTTTTACCATCGCTGTCCAATTGCATGTACAAACAATCGCCAGGGCCACATTTGCTTTAATATGGGTGATCACCAGCCTGAGGTACTGTAAGTACTTGGAAGAAGCTAATTAGAGAACTGTATTTCATCCTGATGTATGGCCAAATGCTATACAAATAATACATACAGTGAAAAGCATCTAATTTATGCTACATGTGAAAAAAAAGAATGTGGTGTATCTAACACAAATGAGAAACATTAAACACATTCTATTTTCTTAATTTCTTTCTACTGGCATATTAACTGTGAATTCAGAAAATATTGTCAGTGTTATTCAAGACAGTGATTGCTTCATTAATTTAAGTATTTGTCAACCCGGAATAAATCGTAGGTCAGTGATTTTTATACAATCTACATCACTAATGATCTGAGTCTGGATCCAGCCCCCTCTGTGGAATCATTTTGGCCTCTGTACAATTCCATGCAGGAATCCAAAATACACTATCTGATGATCCTACAGTGATCTATACAACGCAAGTACTTCTATAAAGATAGGTGTCTGGTATGCAAAAGCTTTAATCAGTAAGTAATTGAGTGAAAAAATTACAGTCACACTCCATCTATCCAAGAGAACTGCCCATCCATTGCAGGATACTGGTGTAGGGAGGTGGTCTCCAATGACAGTACTTTATATGCTTTCTGATTCCAGAACTGCTGCTTTAGTTTGCAAGACTGAAATTCATAACTTGTTTTTTAGTAGCAACAAGACAATTTGCAGGAGTCACTGGAAGAACAGAGAAGACAGGCAGCGCTCAGGAGTTTGAGAGTCTGTCACAGAACAATAAACTGATTCAAAGAAAAATGATGGATAAAAGATGTTGAGAAAGAAAATGTCCCAGGAAAGGATGAGATTTAAAAAAAAAGAATAAGTATCATGTTTTTAGTAAAAGCTTTCCTGGGTTTTGTCTTCCGCTGGTTTCGTGAAAACATGAAAGGATAAATAGTAGCTGGACAAAATTTTCTGCAGGGACATCTCCACAACGCAAGGTAGGGTTAAGGAAGAGAAATTATTGAGATTTTTTTCTGTATTTCATTCCCCAGGCTGATTCTTCCTGGAGAAAGCATGAGGTCAAGGAATGACCTCTTGGCTCACCTCCGAAATACATGGTCACACAAAATCAACAGAAAACAAATGAGGCTTCCCTTGAGGACAGATGTTTTGCTCAGTGTCATGGCACTGTAAATGCATGGGAACTGCTGTGCCAGGACCTCTTTTTCATCACTGTTCCTGGAGCCACCCTTAAGAAAAATTTGTCCTGTACTTACAACAGCTTCATAGGTTCTGTGGTGGGACATAGTTTTAGTGGGACAGCAGAATAACAGACGAATAACAGCCTGTCTCTTATACTTAAACAGCATGGGACTATAAGAGGCCTCTTCGTTAGGTAATGAAAGAGACAGTCTACCCAACCTGCAACACAGCTGACACCCCTCCCAGCACTAATGAAGAACAAGTGCTTCCTTCTGTGGTCACTGTAAAGTTTAATTCTAAGCTAGATGTTATTAAAAACAGTCTTTGAAAAATGGACATTTTAAAGACATTCTGAAAGTCTTTCATTTGCTGGAAACGTCCTAAAGATGATACAAAGCACATGCTATTCTACAGCACTTGGAAAACAGACTTTTATTGGATAATGATGTGGGATGAGAGATATTTCATCTTTCATACATTTATTTGACAATGATGAATTTAATTCATTTTATCACATTGAATGATACATTTATATTCCGTATGTAGTTTAAAATTTCATAAATGATTAAAGTCCTTGCTGTTTTAATTATAATATGAAGAGAGCAGCTAGAACTTATTTGCAGAGAATAATGTGCAAGTCAATAAATTTGGTCAGTACTCCTGACAACATATAAATGATATCTTCAGTTGCGTGACTACCTACGGGAGACAGCTAGATAAAGGGAGACCTTGTGTTTCTTCTCCAGCAGAGTGAGGCTCAAGTTTATTCACTTCCAAAGTGCAACACAGCATTTTCCCTGTGAGACAGAACATCCTTGGTTTAAAAGGGAAGAGAAGACAACGTATGGTAATAGTAATGCTGAGCACTTTGTTTCACGACTAGTAACAAACAACTTGCAGAGCTTTAAAAGTTGTCCTGTGCTAATGCAAAAGGTCAGCTTGCCAAGCAGAGGGCTGCTGACAGTTATCATCAACCAAATGGTGAGCTGTAATTTACCTCGCCCATATAAAGAACTCCTGGAAGAATCAATAAGGTCTCTGAATGAACAAGGCAAGGAGATTTTGCTTAACCTTGTACTACTCAAGCAACAATTTAGCTTTCTTCATGCTAACCCCCCATCAGTTTGAACCACAGAGACCACTCCTAGTTAAGTCACATCCACTAAGTGGTGGGCCAAAAATCTAATGGAAAAATTTCATTGACTCCTTTTGGCTTTGGATGAGACCTATGTGCATTAGGCACTACAAGGGGATCATCCAAGTATGACATAAGTGACATGAGTACCTATTCACAACTAACTGAACTGATACCAGCAGCACACAAGTCAGACGTGAATCAAAGATTTAATATTTTCTTTTCACTGAACTTTGGCTCAGGCATTTTGTAAAGGTATCAGACCAAATACTCTACGCCCACACAGCTGAACATATGCTCCTCTGGTCCATGCAGAGTCACTGGAAAAACAAAGTTGTATTGACCTTTGGTCAGTTTTCTTCCTGCCACTCACAATGTGGAATACAGTAGATCCCAATCTATTCTATTAATGTTCTTGTTTGGCCTAAGAAGTGCACATAAAATCACAACACTCCAAGTGTTTATTTTCAGGAGAAAAATATTCATAACCTCTTCAAATTGCATAAAACTAAGTGAAATGTTATTTTTTCCTCTAATCTTAACAACAAAAAAAAAACCCAAAACA
The DNA here is from genome assembly GCA_033459285.1 of Clamator glandarius. Classification (NCBI taxonomy): domain Eukaryota; kingdom Metazoa; phylum Chordata; class Aves; order Cuculiformes; family Cuculidae; genus Clamator; species Clamator glandarius. The sequence goes on along the minus strand of JAUNZM010000709.1, from coordinate 101,135 downwards.
ATAAAAAACCCACCTAAACCCAACCCACAACTAAATAAATTTTGATCAAATTTTGTTGAAAGAAAAGAAAATTCCCTCCAGGCTGAGAAGTCATATGACAAAGCATAGCCCAAAGCAGGCTAAACCAAAGGAAACAGAATGTTTTCTGGAAAAGGAGGGCGTATAGCGAAAACAATGACAGAACTTTAACTGTAGTAGTGCTGCTGGGTGCCACTATAATGAACAGAAACCTACAATCTCCTAGGGTTAATAAGACACCTGTCTCGAAACTAACAGTCATATTGGTTTTCCAAGCCTGCCACAATACTTAAAGTCCTGATGAAGTTCTTACTGTGCCAAAGGAACTTACTAACAAAGCCACTGAGTCAATTTAACCTAGTGAAACTGGACCCTGTAGACTGGGTTATCAGAGTTTTGTGTTGAGATAATTACAGCACTAAAGAGAGCATATGGGCTGTCAAGGCTGGCACATGGCCTGCACCAGCTGTTACCTGGGTGCTTTGGAAAACCTACTGAACAGCATTTTGGACACAGAATAGCTATATGTAAGTTTTCCAAGACATCTAGTGGGAGATCCTCATAATAAATTTATTTTTTATATAGGGGAGGATTATACCCAATAACATGACTGCAATAAGTATACCCTTAGTCTTCAAAAAGAAAATAACAGAGGAAAACAAAAAATCCTGCATGAAAGCTAAGAGTATCCATAGCAAGCCCCACCTGTTATCAATAGTAAACTACTCAAGGAATTAGCTATTATATAACCCAACTTAAAACCAATGCTTAAATATACCTATTTAGAAGCTTTTCTGGAAACATATCTGAGTCATTGGGATTTATCCTATTATTTCTGGTATTGCTACTCCATGAAAGAAGTCTTCCAAATGCAATGTCATAGCTAATCAATAATCATTACTAACAACAATTACTATTGATTAGCTGTGATACCTTTACAAGGTTTGCCTTTATGAGGGGTAATATTACCAAAGAAAGCACTTCAAATAGGATATATGCAAAGGGTTAGAGAGAAAATATAAAGTGCCCATATAGAGTACAACAACTGTTAAGAACACACTCCAAAAATTTATAACATAAGGACTGGAAATTATGATTATTGTATCCAGGTGGATTATAGTAAATTATATTAATTATTTAGATAAGTAGACTTAATTACCAAACTGAAATTCCTAAGATGTAAGGTCATTCTAACTAAGCCTGCAGTGTCTGCAATGCCTGTGACTGAGCACTTAGAGACATTAAGACTGACAAGTCATGGGGGAGCCAATGCTTAATTTCCAAAAGCTAACCAGATGCATCAGAGTTTTGGGAGCAAAAGCATTTGCCATACCTATAGCTGGGATCAGTGGCATTGCCACAGCTCTGAAACCCACCTTCAAGATCTTGGTTCCTATTTTATTAAAGCAAGTGAATCTTCACTGAAGTAATGAATACCCAGCTTCGATTTCAAGTCACTTTATCATACAAAACCACATATTCATTCCTCTGACATCATTACCTTCATCAGCCTAATGCAAATATATAATTATTTATCTCACATTGTTCAATTTCATGCCTCCATGAATCTCTTGATAAATTAATGGATGGAAAATTTAAGAGTTACTATCTCTCTGAATATGTCATTTCAGTAGGAACACAATTAACCCATGTTTCCTCCTTTTCCAACTCGAAAGTTTATCAAAATTACTTCTAAGGAAGGAGTCTTAATAAGTTGGTTCAACTAATAATTTTCCGCATGCTGAAATCCTTTACTCACCTTTGTTGACTTGCACCTATCTGAAAGAATTAGTAACACATAGAAAAGCTCAATGTCACAATATTGACATGCTTTTTTTCAAAGCAAAACATGCCTTTTTTGGCTCTAAAAATCCTATTTACTTGAAAAAAAAAGTGTATTTTGGAGCTGAAAAAATTAGTTGTTAAAGCTACATTTTTAAAACCCTATCCCTTAAAAATGTTAAGAAAATCCAGTTGTGTTACATCAGGGTATGTGAATTACCACATTGTATTTTGCAAGCTTTAGCAAATAAAAAAGTCCCCCAGAAGAATCTTAATTCTTATCTATGGAAAACATTAAGCTGCTAAGCGCTAACAACTGGAATTAGTCCTTAAATCTCTAATGAGAATAATAAAACATGAGTGCAGTTTGGGCTGTAACTTGATAAGGCCTGAATTTACTTGCTGTTAGTAAAAGTTCCTGATCCAGCAGTATGGCATTTTACTCCCTGAGGTACAGGAAACAATATCTGTCCTTTAGGAGCATCCTCTGTGGTAAGCACTTCTTATCGGGGCTATCAAAGGACTAAGATAGCAGTGTAATATCTAGTAGCAGCAGCTTTATGAGCAGATCCATTACTGATTTAAATCAATCTAAAGCAGGTAGTTCTGTTTAACCCATTGAGAACAAAGCTGACCTTCTCACAAAATAATTTCTTCAGAAAGTAATGCAAAGTATTTCTGTGCTACTAGGTGCAACACGTAGAATCTGAGGAGCAGCCGCAGATATGAGGAGGAAACACCACATTGCTATAAGCTCCTGCCCAGCAAAACATCCCTTATACTAAAAGCTTGTTACTCCACAAAGATACAGTAATTTGCAATAGTAAAATCTGATATTCTTGAAAATATTGTTTTGAAATAAACTAAGACACTACACGCAGAAGGAATTTAACTGAGCCTGTCTAAAATCAGCTTACTGCCAGTGTGCCTGAAAATGCATTTTTTTATAAAATTTAATACCTAAATACTGTTCTCTGAAATTTTCTGGCAAAACACTTACTGGAAAAGAGTCTTCAGATTTCATTTGCTTATGAAGATATTTTTATTCTTTGCAGTGGAAAATGTAATTGTGAGTTTTCTTGAACTTCCAAAAGTAAAATGAATATATTACGTTATTATATTCAGCAGTATAATAATAGTTAGCACTTTAGAGAGCCACAGTTATTTAAATTCTTAGTATTTTCTCAATGGAGACTCCCTCCAACTTTAAATTAAAAAAAAATTAAAATTTTGATTTATATTTTTTCAAATAAAGGTATTTAAATACAGTATAAAACCATTGCAAATGTAATTTATTTAAATTATGATCTGGCAATTTTTTTGGTAATTAAATAACAGAGGTCTCTCAGCATCACTTTTTGATTAGTGTTTAGAAAGACAAAAACACCCTACTGCACTCAGTTCAACACAGCTGTGAAACATCAACCGGCTCACAGCCAGGAGAGGCCCATCAGATAACACGGCACTTCAAGAGGGCGGAAGAGTGTATAAACAACACACATCGGTGACACTTCCTCACTACTAACTTCACCTCAAGCATTTGTACAAAATGGTCACCTTCATAATTACCTTGGACCTGATCCTCCTCTTTCCAAAGTCAGTTTGGGTTAAATTATTGATTGCAAAGGTCAGTCCCTCATGTCTTGGGAGTTAATGGAATCAAAGTGACATATAATCAGCATGCGTAATTTGAGGATCTCAAACTTCTTGGATTTCCCTGTGACTTATTTTTTGAGACATTATCTTTATTTCTGGGTTATTCTTCTGAATAATAGTAAGAAGAAAACGAGATTCAGGTTCTAGTAAATAAGCAAGCTTGTTTGTCATCTTAGAGAGCAATTTTGTCAGAGCTCATTTAGATCCTGACCTTGTAATACTTCCGTAACCCTTCCCCAGTGACCCAAATTATGCACGTACATTCACGCCTTCAGTTTAAATCCATTCCTCTGCCAGAAATTAAGAAAACGGTAGAATATGGTAAACACACAAGAAGTCAGCATTTCTGGGTTTGTCTTCATTACAAAGTTCATAGATTAAATGAAAACTTTTACACATTTGAACTATTTTAATTAGTGCACTTTAGTATTCTCCAGAAATACAAAAGGTTAGATTCTTACTGATTCTTTGATTTAAACATTTCCTATTAAACTACATAACTCCAGTCAGTGCTTTCACAGTACTTTATGCAAATGTAAACTCTTTGAGATAACCAAATCAGCATGAATTTTGTATTAGAAATATATTGCAATATTAATAAAACAAAACAGTGTATTTTCTTATGATAACATAGTTTAAAGAAATAGGTTTATTTTCTAGGTTCATACCATACAGGTGATAATCTATTTATTTACTCTTGCATTTATTGGTAGCCATATATTTCCTATTAGATAATAAATTTGATCCTCCAAACTATTTTGCTTGAGCACCAGAATGTATCCAGGCACTAAAGGGAGAGATAGAGATATGCTGCTGAGCTTCTCTCTCTTGATAAAACTGGAAACAGCTTTGTAACTTGATCAATTCCTTGCATCTACAGAATATTTCTTTTTAAGGCTGGGGTGGGAAAGAAATATCAAAAGAAGCATAGATACTTTCTGTTCTGCTGAAAGAGATAAAATTAAAAGCTGTATCTTCAATACTATTTCAAAATAATCTAAAAAAGAAAAAAATCTTTTTTTTGCTTCTGTCTGACATAGGAATAGAATTTATGCCCTTGAAGGCTTTAATACCTGCAAAGTCGCATCAAAATGAAAGTTAGAACGAGGCCCAAAGCAAGAAAGCGTAGGTTTTAAGAGTATATCAAATTATCTTCAATAGCCATTTTTTAAATAAAATATGAAATCTTAAAGCAGACAGCAAAGAATTGCATTGAGTGTAAAATCTTTCATTTAGACATAAATGTAAAGAACCCATATTCCTGAATCTTAAAAAAAAAAACACCCTAGGAGTATTGCTTTCTAATTGCCATGGAATGTACATGCTAGTAGTATGAATAACTTTCATATGTCAGTTTTAACAAAAGATCCTCTAAATTTATTTCTTTAAACACATTGTCATTTGGTAGATCTGCAGACTTACAGGAACAGATGAACAGCAAAATTTGTACATGCTTTTTGTTCGAGGCTGTAAATGTAATCCTACATTTCAAGGTTACCAAGAGGAAAGGCATTATCATTGTTTTTTCGGTCTGATTGTTCCATTTAGGTGATGTACATACTCTGAGTAAATTAATTGCTTTGCATTTTGTTTATATTTATTAACTGAGGTTAGGGAAGGCAGTAAAATACTGTATCAAAGCATTATGGAGAAAACAACTGGAATCAATCTTTCTCGTTTGTCACAGACAGCACTTATTTAGATCTAAAATATGTTCTTTGCTGTCCTTGGTCTATTCCGGTAGATAATAGCTTGTACCAAATATAAGGCTACAGAGCCCTCTTTTCTTTTTGAGCATAAAACTCAGAAACAATAAAAAAAGACATATCAAACTTCTATTAATAGAAGAAGAACAACAACAAAAAAAAACTCCAAAAAAAAGTCTGCAGTCTGTTAGATCTCTGCTTCTAGAGCTAACAAGATTTTATTTCTGTTTTTGAAAAGATTTAAGTGCCTTATTTCTGCAGAGCTATTGCCAGAATTTAATCATTATACCCCACCACTCAAGCATTCATTTCGGGGCAAACCCTGCAATAAGAAGAAATTCAGAAGGGCCACATAAAGAGGAAAAGTCGAATTGTTAAGTAATACAGTGCATCATGACTGTAAATAAGGCAGCTGCACCCCACACTCCTCATTCAGACAATAGTGTAAGAAAAGCATCACCCGACTGTAATATCTTAGACTCAGAAATGAGTTCAAAATAGACATCCTTGCACGTATCCAACACTAACTCAGTCTCCCCAGTTTTTGAAAGCTTAGAATCTGAAACACTGGGACACCATCACCTGGTCGTTACTATTTTTTAAATAAAGTAATACTGAATCTCCCACACAGGAAGGAAGATAAGCAACAATATAGTGCAGGCTCCAAGTTAAATCTGGTTCAGACAGCGTAATAATGATGTCATTAAGGCTCCGAGCTGAATGGGAATCAGACAGTACTGTAGTACAGCTGCAGACATAAATCTGAAAGAACTTTTTTGGCTACATTCTCAGACTTACCTTGAAAGATATTTAGGAGCTCCAGCAATGTGAGTTGAAATGTTCTCAAAGGGAGGTTTGCAGACGGAAGAACCTATGTAGGCCTTATAGGCACATTCTTCTGTGCACAGGAAGGAACATTTTGTTAAATGAATAAACTGAGAGAAATAATTTCAGAAGAAGTGGAAACCAGAAAACAAATAAACCTTAATACTACCACAAATAAATGAGACTAAGGCAATTGTGGGACTGCTCAAAGCCTTTTTGCCTTGCTGAATGAAAGCAATCCCTAAGACTGAATGGGTAATGAGATCCTGGCTCCTGAGATTTTAGCTTTCTTAATCATGTTCATAATTAATTCAAGAACATTGATAATTTCATTACATTCTTTTTGTCTTATCAATAAATGATGTGCCTGCACTTTTGGTCCTGTGTACAGGGAGAAAGGAGATGCTTTGGGTAATATTGCACCAGGATTCGTGTATGTATATATGTATATATACATATATATTATCTATATGACCCAAAATAGGGATGTGGTAGTTATTATCCTTAACCAGGCCTCTATTATCAGAATATGATGATAAGCAGTTACAAATAATTAATAAGCTTTTTATGCAGAAATGCAAACCCCTTAAAGAACAAAAATGCCACAAAGAGAATTCTTGTCTGAAAGATACATACCTAGAATAAAATACACTTTCAGAGATATTTAAGAATGGAATTTACACGAACTCAAACTAAAAATACATTTTTAAGCATCTCTATATTTAAAAATATCATTTTAAAACCCACCAACTTTAGCTCCTTTTTTTTTTATTTGAAGAGATATGCCCTTCTGTTTGTCCTTCCAAATACATTTCCAGTATCAGCTTACATCTAACACCAAGCTGTACTCACCCACTTAGTTGAAATTGTCTGGGGCTTTTTACATTTTCCTTTTCTTTTTTTTAATGAAGACTGAAAGCTCTCTCTCTTTAACCATCAATCAGTCAAAGGGGAAGCATTCCTTCAGGGTTTACTACTTGCTCTATGTAATCTTCAACAAAGCAACAAATCTGTTTTGCTCCCTTTTTTATTGTTGTTGTTGATTTAGATGTATCATTGGTTTTACACAGCAAAGTCCGTAGAAAAAAAAGTTTCTGACCAGAGCTAAATATTGCTGTGTTATTTGCTCTCACTTGCATCTTATTTCATTCTGACATAATGAAACCATCTGTGGAGAAAGTGACCCTGTGCAAGAGAGATCACCATAAATAGGTCCCAAACAGTTTGGTAAAAACCTTCTGAACACAAGCTACACTCAGAAAATATCTACCACACTGTAACAATCACTGGTTTTTAACTGATTATTGTTTAAAAGTAAGAAAACTAGACATTTCCTTCTCATGAGTAGGTTAGATGCCAACTTAAGGACAAATATATTCTCCAACAAATATTCCCTCTTCCCTTTCTGATGACACCAGCTTCACAGGGATGCTGCTCGACTGAAGGTCTACATGGTTCAACAAGCCTCAGAGGTGGCTGTTAGCCAGCTCAGCACATATGAGGTCAGTTACATGCTGTATGTCCCCCAGTAAAGAAAGACCATTAATCTATGTATGGATAAAAGGTTTCCATTCTGAACTTACTTATCGGGTCTAGGGGGGGCAAACAAAGCCTGAACTTCATGTAAGTGTAATGTTTTGTGGTCATAAGTAACCAAGCATATGTTATTTATACTGGTAAAAAGAAATGAGTCCAAGAAGCAATCCCTGGTCGAAGGTGAAACAGCACCAATAGCGTCTGCAAACAGGCGTCTGGGAAAATACATCTATGGAACACACTAGCAATTCAGTGGGGTGGACATCTGGGGTTCTGCACTCATCCTGGTCTCCTAGCTTCCTGGTGTCCTGAGGATTTAGGTAGCTGAGGAGAACTGTCAAGCAATTTTGTTTTGTAAGGGGGATACCTCAAGGGGTGGGGAAAGCAGTAGAAGGGAGCCACTAAAATATAAAAGTAAATCTTTTCCTCTTCAAGTTTTAAGCAATGTTATATGAGGATAAAACCCAACAAATTGAGGTAAACACAGCATGGATTGTTTAGTATGCTTGATGTGTTTAATTGAAAAGACTCAGGGACTGAACTGCCCTCTACACCATCCCTCCTAGATTACCAGTACTGTCCCTTGGGGCTGTAAAAACAAATCAAAATTGACTTAGCCAATCCAGATATTTCTATTCCAAGAGGAAGTGAGAATGTGTTAGTCTTGGAGAGGTATTCATCCCACCAGCCTCAGAAGGCTGGAGCCACAAACCAGGACTGTGCCTGTACTCAGATGATGTAAATTGCATTCCTGGATGTGCTCATCTCTCATTTTAGAGCATAAGAAGCCTCTGGCTACACTCTCAGTTCAGCTATTTTAAGGGAGTATTTGGAGTTAGGTGGGATACAGCCACACTACAATTCCTAAATGCAATGAAATTAAGAACATTAAATGAATTGGATTAGGGAGAAAACACTCTCCCTTCAACCTTGCTGTTGTCTAAGGGCAGAATTCAAGAGAAGTAAGCTCAGATCCTGGATTTTGATTAGGTTGTTCCCACTGTGGGTCCATGTAGGGCTTTCAGGTATAGTGAATCCAAGCCATATTGCTGAGATCAGCAATTGTAATCCCTCTCAAACTCAGGGCAACATTTCTTTGAAGAAATCCTGAACTATAAATAATCTGGAAATCTCTCTGAACTTGATCATAACTTTTGATGCAAGTGCTATTGACAACATGACAAGCATCTCTGGCTAGCACATGAAGTTTTTAAAAAAGGTAGTCTCAAAGCTGGAGGAACTTAGGTGTTTGATAACTTCAACCCTTTTTTATTTAGCAGTTTAGATACAGCTTTCAAATATCCTTTCTTTATTCCTAATATTTAAAATGTAAGTAGTACTCCTTGATTTGGAAATGTCTTATCAGAGCAGAAACCTTAAAGTTTCTAAGGGATTCAGAGAATCACCCTAAAACACAGGAGGAGAATCCACAGCACAGATACTGACAGCTATCAACATATTTTTCACTGATAAGCCATCTATAAATTCATGAAGACAACCATTATATTCAAGTTTATAGAGTTACATTTTAAGACTGAATCTATTCATGTAAGCTTGTGCAAAATTATGTTAGTTTTGTAGGATGGACAGGTTACACGAGCGAGAAGTCAAAAAAGAGCTACGCAGAATCATTTAGTAGGGCAAGCTGTTGCCTTTGACACTGATGTATGAGACATGGGTGATATATATACTGGGTGGCTTTATCAGTGAATCATTGAGTTATTTACTTCCCCAAGGAAATGTGCCTGTCCCTGGAAGAGACTACACTGTGAGATGCACCAGTGGGGAATTAATATTGGCAAAACAGTCAATTTTGATTTGTTTGCACCTAAGAATTATAAAATATAACTTAATAAATAACATGCCGCAGATAGATATACTTCCTCTTCTAAGTAATAGTGGTTTTAAACTGGTGGAATCTGTATCCTCCTGTTGTTTTCCTCATTAACTTGAAAGGAAAAGTCTCCATAAAATGGTTTAATTTAAAATAAAGCATTTAGCCAATACAACCCTGGCAGGGTGTGAACAGTTGCTCACTGAAAAATAAAATAAAAAAAAAAAAAACCAGAGTATGAAACTCTGCAACTGGAAAGACATTATACCACTTCTATTTTCTATACATGGCATATCAAGGGTAGAAGACAATCTCCACAATCTGCAAGGAACAATTGTGAGGCCACTGCAATTTCGAGCTTCTGCTACTGACGTTTGCTACAGGGCCAACCACAGGGACCCTCGAGCACCGCAATGAACAGCAAGCTCTCCACAGCCCTTCAGCAGGCAGAGCAGCAGTAAAAACAGCCACCTGTGCCTTACCCACCCTCAAGCTGCTGCACTTGCATAAGCAAGAGAATCACCTGTGCTCTGCACCTGCTTCAGCACCGTGCTCCCAGATTCACTACCTGATCTGGCTGTGAGCCTGGTTTGAGAGGGAGCTCAAAGGGCTGTCCTGGTGCTCAGCTTGACACTGCTGAATAAATCTCTTATTTCCTGATCTTAAGGTAATTTTTATTATTTTTCTCCTGCCTGATTTTAACAAATCTATAGTTAAAACTATGCAGACTGAAAAACTAAAAAGAAAACCAAAAAATTCAAACTACAAAATAAAAGAATCATTGACACAAACACTATATATATTACTATTTACTGCATCAAAAATAATCAAGAAAACTCACATGCTGTAAACAGTTGCTGTGCAGAAAACAGCTCTCTTTATAATGTTATAGGAAGTGTTCCTTCTAACATTAACACCATTTTCAGAACAGATTTACACAAATAAAGAAGAATCAGACACTAATTTTCAGTGTAATAAAAGCAGTGACAACTTTATCATTGCCAAAGCAAAGAAAATTACAGAACTATTGTGTAGCATGCTATGGCAGAAATGCAAACAAAATACTTTTTCCTCTTTAATTCTCCCACAGCATGGTCATTCAATGGAATTATACTACATCTCCAGTGCCATACAGTGAATTAGCTTTATTCTGATTAGAGGCTGCTATTCTGATATACTTTTTTTTTTTTTTAATTTTGCGAGAGCTTTGGAGAATCCTAGCCTAAAGTCCACACATTCCTAATACTAAATGCAGAGATTATCAGATCTGAAGTGTTAAATACACTGGACAAGTTACTTAACTTGGTCATGAAAATATGATGGGATATTAAAGTGTGGCCAGACTCAGAGAAGGGCCCAGTAAATGGTATCCAGTTGCAAGTAGCATTCCTTAAGTCTTCATGCTAGGCCAAATAACATCTTCATTAGCATGACAGTGAGGTGGAAGACATCATCAGCAAGTTCATGAATGACCCCAAAATGGGAGGCAGGGTGGATATGATGGATGGCAGACATTCAGAAGGATCTCAACAGGTTGGAGAAAGGGGCTGAAAGAAATCTCACAAAGTCAGTAAAGGAAACTGCAAAGTCTCATACCTGTGACAGAATAGCTCCATGGGTCTGTATAGAGGGCTGACAGACTAGAAAGCAGCTTTGGAAAGATAACCTGGTGGTTCTGGTGGAAAGTAAGTGGAGCATTTGTCAGCACCAGGCTCTTACAAAGATGAAGACCAATTGCATATGAGCTTTGTTGGTAAAACTGTAACCAGCAAGTCAAAAGACATAATTACTCCACACTATTAGACACATCTCTGACTGAATTACTCTGAAGTAATGTTCAGTTTTGGACTCTCATATTGTCATATTGCACTGAATCCACTGAGGGGCCGGCAAGATAGTTGAGGCCTTGGAGTTCACAATACAAAGAGGAAGCTGAGACAGTTTGTTCAGGATGAGTGGACACAGCTCCATGTACCCTGCTCTAGCTGAACTGCCTTGAGTGGGGTCTTAGACCAGGGCATCCTCTCCAGCTTGTATTACACTGCTGTTCCGTAACCAGAAAGGCATTAATATAATTACATGTTCTAGACCTAAGACCACAGTACATTCAGAAAAAGCTCAAATCATGACCTGCAGAGTCCCACGGTGAATTGTTTTTATCAGTTTTTTATAATACTTCTGCCCATGCAACTCCTACCACTGACATTTTGTCATTAATTACCTTAAACTTCATTTAGAGAACAAATGTGAATTATATCAGAGCTTCAACACAACTGTTAAATTTCCTCTCTGCTTAATTTGACTATCTTAATGGATGGTAAAGCAATCATTACAACATAAGGTATTAAATTGATATATACAGCAGTTTTGTTCTATTTGCTCTGACCTACTGAAGTGACATTTGATTGAAGCATTTTTAATACTGAAGATGATCATTAATTTCCAAGTCACAGCAGCCATAGACATAAAAGGCTTCTAGAAGTGAAAATGTTTTGATGAACCGCATTACATAATAATTATTTTATAAAGGTTTAAATATGATAAATATGTGACTTAATCCCAGACATCTGTATTCTACTCTTTACCATCCCAACTCATTTTAAGTATTAGAGCTCCCTCTGATTCTAGTAACAGTAAGAATATCTTGTACTTACTCTGCTTTTTCACATTACATACGGTAGAAGACCAGTCATAGTCGTCATATGTAGATCTTCATGTGAAACAATACACAAAAGGATGCATATAAGTCACATATATAAGCCATATGAATAACTTGTAAAATAATACTTTTTATGCACAGGCAATGTACAAGTAGGCAAGAATGTATGTTATTGCAACTGTTTAAAGGAGCAGATGGATAAGTATGTGTATTGACAGTGACAAAAAAGACAGAAGGTAGGATGGGTCAACAGAGAGAAAAAGGACATAAGAACAGAAGAGGATAAAAATAGAAGAAAGGTATGGAGATTACCAGAAACTTAATTAGAAACATTAGAAAGAGAAAAATTTAGTTGAGGAAACAGCAGAAACCAGAACAGAAAAGACTTGCAGTAAGTGGAACTTGATTTAAATGCCATATTCACAGAAGATACTAAGCATTTGCATTAAAAAAAACCTTTCTGATATAGCTAGAATAGCAATCTTCAGTTAAATGCTCCTGAAACTAGAAGCTGCATTTACAGTAATTTACACTTTAAAAGAAAAAGAGAAAAAAAAAACAACAACAAAACACAAAGGTCATAGGAAAGAGAATAAATTCCAAGTGCAGTTTCATAACTTTTTGCAAAATAATAAAGTGAGCTGCTTTTGATTGAATTTGAATTGACAGCAAAAAATCACATTAACTGATACTTGATGTTTCATTGAGTGACTTGTGCTTCATTACTAGCTTTCTCAACTGATATATCACTTTGCAGCAAAATAATGGACAAATAACACATGCTATGTAATATGCATTTCACTAAGAAACTCCTTTCCACACCTAGAAACCCTTTGTACTATTTATGCTTGAAATTAAACCAAACACTGAGCATCGATTTTAATATATTTAGATGAAATCAAATTGCCCTATCTGTGTTAACACTGTGGAACATGCAGTAATCCATGTACTTTATGTGCTGATAAATCTGAAACTACAGTAAATGCATAATTATGCCATCAGTGATATCTGTTTCTGTTGCTTATTACTCAGATATTGTGCTATCTGCAGCTTTATGCATGAAAGTACCACGAAAGAACCCATTCATTTTTCTCACAAGTTACTCAATCAGTTTAAATAAAAGATCAATGCCATTAGTGAACTGCATTTTTAATTTCAAAGAACAACCTTTTGCCTTCCTGCCTATGGAGTACCAATAGACTCTGGGGGAGTTCCCCACACTAAATATTTGGAGAACTGGGAGTCTGTTGAATCCCCACACATTTCAGTTCCTAATGCTGACAGCAATGCTGTTATCCTCATGTATATTAGCACAATTGTCTCAAGTCTTTTCCCATGCTGCCCAGAGAAGCATTGTTTTGATAATTTGCCCTCCAGGACAGAAAGGAGAAAAAAAATGTCAGATAAGAATTCAAACTGAAAATTTCTCAGCTATGAATTAGTTCAAGTACTTACAGGTAAAGTTCAGATATAATAAAGGAAGAAGAAAATAGGAAGGCAGGAAGGTGGTAAAGAGTGGGAAATGGGAGGGAAGGAGGGAAACAGGGATGAAAGGGAGGAAAGGGAGTCACCAAACCATCATTTCCAGATGATGCCACATGGGCAATTGTGGGGTTCATGTTTTCTTTTTTCTTCTAATGTTGCTGGAGTGAAGAACGTCTTGATTTATTATCAAATCAGGAAAAAAGATAGAAGTTATTTGGAACTTTTTATAAATTAGCAAGATTAGTCTTTTGTGTGAACTTCTTTAGTAAAAGCAAACAGATTTAAAAGTTAATCTGACAAGGGAGATTTAGGCTTGAGATTAGGAAAAAATTCTTCACAGAGAGGGTGGTTAGGCATAGGAACAGTCTGCCCAGGGAGGTGGTTGAGTCACCGTCCCTGGAGGTGTTTAAGGTGAGGGTGGATGAGGTACTTAGGGGCATGATTTAGGGATTGGTGGGAATGGTTGGACTCGACGATCCAGTGGGTCTCTTCCAACCTGGTTATTCTGTGATTCTGTGATTCTGTGAAGGAGTTTTGAGTTATTCTCAAAATGGAGGAGCTGGCCTGAAACTCGGAAGCTGGAAGGCCACCAAGAGAGGCAGCAGCTTCTGGGCTCTGTATTGAAATCTTCAAGATCTTCTAGGAACTTGTCTGAGACCATTGAGGGATTTCTGGGAAACCTTCAAGGAATGTCAGGATGCTGCTTCTACCCCACGAGGGGGCTGTGCCAAACAAGAGGTTCTAGATCTTTAGCACTGTGCAGAAACCACCAATGCTCATTTGACCCTAGGGCTATTATGGTACCAGAATATATGATCCTAGACAGTTTTTCTCCTCTTTCCTGCCAGTGAGGGTAAAATGCTGGAGGAGGAGTGGATGGATTTTTTTGAATGAACAACTTGTTGCACAACCGCTGTCAACAATAGAGGATTCTGCTTTGATGATCTTGGCACCCTCTCTGAGGACCAAGAAACCCAATTTGAGGATCTCTAGCAAGAGAGCAAATCCACCTGAACAAGTAGTGCAAAAGCATCTTCACCAATATGCTGGCCAGGCTTGTGAGATCTTTCAGTTAGGAATAATGCAAATGGGAGGTGACAACTAACAATCACATGAAGAAGTGGTAAACTGGGACAGTAACCAAAGAGTGTGGGGTAATGTGGGCAGAAGAGACCTCACAATAATCAAAACAGTACTGAAGGGTGACCACCTCAAGTATATGCACGTAGATAAGGAAGTGACTACAGGACAGTATCATGGACAGTATCTCTCATGCCTCTTCTGGGAAATCAGTATAACGGTATGTTTCTGAAATATGTGCATGTTGGTGCACACGGCATGAGGAGCAAACAAGAGCAACAAGATGCATGTGTGCAGTTGCAGGGTGACAATCTTATTGAAATACAGATATGGTGGGATAGTTGCAGCTGGAATGCTGCAATAGATGTATAAATACTCTTTAGGAATGACAGGCCAGGATGGCAAGGAGGAGTAGAAATAAGAGAGTCAAGGCCCACCTGGAATTGAATCTGGCAAGTGATATGAAAGTCAGAAGGAAGGGATTCTTCAGGTATATTAATTGCAAAAGAAAGTCCAGGACAAATGTGGGCCCACTCCTGAATGGGGCAGCGGAACTGATGACAAAAGAGGTAGAAAATGGTGAAGTGTTCAATACCTTCTTTTCCTCAATCATTTGTTGCCTTTGTAATTTCCAGGTCCATGAGGCCAGTGGAAAAGTCTGGAGCAAGGACGACTTACTCTCTCTGGAAGAGTATCAGGTTAGGGAGCACTTAAACAAACTGAATGTACACAAGTCCAGAGGTAGCTGACCAACCTTGAAAGACAATGGCAATCATGTGAGGTTCCTGACAACTAGGAGAAAGAAGATGTTCCTCCTAACCTCAAGAAAGAGGATCTGGGGAACAACTGGCTGATCAGACTCAACAGGTTCCCTCTGAAGATGATGGAACAGATGTATCTGGAAACTACTTTCAAACATGTGAAACACAGGAAGGTGTTTGGGAGTCATCAGCATGGACGTATGCAGAGGAAATCGTGCTTGACCAAACTCAGAGCATTATTTAATTAAATGACTGTCTTTATGGACAATGCAGAGCAGCTGACAATATCTCTCATAACACCATGAGATGGACCAAAACCAGCTGAATCACTGGGTTCAAAGGATCATGATCAGTGGCACAAAGACCAACTGGAGGCCAGTCAATAGTGGTGTACACCAGGGTCTGTAGTGGAGTCAGCACTGTTCAACATACCCATTAATGACTTGGTTAGTGGGACAGAGTGCACCCTGAGCCTGCTTGCAGATGATACAAAAGCTGAGAGGGGTAGTTATATTCCTAACGCAACTGGATATAGCCCCGAGCAACATTTTTCTTTCATTCTTTCTCTCTTCCTTCCTAGTTTTTTTCCATTTTCCACCTTTTTTCCTTTTCATTCTTTTTTTCTTTGAGATGAGAAAGATGAGCACTAAATCTGGAGGTTATTGGTTTTTCACATTGATTATGGAGAGCCTAGATGATGGTTTATGCCATTTTTACATAACTAGCATAACAATTCTTCAATTACTTACAAAGCAGGCAACTTTTACAGCAGATGCAGTTGCTGAAGTTCCTTGTATAGTCAATAGAGAGAAATACACATTGTTATTCTGTGTTCATTTTATCCTGAAGCAGACAAACACATTTGGCTAACTAAACTGCTTCATAGAAGATCTTTTATTTTTTTGTCACAGCAGTTGCTCAGATACAGAAACTTAAAACGTAGGTTTATATTTGATCAGATGTTGTTTAGGTGTGAAACAACATTAAAAAAAAGGTTGGTTTATTTTCTTTTTAGCTAAGCTGGTGAAACAGAAGTGTAGCTGAATTATACCTGTCAGGAGACCTTTTGTACTAATGGGTTTGGGGTTATTTTTCTGAATATAGCATAAGCCATGCTGCCATAAAAATTGCTATATAACTATAGCTGCTTGAAGGGGTTTGCCATCATTTTGCTACTTCACCATAACTCAAACTACAAAACTTGAATACCAACACTATTCAAATATACCAACACTTATGAAATACAGTGCCATATTTGGTGATGAGATAAAAAGCCAGAAGCTCAATGTTTTATAACATGGCTTGATTTGAGCTTGCTCTTGAAGAAAAGCCCTGAGCTAACAGATGCTTTTGATTAGCAGATTACAGTTTGGCATGGAGTACAGGAAGAAAGATTTCATATTTACCTTCAAAAAATCATGTATGCCCTTTGTTACCCAAAAGCCTAGCTCCTGTTTTTTCCTACCTTTCCTACTATCTGCAGAGGGAGCAAAAGATGCTGATGTTTCTAAACTAAGTCCTCAGCAAGGCTCCTGAAGGAATGCAGTTGTCAATCCAGGATAATCACCTTTAGGCACCACAAAGCGTCTAACCAGATAGGATTCTGAACACTTAGAATTAACAGCCTGAGTTCATTTTTTCAGACAACACAGATTTGTAGGAATTTGATGTGGTAGTTCAGAGAATGCAAGTTACAGAATGAAGGTTTGACAGTTCAACCACCCAAATAATTTTTTCAAACTGGAACTAAGATGGCTAAGTACTTTTGTGATATAGTTCATGCTAAAATATATTGTGATTGTCCCTATAACAGCCACCTATGCAACAAGCTGTTATTATATTTGATGCATTACAAAGATAATGTAACAGGATAGCTTCGATTGTCTTTTTACAAAAATCAGCAAATGGTATGACTTTTACCATTGTTTTGAGAAATACATGCCTGGATCAAATTAAGTAGTTATTCCCTTTCTTTTGCTGCTTGTAGTCATTGCTGCATAATTTCCTGCTATTTCGTTCTCAAGTCTGAAACAAAAAAAATATATGAAGAATAGTTCCACAAGGAATGTTATTGTAATTCTTTACTCCATTGCTGGAATTAACAAGATTTTTTTTTAAGGCACAAACTCCTTTCTAGTAAAACCACAAGTAAAATAAAAATATAAACAATTAATGTAAATATATAGTCACAACAAACATTAAATTTGTCTCTTAAACAGGTTTATTACTTCACTACATATTTGAATAAAGATTCGTCTTCTAGAGCTTTGGCACAAGAACGGATTTATTTAGTTTATAGAAACAATTATTTTCAGCTACACAGAATGGAATTGTTTAGCAGGTGTGCTTTGTCAAATGTTATTCTGAGAAAAGAAATCTGTTGAAATATATTCAGATCTTCTAATAAATGTATAGGCTTCAGAATTGTTTATGGCTTGTTCACGAAGCTTGTGATTTATCCAGCCATTTCACTGTGCATCACTGGAAGGAAATGCAAGAGAGAGGCCTCACCTACATTAGTACTGCTGCCATCTTCTTATGTTAGTTAGGGAAGAGTCAACAATCTTAGTATTACTGACATAGCCAGTATACTGAAATAGATACAAACATAGCATCATTTTTAAGGGATACCACTGTCCAGGAACATTAGAAGCTTTAGGAAACAAAGTCACTCTTCAAGCTTCACTACCTGGCACTGCAAGAAGCATAGTTACCAGTCCAGAGATCAGTTTGACATTTCACTCTCCTTCCTGAAGCTATAAGGTTACCATTTTCTTTCTAAGGTATTGCTATGTCAGTGTCACCCAGCGAAGTTCGGTGCCATTGGAACACATGAATTTCACAAATATGTGGTCACCGTTCCTCCTGTTATAATTTTTACCATTAAAATCAATTCACCTATGTGCTACTACAGTACGGGAGTGAAAACTGAAATATGTCAGTTATATGTAGCATTTGGGGTATAGGTATTTAATGGATTACTCTGCTTTGTCCGTGTATTTCTGTAGCTTTCACTGACAAGAAGGCTGGCTGCATAATATGTGCACCAAGCACACTAAGCAACAGCCAAGAAGCCTTGGCCAAGCTGCCCTGGGAGCAAAGGAAATCTTGTCATTGACTTCACAATGCTGCAGTTGAGAATAGACTTTATTTGTATTCTTGCACATCTGATGGCAGTAAAAATAAACTTTTTTTATGCTTTCCTTTAAAATTGTTTAAAATCCAGTTAAGGAAATGGCTGCTAACAAAACTTTCAGCATATATAGCAATCTCAGCTTCTAATTCCTAGCTCTCAATTTGTTTTATCCAAAGCTTACCAGAACTGAAGGTGCTTGGGTTAAATAGCTCCAGCACGGGAGGAGAGTTTCTCCAGTGCTCAGGAAGCACAGAGAATGAAAAGATGTCTCTTTGGCAGCTGGTTTGTTCAGTCTACCAACTGAGCATCGAGTGATTAAGCAGTGCAGTGCCGAAGCTACATCATCCATAATGACTGAGAAAATACCCTTGGTTTATATTTCTTATCAAGCTTCATAATTCATATATCAATTGCAGTTACAACAGTTACAATGCACAGAGCATTATACTTTCCAGAATAACTCCTGACATAAGTATCTTGACTCTCTCACAGGTTCAGCAGGTCAACGTCACTTATTTTCAATGTACCTCTTTTTTTTTTTTTTTTTAAGTATTTCCCTTTGAATTCTGTTGCCTTGTGGTGTATACATCATTTTGGTCCTTTTTATATTTCTGCTTACCAGTCCACAACCATTCTGTCCATATTAGTCATCTGCCAAATAAATTGGCATAATTATTTACTCATTCAGTTTTTCTCATTAAGTAAATTGTTATTGTCTGCTTTCTTTCTTCTACTCTACTTACCCTATAAATCTTTTGAACATTTTTCTGATTTCTTCCTTCTCGATTCATCAGTCTATTTGTGCAACAAGCTTTACCTTATTTCATTTCTCCTACTCTATTACCCTTTCAGCCTCTGTCATACACTCATTTCTTTTTATTTAGCTTCATGATTTCTGAAATACTGCTATTCTATCTAATTCTGTTTTTTTATTTAGACAAGCATTTGACACACAAAATACAAAATTGTTCAGCAGCTTTTCCACACATTTCTACTGGAAAAGACACAGTTAAAGGATTTTAAAAAAATAATTTTCCATAGTTTATTGAACTAGCCACATACATTTTTGCAGGCATGACTTTCTTATTCTAGATAACAACTTGCCCTTTGGGTAATCTGAATGGCAAGTCTACAAAATATTGTAATATGAATCTGTTAGCATTCTATAACATATGTTTCATTAGGAATAGAAAAAATTAAAATCCCACCTGCTATAATCACCTCCTTCAGGAAAAAAAAAAATTACTTTCTAATGGAAGACTCTAAAACATTCAGACTGTACACAGAAGGCAGAAGAGTTGTACCTGCATTTGATGATCTCATTGTGCCCTTTAAATCTAACTTAACATCTTCATAAGGCTTGAATTAATTTCTAGCATGTGAACCAGACAGAACGCAGATAGGCAGCTTCCAGATTGCTGCAAATTTCCCCTAGTCTAGCTGGCTGAAGCCTTTCTATACATAGTAGCAAGCACCTCAAAAGTCTCTTGAATGATATGTTTGCTCTGCACCTGGACTTGAAGGGCAGAGTAACTCAGGTTCGCAAGCTGATTGCACCCACTGACTGCTGTGAAGGTAACAATCTTTTCTGATTTCTTCCCCACCTCTCTTTGACAAGGCTTCTCTTTCATAGTAGTCTTCTTTAAAAAAATATTTTGGACAATCTCTTGATATTACTAGCTTGCATTATTTCCAAGAAGTCAAATGACACCTTGTCTGTCTTTTCCTTCGAGGCACAGAAGGGTTGAGATATTCACTACTAACCAAAATTTAGCACTGTATAGAAGGATTAGTTAGGGTTATATCTACATTAGAATATTAAGTGGGCCTGCACCTGTTTTCTGGCCATGACTAAAATGGCAGAGAACAGTGGGTGCCTGTGTATTGAAACTCATCTTTCTCCTCCCTCTTCAAAGCACCTACTAGGAACCATTCCTGGGCCAGTCTAGCTCCTGAGCAGCACTCAGACGTTATCCGGCAGTGGGCTAGTTTGCACAGCTCCAAAATCACACGTATTCCATCAATGATTAACTGCAGGGTTCAGTGTATGCTGTTGTTGGAGCCTGTGATCTGGTCCTGTTCAGCTTACTGGTAAAGATGTATTTGAACTGGCTAAATTCGAGAGAGAAAGCACCTTACTCTGCACAATATTGCTGACATAGAAGAGAAGAACACTGGACAACTGGAGGATCTCCTGTCAAAGAAAGGGAAAGAATGGCCTTCAAACTCCCAGAGGACTGAATAAGATGTAAAACTTTTCTTCTTAGAGCTCATTCCTTTCTAAAGATAGGCAGTGTGAGAGTATTAGAATGACTGTGAGTAATGGGCTACTAATTCTCATTTGCACAATGAGGCAATATTATATCATTTTTTACAGTGATGATAAAATCGAAAATTAATTATTTACTTTGCCATTTATGAAGCAACTTATGTTATGGACAAATGATTTTTAAACGTTCTCTTTTTGGCAACTGTGCACAAATAGTATATCTGGACAAAACAGAAATTCAGTATGCTTATTTCTTAGAAAATAAGGCATTTAAAGGTTGCTAAAAGATCTGTAAACTGTACAGTTTGACATACCAGTTTTCATGGAATGGAAATGCATTCAAATGGAGAAGAGGCCAATATAACTCAAAACTGAGTAAATTATGTCCAGAATCTTTATGGGCTGAGCTTTTCTTTAAACAAGAATAACACATTACTGCTTCTGGTTAGCTCTGCATGACTTTCAGCTTCTATGTGAACTGGAAAGTTCTCTTTGTAGCTATGTACAGATGAGTATGCACATACACAGTAGATGTATTAATAAGGACACAGAAGAAATCCCCACATACATATACATGTGTAAACACATGAATTTCCAATTGTGCACAAAGGGGAAGAGTATTTGAAGATTTTTTTTGAGAAGAAATAAGTATTTTTCATGTGGCAGGTGAGTTCATTAGTAAATTAGAACCACCTTATAAAGCTGGATTTTACACACACCCCCAAATGCCTTGTTAATATAGTGGATGGAGAGATGAACATCTTTATAAGGGGATTAAGTTTCGTATTCCAACTGCAGCCGTGTCTTTGACACTGTGATGGGCTGACCTTAGTCAGCTACAAAACATCCACTTAGCTGCTCTCTCACTCCCACTCCACAACTGGACATGGGAGAAAATAGGATGAGAAGCCTCATAGGTTGAGAAAAAAACACTTACCAATTACCATCATGTACAAAACAAACTCATCTAGAAAAAGTAAATAAAAATAGGCTTAGATTCTAACAAACAAGAACAACAATGAGAATGTTCTCCCCTTGCTCCTTCACTTTTCTTCCCAGGCTCAACTTCACTCCTTCATTCCCACCACCACTGCCTCCAAGCATCACAGGGGGATGAGGAATGGGGGTTGTGGTCAGCCCATAACAGCTTCTCTCTGATGCTCCTTCCTCATTGTTCTCCCCTACTCCAGCACTGATCCTTCCTTCAGGCTACAGTCCTCCAGGAACTGTTCCAGCATGAGTCTTTCCCATGAGACTTTCCAGTCCTTCAGGAAGAGACTGTTTTAGTGTGGGACACCCATGGGGCACAGGTCCTGCCAGAAAACCTTTTCCTGCATGGGCACCTCACCTTAGGCCACAATTCCTGACAGGATCCTATTCTGGTGTGAGGTCTCCAGAGGCTGTAGTGTGTTATCTGCCTCAACGTGGTCCTTTCCATGGGCTGCATCTCCTCCCCTTCCTTTTTCACTGATCTCTGTGTCTGCATGGTTTGTTCACATTTTCTCGTTCCTCTCTCCTAGCCACTGTTATGCAGCATTTTTAACCTGCTTAAATATGTTAACACAGAGGTCCTATCAATATCACATATGGGCTCAGCTTTGTTCAGTGGAAGGTCTGTCTTGGAGCCAGATAGTACAGGCTCTGTCCAACGTGAGGCAGCTTCTAGTGTCTTGTCACAAAAGCCACCCATGCAGCCTCCTTGCTGCCGGCACCTTGCTATGGACACCTAGTGTAAAGACCTGGCTTAGACAGTTGTGGAACACTCTCTGAAGAGGCTCTTTTCTCTCTCTTGGCAGACTAGGTAACTAGCCGTGGTAAGTTCAGAGGAGGCCCACAGCAGCGCATACAGAAAACTAAAATCCAAGTGTACCTGAGACCTGACAGAATCACCAGAAAGAAATTCTCAGCATCCCAATCTGGGGTTCAGGACATCATTGTTTACTAGGCAGCCAGCTATGTCTATTTTCTCTCATTTTTAATTATTTTTCTTAGATACAATGTATAGCTGCTTATTTCTTAATTATCATGTGCAAGCTTAGTGTTTATCAGTCCATATCTTTATAGATGTATATGCATATATTTACACATACATACACACACTCTATAGCCTTTCATAAGAAGTAATTATGCTGACATTATCATAATTAGGAGTTATAAACCTCCACCATGAGAAATTATTTAAAATATGGCAGAACTGCTTCTTGAGAAGGCAAAATTTATGCCTTCAATTAAAAAATATAAAATATTTTTTAAAGTCTAATCTGAGAGAATTGCCAGTAGTTGTTCATGTGAGGTACCTAGAGGCTTGACAAGAGAAATCAATGCAGCAAGCTGGCACAGGACAGGCACAGGGCTGTCCCATGGATGTTGTTACCACACGGAGGAAGTGCAGTTATGAAATCTCAGTTGCTTGAAAAATTGTGTTTTGTTCAAAAACATCCTAATTAGTAGAATCTCACAAAGTAGCATGGCTCAAACATTTTTGCAGCCAGCAACGGACTTCCCCAACTATTTCTTACAAGTGTAGGAGCTAAAGTTCAGAAAACTCAAAGCCTAGAAGAAGTTCCCTCAAGTATACCAAGCTGAGTGATGCAGTTGATTTGCTAGAGGGAAGAGATGCCATCCAGAGGGATCTTGGTAGGCTCAAGAAGTAGGCCCATAGGAACCTCATGAAGTTCAGCAAAGTCAGGTGCAAGGTCCTACATCTGGATCGTGCTAATCCACAATATCCATGCAGACTGGGAGAGCAGCCCAATGCAGAAGGACTTGGGAATACTGGCAGATGAAGGATTGGATATGAGCCAACAGTGTGTGCTTGCATCCCAGAAAATCAGTTGTATCCTGGGCTACATCAAAAGAAGTGTGGCCTGCAGATTGAGGGAGGTTATTCTGCTCCTCTACTCAACTCTCATGAGATCCCACCAGGAATACTGGATTCAGCTCTCAGGTCCTCAGCACTAGACATGGATCTGTTGGAGCAAGTCCAGAGGAGGGCCACAAAAATTATCAGAGGACTGGAAAACCTATCCTATGAAGAAAGGCTGAGAAAGTCAGGGTTGCTAAGCCTGCAGAAGAGAAGGCTCAGGGGAGAGCCTATTGTGGCTGTTCAATGCTTAGAGGGGCTGATGCATTTTAGCCCTGTAATGACAGGACAAGGAGCAACAGTTCTAAACCGAAAAAGGGCATGAAAGATTTAGTTTGGACATGAGGAAGAAATTGTTCACAATGAGGGTGGTGAGACAGCAGAATGGGTTTCCCAGAGAAGCTGCAGATGCCCCATCACTGGAAATGTTCAAGACAAGCTGGATGGGGCTTTGAGCAGCCCAGTCTAGTGAAAATTGTTCCTGCCCACAGCAGGGGGGTTGGAGTAGCTGATCTTTAAGGTCCCTTCCAAACCAACCCATTCTATGATTCTATGAAAATAAGTACTAGAAAATTCAGCAGTCAACTGCTCTGTCACTAAGGAAAAGAATAGCACTTTTTCAGCACAAAAAACATTTACAGACTATTGCACAACAACACAGAAACTGGGACAGATCAGATATGCACAACTTGCTGGCAATGCAATTTTATGAATGGGCAGCTGGAGCACAGCATTAAGGAATTGCTGCTGTGTGGCCCCAGACAAGTAGCACTTCCCACCTATTTCCTTGCTAAAGATATACTTGAACATTAGTCTGTTTGAAAACTAACTTCTCTGGGAAAATATTCCCTTTTGTCTGTATTATTTAACATCTCATACAATACAGTTTGTCAGTTAGGACTACTAGATGTTCTAGTGACATAAAGAGCAAAGAATAGTACTCTAAAGTAGTATAGTTCTACCTGGTTATTCCTTAAACTAGATATTATTCTCAAGCATTTTATAACATTCTAATACTTTCCCTAAAATGCTTTTTTTCCATCAGAATTTGCAGCTACATTATTATTGTCTCTATCCATCTAATACATCATTTTCTTTCTTTATCTATGTATGTATCTATCTATCTACCTATCTATCTATCCATCCATCCATCTATCCAGGATGTATTTGAATATCTTACAAATTTTTAAGTCACACCTGTAATTGCCGTATTTCCAGTTCTATTTTCCTTGGCAAAATCTCCCCTCCTAACAAAGAAACAGAAACTGTATTAACAGATGGAGTGACTTATCTATATGTATTTTCACCATTATTTCAGCATCCATCTTCATGGCATTGTTCCATCACGCCTGAAGGATTATGGCAGTCTGTATTCAAAGGACAAAAGTGATGCCAGGATTATCTGTGGAACTCCAGCCATCTCTAGTGATGTCTTGCCTTTTCTATCTATTAAATACTAAGCTATTCCCTGGAGGTCCTTATTAGGCCTGTTTTTTTTGTTGTCTTGAATGTTGTCCTTGAACACAACAATTTTAAATTTAGGATCACAGTACTTTCTGATTCCTGGGACAAGTAAACTTTGCAGTAACCAGTTTGCAGCTCCATTCATTGATCTTTGAATATGTTAGCTGCTTGCTTCTTATTTCTTCTGCTGTTTCACCATAAAAATATAAGTAGATGTGGGTTTTGACCTCCCCCCTTTCCTCATACCACATGCCAATGAAGACATTCTACGGTATAAATAATTAATGCTGTCATCTTAATTCCTAGGCTGCTACCAAGAAGTGTGGCCTCTTCACAGTTTCTTTTCTGTTCCCTCAGTCATTGCTGCATCCATAATGAAGTGCAACATGAATGTAACGCTAAAGCTGCAAATTTAAACACATGGGTCTTTAAACACACTCCCAAAACAATTCCAGATAAGCAGAGCTGAATACAGCCACTATTTCTGATTCTCAGCAAGAGTAAGATTTTGAAAAAAATCTGCTACTTAGCAGGACAAGGAATTTGACACTATGTAGCATGAAGATCCCCTCATTATCCATGATAAAGGACATATATCTCTGTAATTTCTGCAGTATTTCTGGAAGCCACACTATAAAAGTTGCTTCCCAGCTTGCCTCCAAGATCTCAAAGCCTCAGAAGCAGGAGACACAAGAATTCACTTTCTTCTGCAATTACAAGGTAGGTGGATATAAAGCAATTTCAGATTATTCCCAGAAGAAACAGGTTAACAATGGGCACTGCTTATAAAGCATCATTAGCTCAGATCTGGCATCAGTAAAATCATGTTAAAGACCATGTCAGAATCTTTAGCAAGATCTGCTTTCTGATGGATTTTTTTTTCTAAATAAGTGCTTACTCAGACACTCTCCACAGTCTTACAGAGGACCTATAGCGTTGTTATACCATAGTGCTGTGTTGTTAGGTTAAATACTGGCAGTTAAGAGCTTTGTCCATAAAACTGAACATAGGCATGAGTTACATTATTAAAATGGAAATTATCCCTTTAGTTTCATCCAGTTATCTTCCAGAGGCACATAGAGCCTTTTGAGATTCCTTACCTGTGCTTCTGCTACTACTACAGAAGGTCACTGGTCACCCATAACACCTGTGTCATCTCTGCCAGCACTGTATGCATGTCTGAGATAGTTAAGAGCATTTAAGATAGTGTTAGGCACATACGTATTGATGACCAGTTGAGCCCTTAGCAAAAGACTAGAATTAAATTCTCCTGAAGCAGGCATTTAGTCTAAATTCCTTTCCCAAGCTCTAGTAGGTATCAGAGGAGAAACGCAGGCACCTTTGAAGGATATTCATTCCATAGTAACATAGATGTCCAAGGTGACTGAGGTGTCTTTGGAAATTCACATTTAATTTGTCCAGGAATACAAGATTTATAGCAAGTGACTATTCACCCATTTATCTACTAATGCAATTTTAAGTATTTTCCTATGGATAAGTTTAGCATATTTTAAATAATATTTAGGATAAAATATAAGGCAGCTCGAATGTTACTAATGTCTCAAACACAGTATTTTGACTGCTGTTTTATTTAGTACCTTGTAAAGTTTTTGACTTTCAATGGAACAAAGCACTTTTTCAAATTTTTATGTTCAAAATATTGTTTTCACAATGTAGAAACAAGTGAAATTTACAGTTTGGAGAAGGAGTATCATGAGACCTACCCTTGAGTTATATCTCCCAATTCCAATTTAGTGATGCACACAGGTGGACCTGTCTTTAATTTAAAGATTAATTTCTAGAGAATGTGGTTTTCTAAAGCAGCAGTTTCCAGACTTTTTACCATACTGAAAATCCCTCATATATATTCCACTGGAGGCTCCAATCTGTATACCAAAAAAAAAAAATTAAGCAAATGACCAACAGCAGCATTTGCTTATTTAAATTAGTATATCTTCAGATTTGTTGATGAAATCCTTACAGTAGACTATTAGTTGAAGAAGACAGGCTACTAGTATCCATTTTTAAAATACAGAAGGGTAACAACAGTTTCCAGATCTACATTTTAAATATAATTAATCAAACAAAACTGCATAAACAAACAGAAAACTGACCAAACCTTTCAATGGGAACTGGAAGGCAAAAAGTGTGAAGCCACATCCTATCTGAAGGCAACACCCATTAAACAAGTTCAAGTTGCTGTTTGTTTGGCTTTTTCTAAATTAAGATTTCTTAAAAGTCTGAGTAAGACTTTTAAGATTCTTTCCTTAGAGTCAGATGAGATGAATCCTACACACTCTTTTTACCTGAACTAAGATGCATGTAAAAATAAATGGAAATCTCATCAAAATATCCAGAAATATATAAGAAATATTGCTAATAAATTAAACTGCATAACACATCTCTGATTGTCCCAATAACTTATCTTCAAATACAAGAAAGAGCCTCTCTAATCTAATGAGATTATTCTAAATGAGTAACACTGAGAATCATATCAGAAGAAAGTGGCCAAAGCTTTTTTTAGAGAGACTTTCACAAAACTGGGTAACTAAAGTAGCAGATTACAAAGGAAGAGTCTACCTGACAGTGGAAGAAGTTCCTTACTGGAAGTGCTTACTAATCTCTTAATGATAACTTTCTATGGGTAAGCAGCTTTTAAGTTCTCCCCTACCTTTGTTGACTGGAAGAGAATTTGGAAATGGAAATAAAAATAAATTCAATACAAAGCTAAAGCACCTGGAAGACGGGGAGGTGATTAGAGGCAGCCAGCACAGCTTCACCAAGGGCAAATCCTGCCTGATCAACTTAGTGGCTTCCTATGATGGGGTAACCCCAGCAGTGGACACAGGAAAATCACTGGATGTAATCTCTCTGGACTTCTGTAAAGCCTTTGAGATGGTCCCCTACAACATCCTTCTCTTGAAATTGGAGAGAGGTGGATTTGATGGGTAGACAGTACAGTGGATAAGAAACTGGTTGGATGGTCACATTCAGAAAGCACTGGCCAATAGCTTGGTGTCTAGATGGAGATCCATGACAAGTGGTGTCCCTCAGGGATCCATACTAGGACCAGTGCTGTTTAATGTCTCATCAATAATATAGACGGTGAGATTGAGGGCACCATCAGCAAGTTTGCAGATGACACCAAGCTGAGTGGTGCAGTTGTCACACAAGAAGGACGGGATGTCATCCAGAGAGACCTAGACAAGCTGGAGAAGTGGGCCTGTGTGAATTTCACAAGGTTCAAGAAGGCAAGGTGCAAGATCCTACGCCTGGGTCGGGGTAAATCCATGGTCTCAATACAGGATGGGGGATGATAAGATTGAGAGCAGCCCTGCAAAGAAGGACTTGGGGGTGCTGGTTGATGCTTGAGGGTGCTGGTTGATGAGAAGCTCGAGATGAGCCAGCAATGTGTGCTCACAACCCAGAAGGCCAACCATATCCTGGGCTGCATCAAAAGAATCATGGCCAGCAGGTCATGAGAGGTGATTCTGCCCCTTTTCTCTGCTCTCGTGAGACCCCACCTGGAGTATTGTGTCCAGTTCTGGAATCTGCACCATAAGTAGGATATGGAACTGTTAGAATGGGTCCAGAGGAGGGCTATAAAGATGATCAGAGGGCTGGAGCACCTCCCATATGGGGACAGGCTGAGAGAGTTGGGGTTGTTCAGCCTGGAGAAGGGAAGGCTCCAGGAAGACCTTATAGTAGCCTTTCAGTACTTGAAGGGGGCCTACAGGAAAGCTGAGGAAGAACTTTTACAAGGGCGTGTAATAATATGACAAGGAGGAATGGCTATAACTGGAAGCAGGGAGATGTAGATTAGACATTAGGAATAAATTCTTCATGATGAGGGTAGTGAAACACTGGCATAGGTTGTCCAGAGAAGTTGTGGATGCTCCCTCCAAGGAAGTTTTCAAGGCCAGGCTGGATGGGGCCTTGAGCAGCCAGATCTAGTGGAAGGTATTCCCCTCTCCATGGCAGGGGGATTGGAACTAGATGGAATTTAAGGCCTCTTCCAAACAGAGGCCAATTCAAAACAGTCCTCCGAATTAGCAGAAACACTACAAGTTATGGGCAGCTCCTGTTAGTGAGAAGGATACCTTGTTTTCAGTTGAGATGAGCTAAACAGTCTCTGACCATAAATTTGTAAGAGAAGTATGAAAACAAAAAACCAGCACTGAGTCTGCTGCAGCAGTAAGAGAAGATACATGAAAGACTGAAGCTAGAATGATATAAAAGCCACAAGTGCAAAAGCTCCAGATACCAGGAACACCAAAAAAATGAGCAAAGGTAAAGTCAAGAGGGTCCAGACTAAATCATAAAATCATAGAATCATAGAATAACCAGGTTGGAAGAGACCCACTGGATCATCGAGTCCAATCATTCCAATCAAACACTAAACCATGCCCCTTAGCATCTCGTCCACCTGTGCCTTAAACACCTCAAGGGAAGGTGAATAAATCACCTCCCTGGGCAGCCTGTTCCAGTGCCCAATGACCCTTTCTGTGAAAAGTTTTTTCCTAATGTCCAGCCTAAATCTCCCCTGCCGGAGCTTGAGGCCATTCCCTCTTGTCATGTCCCCTGTCACTTGGGAGAAGAGGCCAGCTCCCTCCTCTCCACAACCTCCCTTCAGGTAGTTGTAGAGAGTAATAAGGTCTCCCCTCAGCCTCCTCTTCTCCAGGCTAAACAACCCCAGCTCTATCAGCCGCTCCTCATAAGATTTGTTCTCCAGCCCCTTCACCAGCTTTGTTGCTCTTCTCTGGACTCGCTCCAGAGCCTCAACATCCTTCTTGTGGTGAGGGGCCCAGAACTGAACACAGTACTCGAGGTGCGGTCTCACCAGTGCCGAGTACAGGGGGAGAGTAACCTCCCTGGACGGTTACGCCGTTTCTGATACAGGCCAAGATGCCATTGGCCTTCTTGGCCACCTGGGCACACTGCTGGCTCATGTTCAGTCGGCTGTCAACCAACACCCCCAGGTCCTTCTCCTCCAGGCAGCTTCCCAGCCAGGCTTCTCCCAGTCTGTAGCACTGCATAGGGTTGTTGTGCCCCAAGTGCAGGACCCGGCATTTGGCCTTGTTAAACCTCATGCCGTTGGACTCTGCCCAGTGGTCCAGCCTGTTCAGACCCCTTTGCAGAGCCTCCCGACCCTCCAGCAGATCCACACTTCCACCCAGCTTAGTGTCGTCCACAAACTTGCTAAGAGTGCACTCAATGCCTTCATCCAGGTCATTGATAAAGACATTGAACAGGGCTGGACCCAGCAATGAGCCCTGGTGAACCCCACTTGTACCTGGCCTCCAGCTGGATTTAACACCATTTCCCATCACTCTCTGGGCCCGGCCATCCAACCAGTTTTCCACCCAGGAGAGTGTGCGCCTGTCCAGTCCAGAGGCTGACAGTTTCCTAAGCAGAATGCTGTGAGAAACAGTGTCACAGACTTTACTGAGGTCCAGGGAGATACATTCACAGCCTTTCCCTCATCCAGCAGCCGATTCACTTGGTCAAAGAAGGAGATCAGGTTAGTTTGGCAAGACCTGCCTTTCGTGAACCTGTGTTGACTGGGCCTGATCACTCAGTTCTCTTGCATGTGCTTCATGATAGCACTCAAGATCACCTGTTCCATGACTTTCCCTGGCACTGAGGTCAGACTGACAGGCCTGGAGTTCCCTGGATCCTCCCTGTGACCCTTGTTGTAGATGGGCACAACATCAGCCAGCCTCCAGTCCAGCGGAACCTCCCCAGTCATCCAGGACTGTTGAAAAATGATGGAAAGGGGTTTGGCCAGCACATCCGCCAGCTCCTTCAATATCCTTGGGTGAATCCCATCTGGTCCCATAGATTTGTGGGTGTCTAGTTGGGCAAGCAAGGCTCTGACCACCTCCTCTTGGATCATGGGGGCTTTGTGTCGCTCCTCTAGCTCCTGAGTTTGTACACAGAGGGAACAACTTTCTTTACAATCAAAGACTGAGGCAAAGAAGGCATTAAGTACCTCAGCCTTTTCCTCATCCCCTGTCACTGTTGTTCCTTCTGTGTCCAATAGGGACGCATGATAAATTGCAAAATTCAGTCTGTCATCAGCCATGTCGAAAGCAAGAATACCTGTTGAAAACAGCTGAGAATCCTCAAGAATGTGGGGCAAAAATACCTGACACCAGAATAGTGGTGAATGTAGAGAATGCTGCAACTTGAATGGGCAATCTACTTCAAATGATGAGTTATCATATTCTGGAAAGATGAAAACAAATATTTGGTGCCTGGAAGGAGGAATTCAGGGTAGCAAGAGGAAGGAAAGGAAGAAGATAGCTCACCCTTGGGATTCCTCTGACTCTCAGAACCCAAGAGAAAACTTATCCCTGCACTAGCTTCTGTATCTTGCAAAAACAGACCCTTCACCCTTACCATTTCCTTATCACCTCAGCCTGCTGTGTGCAACCTTGCATCAAATGTTGTGAAATAAACATCTTCACATCAGCTCAGGATGGAAAAAACATGGTTTCATGGAGACACAGAATAAACTTATTCTCATTTGGAGGCTCTTTCCTTTTTGCAAAGGGTAGCTTTTCTAATGTTTTTGACCACAGAGGAGAGATGGCAAGAAATACCATAGTGGTATCATTAGGGGCTTTTAAAGCCTCTACAAGGCAATCAAACAATACAGTGAAATAAATATAGTTCTTGTGTTGTTTTTTTTTAATAACCTCTTCTATAATTAAAGTTGCAAATGATAGTTAAAATCCGCCATATAGCATGGATTAATCCCACTTTAATTTAAGACAGTTGCCACCGGATGGCAAATTGTTTCTCTGTACTAAGCATTTATTATAAAATTAGTATCTAAGAACTGGAAAAGAAATCATACAATGTTTAAAAAAAACCACAAGTATTGGTCATAATCCCAGAATATATTGGCAAAGTCTGAACTAAATTAGAGGGCTGATAAATATATTAGCACAGCAGCAATTGTGCATAATGAAATCTTTTAAGTAACATAGGGAAAAGGAATAAAGTTACTGAAAATAAATGTCTTTTTCTACAATGGTACACGCAAGGGGTCTCCATTGTATTAAAGCATATTAAAAAATGGAGAAGAAAATTTAGTTGTGAGCACTAAGATTTTCTATATTTGCTTATTTTTATTGCAGAATTCAGGCAGATGTCTAAGGCAATATACTACTGTTCCATGTACAAATGAAATGGTAAGTTTCAGTTACTTGAAAATAATTTAGATTAAAACTGAAGTTTACCTCCAAATGGAACTGAGATGTGAAATAGTTCTGTGAAAAATGAATGCAGATCTGAATTTAAAATGACTGTTGGCTAACAGAATAGTGGAATATTGGTTAAAGGCCGTGATTTGAAGCCCGTGCTTACTAAAAAGCACTTAAAAACATGTATCTGGCCAGAAGTATCTGGCCCATGTAAGTCACCATTTTGAATTGTTACTAATTTAGTAATATTTACTCTTCCTTAATTTTATAAATAAAAAATTACCTTTAAAACACCACCATTTAATCTTAATCTGACTTATATGCTAATGTTTCTGAAAAAGGTCAAAAAAATAAAATATTTCTTTATCCACAAGTAATGCTTTTAAGCCATACTTGCTCTCTCTTTGTCTAAAAACAAGGAAGTAAAAAAACCCTCAGTTTCCTTCTGACAGTACCCACCAAATCATTTGGCTATTTTATTAAAATATACATCAATAAGAAATCTTAAAAATCAGAAGTGACATTATTTTGGAGGGTGAATTGCTAATAAAGCAACACAGATTTTCATCCTATGTGAAACAGCTGGACCATGACGAGATCACATTAGCACTAATTAAAATGATATTTTTTGTGCAGTTTTTGTTAATCCAGTTTCATTGGACTCAAAAGGATTTTTGAAATCTGTAATAAAAGCTATTATGTAATCTTACTCTGGTTTTCTTGCGTTAGGTTACTGTGTGAAATTTCCCTATAATAAACCATATTTTCTTAAAACTCTCACTCAATAAAATCAATATTAAGTTTTTTACTATTATAGCTGGTTTTTCCCAATATATGATCCTCATTTAATTAAAAAAAATTAAAGCTCTAATTTATTTTTGCTTGACGAACAAGAAAAATATCATATTAAAGGCAACATTTTGCCATGTTTCTCTTTCTCCCTCACTTTCCCAGGTCCCTGTTGTTCCCAATGTATAATTTGCAAAACATATTGCTTCAATACTTACAATGAGAGAGGCGGCCCAGCTGTGGGAGGGAAAGGACAGCAGTCTCCAATATTACCATAATAATCTGCCTAAGGTCCCATGAGCCCTCTGGAGTATACTATTCTCTATACTGCAGGCCCCAGCTGGAGAATGTTCTCTTGACATGTATGCCAACCTTTGCCTGCAGGCAAAATAAAAAAAGGCAGGGAAGTAATCATGAAAATAAAAAATCTTGTCAACTGTGGTAGGATGCAGTTTCCATGTTTTTTTGCTCACGTAGGCAGTCATTGTGCTAACAAAATGATAGGAGACTTTAAAAGACTGCAGCTGGTATATGTTTTGCTGGAGAGGGGAGAACATCATGTGCCACACTAATACTGCAATTCCAACTTTGGGGGAAAAATGAGCAGTGATATTGTATTACTGTCAATATGCATGACAGCTTTATTTACCTCCTCTTCCTATGGCTGCTCATTACAGGATTTAAGCAGGAAAGTGAAACCCTGACAGGGTTGTGCTAATTGCAAAGGGCCAGATTGTGATCCCCATTGTTTTCTGTTAGATGGCTGGGGGTTTTTCACTGAGATGAGGGCTCTCAGGCAAATAGTCTTGCTGGCTCAGTGGGACTAATTGGGAAGTAAACGCCCATCACTGTGAAAGCCATGCAATTGGCTCAGTGAACATTCCAAGAAAAGAAAGCATAACTTTGAGTCAAATAAAGCAGTAAATGGAAAAGGTGGCTGGAAGACACATGTACAAGACCAAATACACACTTTTGCCCTTCAGTATCAAACTCAATTTTAACCTAAGAACCCAAGGTCTTCCTCCTAATTTCATTCAAAGAGAGGTAAGTAAAAGGAGCACCAGCATCACACAGCTCAAAATAAAGTCTCACATTGTTATAGATTTGTAAAACTATAAAAGTGATGTTTTGTAAAGAAAGACAAAATGTGTGTGTACCACACATGGGTTGGAGGTGTTTTTAAAATAATGTTGTCAAAGTAGGACAAAGGGCTATTTACCATTTTAACCCTAATCAAGACTAAAACAAGATTTCCTTTTAGTCTCCTTTGCTACTAGAAGACATATTCCCACTCAAGTGCATGGTATTTCAACCCACCATTCCCTCACGGATTATACAGGTATACTCAAGGTGGTAGAGCTCTGGGACTAAACCAGTATCCAAACTGAAAATGTCAATCTTCTTGTCTGAATGAGTTCAGAATATAGGATCCATCAGAAAGAGTCATACATTTCTTAATCTAAAGCATTTTGGATAAAGCAGATTTGTGGAACCATAAACCAGTACTCAAGCAGAGTAAAAATGGCTCTGCAGAGCTAACAGATCAGAAGAGAGTGGCTTCAGGCTCAGATGACACAGGTGAGGGAAAGACACAGAGACGGGGGCTGTTTCCAGCACTGGAAGTTTCGACGCAGGCACCATGTTCATCCTCCTTTCCTACTCTCCACTAACCTACACGGAGTTTTTCTTTATGTGATTAATAAAAACAAGCCTATTAATTTAAAAGTAGTTTGCACCTACCTATGTGTGTGTATAAAAATATGTATACTGTTTTTTCTCAAAAAACTGTTTTCATCTCCTTTGCCTCTTTTCTTCACACCACCTAGAAGGAACAAGAATTTGTTTAGCTCAATAATTGCTGTTGAAGGATATGTACACTAGCAAGTTAAAGAGTTTGATTTGTTGTCTGAAAGTGGAAGTCATTACTTACACTGGGTGGATTTGAGAGAGACCCTGTCTGTCTGGCACATGAAGGAAATCATTCTTTAAGTCTGCTAGTCAAGTGGAACTTAATTGAAGACACTGGAGAATTTAAAACGAGTGGAACTTAATTGAAGACACTGGAGAATTTAAAATGAGGAGAAAATGAAAACAAAATAAAATATATATCAAAACTTCTGGGCCAAGATTAAACATTGTAGAGAATATTCCACAAGGATGTAAAAGAAAGAAGGAACCATGGCCAAAGCTCGTTTTTACAGACTTGAGCAATGTCCCCTCACAAAACTACTGGAACTAAAGAACATGACTCTGCAGAAAGAAGGGGCTTTCAGAGTCCAGGGTACTAAACCTTTGGAAAATTTTTCATGTCGTGCAGCTTTAGACATAGGTCTCTAAACTGTCTCTGCATTTCATTATTTGCAATAGGACATTCTAGTCAAAAACAAATAAAATCCACATATTACCACAAAACAAGTTGGAAATCTTCTTATCATCACTGTGGCTTAGTTATCTATCTAACCTTGTTATCAAAGTCTTCTACATTCTTACAAGGCTGAATACGGGTTTAGGGAAGCATTCCTTCTGTGTTCTTCCTTGTGTTAGATATTAACGTGTCTTGGGTTAACTACTTACTGCTCCAAAGCCACAGCTCTGTATTTATATCAAACATTCCCTAGTGCACTCCCTGGCACCATGATCAGCTTGCATTGCACCACCCAGATGACAGCAATTAAGCACAAACCCTGCTGTTTTCTGCAACAGGGTGGCCTTGTCCCACTGGGAATCAACACTGCCCTTCGTAGACTCCCAGATTCTCCCCAGGAGCAGTTTGGGAAAACATTGCTCAGCATGGGTCAAAAATATAGGCCAAAAGATTTCCCAAGCTATTTACCAGTATCCATGTAGAAAGAAAACATTTTGCGTGTATTGAAATACATTTAATGGAATACATTCAGGTTAGTGAGACAACCATAAATGCAGAAAAAATTGTTACCACCTGACGAAGCTACTCTAAGTAGTTCCAAAAAGTAGTCTATAACTGGGCTACAGATCTCTGTGAAACATTCATACTTTATTTGCTGGTTCAATTACCTAAAAATAAATAATGTTTGATATGATATGTCATTGTGACATAATAAAAAAAAAACAAACAAGTTTTCACAAAATTTAACAGGAGTACATGCTTAGAAAAATGTGATTGGTTTCGATCTGAAACAATTTTATGAATCCAACTCAGAAAGAGCATATAATTTAGACTTACCTGAACTTGCATTTTCCTTCAACTAGACATACTCATTGACATTAGGCATAGCAGTCAACATTTTGGTTGATAAGCAAGACAAGTAGGCCAGAGTCATTAGCAACAAAAGACCACTGTCTAGAAGAAAAGGTATTTCAAGAAGTGCAGCCCTCCCATAATCTCCCAAGTACACTATGACACGATACCACGGTTTTGTCTTAATCGTAGGAACACAGGTGGGGATTTTGCAAAATAATCTTCTCTTACTTTCTTCACCCAGTGGGATGAGAGAGACTGTTCTAACCCAGCTGAGACACCTATTTTTGTGTGGGATGAAATCTGGAAGTTCTTTTCGCTCTGCAGAGAGGATCTAGAGAGCTAGCTGATTAGACTGCCAAAGTTCAGCAAAATGAATGGCCTCTTTCTATTACTTCAAGTTGATTTGGAGTATGGCTCTAGGCATGAGATGTGCTAAGTGCCTTTAAAAATCCAGCTTCAGATCTCTGCAAAATCCCAACCACCTGTGTTATGTGCTCAGTTTTAAAGTACTTGTCTGTGCTTTCCAAACTCCCTTGGCTCAAGTCAGCAGAAAATAGTTGCCACCAACTCAAATGATTCCAACTGCAGATGCTGCTGGGAAGCTGGCTCATGCCTGCCGGAAGAGATTGGGAGTTACATGATACTACGGGACACTAACAAAAGCAAAACCAAAGCAACATGTGTATGCATGCAGCCAAGAGCCACACAACAGCCCTGCCGTGAAGGGAACGTACTGCTCAAGCCTCCCATACACATGGGATTGGATGTACTGCAGTGGCTACCACAGATCTGATGCTGAAGAAATTTATAGGGGGTGTCCAACTAAGGAAAAAGTAGGTGATCAGAAAAAAAACAAAATGGAAACAAGCATTCCCGTACAAGAGAATAACTACTTATACCATCCACTAAGTGAGAAAGAATTGGGGATCTGTTATTTCTCTTACTGCAGTGGCACTGCAACATAATTGCCGTTTGGCAGATTAAAAGTAAAACTCTTAAAAAACAAAAAAAGAAAATACAGTTAACATCTTCAGTCTCAGCACTATCAAATATTCTCCTGTCCTTTCACAAACCTTTGGATTATTCTGAAAACCCTCTAAATATCTGTTACAATGCTCATCCCAGAGCCTGCGAACTGTCAAGCCATCAAGCAAATATATGCTGAACACAACACACCATCCATGAAATGGATGACAATGAAAACAAGATTTGTGAGTTGCTACAGAGGAACCACTGAAACCCTGACTGCAAAAGGAAAACAAATTATTTCCCTATGTTACTAGGTATTTTCAAATAAATGAAAAAGAGAAGAGAAGGTCTTATATAGGAACACTGTTGAGCAACATCTGAAATACTCAATGAAGCATAAACTGGATGGACTCCTTGTCACAGTATGTTGTACTTCTCTCAAGGCTATGAAATAAAGGGAGAGAGAGGGAAGAGTAAATACTGACAGACTGAAGTTCACTGAAAGTCTGATACAAAACCCACCTGAATAATTGGCTTTAATGAGTTTTGATTCAGTCCTGACAAGTTTACCTTTGTGTTTGAGCAAGAGTTTTGAAAATAAGCAATATCACTTATAACACCATGAGGAAAAATATCTACAGATGGTCAAATTAGATGCTTCTAAGTGCATTACAAAGCATGATAAGCAATAGTATGGACTTCCAAAATTAATACATGGGCTTAAAAATTAGGTTATTATTTTAAAATTAGAAAGTTACTGATGGGAGGACCTTAAAAGAAACCCCCTCTACAAAGAGGAAAATAATTATAAATTGCTAGGGAAAAACTGCCATAACAGAGTAAGATGCAAAGATTTTTGTTTGGAATAAAGAGGGGAACTTGGAATACTGAAGGAAAGCAGGATTACAATCTTAACAATTAGATGAACAGAAATTTGTGCTACATCTCAGAGTCTTTTCTGTTTCTGAATTGTCTAGTATTGGTTAATTTTATTTTTTACTTCTCTGTGTTTCCCAGTGCTGTTACCACACTGGGCTCCATTCACCTCCTGTTCAAGAAAGAGATCATGATGCTGTGACTAGACAGGTTACAAAAGGAAAACTGACTGTGATAACTCAGATGAATATACAAGCATCGGTTTCCATCAGCAAGCTGTTAACACAGACTCAAGTCTTTACAGAGGTTCTGTTCTCTTTTCTGCTACCCAGACTCTCTCTCCTCTGATTTCCTTGATTCCCAGTGGATGTGTAAAGGACAGTGTCAGAGCAGGTCATTTTGCTTCTTAGCTGTTTTCCTTGACATCCACTTACAGACTTAAAAGCATATTTATTCACTATTTGTTTTGCTGTCATAACTAAAGCCTTCCATCAGACACAAGAACCTCACTTCGAAATACACCAGATTACCTCTGTGTCAGAAAGCTCTTGGGGACAAGTCTAATTTACTGCCATAGAGCTGAAGAGAGGGGAGAAGCTAGTGATGGAAATATCACTCACTGGAGGGCCAAAACTAATAACATTGCACAGAAATAAAACCAGAATTCTGTCCAAACCGAAAACATAAAAATGCAACTCGTACAACTCTAACTCAAAAGATTTGAAAGGCAGAGAATGGAAGAGAACTTACTTCTTTGTCTGAGACTTAGGACTAAAACTGTGTCTGCTCCTAGGCAAGTAATTTAGAAAAAACATTTAGTGCACGTAATGCCAAACCAAACACCTGGGTTTATAGAAGCCATTAATTCAAACCAGGGCTTTTGTCTTGGTGCTTCTGTAGTGGAGCTAAGGTTAGGAAACCACAGCTACAGAGTCACATCCAGAAAGGGACTACAGCAACAATGGGACAGCAGTGGCAGGATCTAAAACCTGTGATAGAAAGCTCGTAAATACAGAATTTCAAAATTCAAAGTCTAGACTTAATGGCTGAAGCATCAATTTCAAAATACATTTGAAGTTCTGCTAGTGGGAAAATGCCAGATCTGAAAGAAAGCCACTGAGATGCATGAACTACATGAGAATATGTATGTGCTGTGTGGTTTTCAATTTCAATTTTCATGCTTTAGAACCCTTTACAAAGCAGTGTGCAAAGACAGCAAGCAGCATAAGGGAGCTGGTGTCACAGAAAAAAAGCATGCTCAGGTTGTTTGCCTTACACTGCTTAAGCCAGAACTTACAGCAAGAAATCAGTATCAATAATAGCATTGCCCATTATTAAGGCCCAGGGACATGTTCTGGCCATATCTCAGCTACACGCTGGGAGTACTAGGCCACTGCATACAGCAGCCTCATAGTTTTTTATGCTACTGTTATTACTTCAAGTTCAATATAAGGAAACTCAGACTGCTGCCTGGGCAGAATGCAGTTGGATCCAAACTGCTCCCTAGTCTGCATGAACAAGGGATGAATATATACACTGAGATGAACAAATTATGGTGCTGGGGGAGTGCCAAGTCTTATGTGCAACAGTTACTGTTATCTAAGAGGTCAAGGCTCATGTCATATCCTTCCTACCCCTCCACACTTTTTATTCAGAAAGGAAGTTTCCAGACCAGACATGTCAAATGAGGGAAACTTGCCACTGCAACTCTTACTTCTCTCCTTATCCATCCTCTCATTCTTCTTGAATATCTAGTCTTCCTCTCTGTTGGCCTGAGAAGAACCATCGTCTTTTTCAGGTTTTTCCTGGGACAGATATTTGTGTGGGGGTAAGTAATGATGCTGCTGTCAATGCTGAGCAAGAATGTATGTCCTCAAATAGCTAATAAAAATTCCTGTGGTTATTTTTATATGATATTTTTATATGTTCACAGTTTTTATTGAGTAGAGGGATCCATGGAGTACCTGCTTTCCTTAAAGGCTTGTTTGGGAGTTTAAAGAAAAAAAAACGAAACCCAAACTTACTTTTCTAGTGGATTTGTGTTCCATGCATTTGCTTATCTATACTTCAGTGCCAGGTATATTCAATTAATGCAATAAACCTAAATAGATACATCAATAAAAATTATAAGTGTTGCTGTGAGAGTAACGCCAGCAGCTTGTGATACAAGGGTGGTTGTATATCAGTGATTACATGTTAGCTCAGCATAAAGCATTTCAAGATCCCAGATACAACAGCCCTACAATATGACTGTGTTACTTATTCAATATAGTTCATAACACATTCTACATTTGCATGTAAAGAATACCTTATACTGAGTTATAGAAAGAAGTGGTATGTAAGGTGTGTTGAATCATCTCTCCTGTCTCCCTGCCAACATAGAATCATTCCCTACTGTGTATTCTTAGCGCTTTGCCCATTCTAGATTAAAATGGAATTCAGTAGTTAGGTTTCTTCGAGAAACACTTCCACAGCTCAATAGATTCACAACCAGTGTTATCTGATATTAGATCTCTATATTTTCATCTCTCCACAGTACCAAATTTCCTTCAAGTCAACTTTTTCAGAAAACTTCAGTCGTGAGATATCCTGAGGTTGGGATCCAGCTAGAAATCAGCTTGATCATTCTTGACACTTTTTTTCATACTTATGAAGAAAAGACATTTGAATACACTTTGTCACATATATGGTAATATTAACTTCCACAACCATGTAATAATTCTGGATTTAGGAATATTTGTCTCCTGATTGTAACCAATATCCATATGACTAAGTGTAATATTCCAAATAAGCAAGAATCAATCATGTTAAATTTGCCTTTAAAATATTTGTTTTCATCAAAAGTGTCATAATGCAAATGCCCATGAGTCAAATGTATAAAATTCATCTTAAAGTGATATTTTTTGTATAATATATAAAAATGTTAGGGGTTTGTGTATCATTTCCCAACCTGCTTGTGCTAGTAATGGTTATTTTAAGAGAAGGAGACCCTCGGCTTTCCAAGGGAACATTTCACGTTTCTTGCCCTTTAGTGTGATGAGGTAACATACTTTAATATCACACAATGAGATATATTCACAAAGAGCTACCCAAGGTGGCTTCATACAG
This sequence comes from Clamator glandarius, assembly GCA_033459285.1. Lineage (NCBI taxonomy): Eukaryota > Metazoa > Chordata > Aves > Cuculiformes > Cuculidae > Clamator > Clamator glandarius. Next base: position 59,888 of record JAUNZM010000709.1, on the reverse strand, counting down.
GGAGAAGTTCCAGACATACTTCAAATAACTTTGTTTATAACTCTAAAATAGTGAGTTCCCTCAAAATGCTCTGACTTAAACCCTTTCCTAATGTATGACTTGTTAGCATGGTCCAGGCTTGTCACCGGCATTCATTTACAGATGACCTGCATAGCCTGTTTGAGGTTTTGCTACCTGCTGACTTTGCATCTACACTAAATATATGCTGATAAAATTCCACTGCATATCATCCAGTGGTTTGTATAGATAAGGGCTGATAGAAGAACTTCTTTCAGGACAGATGCAGTTATTGACTTCCTAGCCCGTAGCACATTTGCTCATCTCTAACAGCCTTTCACTTTACCTTAGCCTGAACTATTTATCCACTGCCAGGGTATTTCATGGAAGAACTTAGTAATGTGTATGACCTACTTGTGGATCTGACATTCAGACCTTATTCAAAAAAGAGTTTATAGGTTTTGTTTAAGTGGTTAATGCACAAAAAAATTAGTGACTAAACATTGAATAGACTTAATGTATGAAAAGACTGAAATTTCTGCTGGGTGCCTAGAAAGCCTTAAAGCTTCCTGTCTGGCAAACTTGCGGCTGAGCATTTACAGCCTTCCTGTGAAACAAACCAGTTCTGCAGCATGATGCAGAGGGGAGGGACTTTTTACCAAGGCTTGTAGTGATAGGACTAGGGGCAATGGCTATAAATTAGAGAGGGGCAGATTTAGACTAGACAGAAGGAAGAATTTCTTCTCTATGAGTGGTAAGGTACTGGCACAAGTTGCTCAGGGAAGCTGTGGCTGCCGCATCCCTGGAGGTGTTCAAGGCCAGGTTGGATGGGGCCTTGGGCAGCCTGGGCTGGTGAGAGGTGTCCCTGCCCATGGCAGAGGGTTGAAACTAGATGATCTTTAAGATCTCTTCCAGCCCAAAATATTCTATGATTCACTTTATAATGACACAACATCATATCAGTCCACTCCAGTTAAAGAAAACGTAACATCAGCAATGAAGGTACAATTTAAGCCTCAAGCACTGATCTCTAAAACAGATGCAATGTTCTAAACATGGTAGCCAGCCTACATGAATGGTATCAGTTCCTTCTTATATACTGACTGGGTCATTTCTCTGGAAAAGGTTATTGGTTTTCTTTTTACTGATGTTTTATTGAAGATCACCTTCTCAACAAATACTTGAGTGCAGCATGCTATAACACACACAGCGATACCCTGTGGATTTCAAGTTTTTGTCCACAGTATCTAACATCTCAATAGAAACATTTGAAATTATACACATGAGCTCTGCAGCAGATGCCTGGGCCCTAACTGAGCAAAACAGTTATTTTTCTGGCTTATGCTCATCCTAAAAAACTAAATTAATGAGCCTCACTTGACTGAAGTGCTTTAGATATAGTATAATCATGAATTTATTCTTCAGACTAGGCACCATATTACCCAATTAAGTGCCACCTATCTATACAGGGAAATTGGCATTTGATATTTTTTCAAATTACTTCCCTGGTACAATTATAATGAAAAATAACCTTTCCTTAGATAAGTAGGTGCATATGTTAAAAAATACATCTACATGAAATGTGAGCAGTGAAAAAGTTGAAAATGGAACAGTTCATGCCTTCAGTGGAAAGGTCAGTCAATCAAACTCAGTATTGTTACCTCAGCTTACCAGCCCATACGGATTTAATATACAAAAGACTGCAGAGAAACACAGTCAACCCTAAGCATTCATTTCCAAGAACTTCGGTATATTTTTCTGTGTGTGCACAAACTTAAAAGCACAGTCATTTTAAAATATTTAGATTAGAATTAACACATCACTTACAGTATAAAAGTACTGCATGTAAAACAGCACATCATGGCACCTGTATCCACTGGTAGATAGGCAAGGAGATATGGAATGACATTTCAACAGATAAGTATGGTCTTATAACATGACTACTGATACGAGGTATCCTTGGCAGCAGAAGTGGCCATTTAATGAAGCCCATTGTAGGCTGCGCATGTAATTTATGTTTTAACTTTTGTAAACAGCACCTAGTTGCTATGGCTTGAGGCTCTGTATAAATCATTAAACAAATATATTCAACAATTTATATGAAGTCAAGAAGCAGGAAATCTCCATTTCCATATTTAAATCTGCCTGCATGTGCATCATTACTTTATTTTATTAATTTACCAATATATGCACCCCATCTGAATATAGTATTTAAGACAGTTGGCTTTTTTTATAGCCTATACTTATAAAATTTTGCATGGAGGTGTAGAAAAATGAGTTCTAGTGATGGTTTGCAATATTTCTTCAAGTAAAGAAGTCAAGAGAGGTCCACAATCAGATTAATAAAATCACTGCTTATAAAGGAATTAGCTATGGTTGCAAATCGCAATCAAATTGGGACTTCAAGAGCAAGCATATATGATGTCTTCCAAGCTCACGCTGAGTCTCTTTCAGAAATTGAAAAAGCCAGTCCTACATAGGCTCAAGAACAGGCTTTAAACTTAATGTGGGCAGTCACATCAGCATCAACTAACTTCTCTTGCGCTTAAATACATGTAAGTCTTCATAGGAGAGCTACCTAAATTCACGTGGTTAGACTTCTGTGGAATACAGAAATTGGAGAGTGGATAACTCTAAGAAAAAATGTACTTTTATCAGTGATTTTACTCACCCAAACAGTTCAGAGTTCTAATAAAAGGCACACTGAATAATAGTATAAAATTATTCTTATCCCTTATTCTCAGTAGCATCAGTCAATGAGAAGAAAAGACTATAGCCTATCCATATTTAATTATAAAGAAGGTTTCTCTCTGATTAATTGAATCATTAAACATGCACAGATACATTTCATGGTATTAAATATTAGTTACCTTCCAGTATATTAAGAAGTAAAAATCAGAGTGGATTAAATGGGAAGAATTATTCTTAGTGTACATCTTGCAGTGCATACATCCCCTCACTTGTTTCCCAGGAAACGAAAAAGAAGCACAGGCATTCAATATAGAACAAGAAAATGTGCGTAGGCTGCAGAACAACTGGAAAAAAAAAATCTTTGCCTCTCTTTAATTTATTTATGGTTTTAGCTATCGTGCTGTTTATTCTAGCCTTTAGAAAAGAACAATTCAAGTAATACTCATATTCCGGTACCAATAGTTGGTGTTCCTATGAAAAATACAACAAAAATACTACTTTAGGCATCAGGAGATATCAAAAAACACACCCAAACAAAATATCTGCAGCATTTGTACATAATAAGGTAGGATTTATAAAAATATTTTTATTTGAGAATCCCTGTGCTTTAAGTGCCAAGTAACTGCATTAGCAAATGTTGTGCCTCAGTTTCACAGAATCACAGAATGACCAGGTTGGAAGAGACCCACTGGATCGTCGAGTCCAACCATTCCCACCAATCCCTAAATCATGCTCCTAAGCACCTCGTCCACCCGTTCCTTAAACACCTCCAGGGACGGTGACTCAACCACCTCCCTGGGCAGACCATTCCAGTTTGCAAGGTTTACTTTTATATATAACCATACACACAATTTACCTGCAGAGAATTAATTTCTGCTTGATAACTTCATTAAAAAAGAGTATAAAGGAAGTGATTAAAAAAATAGATATCAAATGTCACTCAAAGAAATGACAAGGTTGAGAGAATAGTTTGGAGCGGAGGTTTTTAAGCTGCCATACTGTGCCTTTCACAGCTGCCTACACTTCAAGTCATTAATAACCAGTAAATAAGATCTGCAGGTGGTCACATAGGGCACCCTGAGCCAAGAAGCTGTGGAGACAGGGCTTCTGTCTCTTACATAGGTGGCCAGGCTCATTTGCACAAGGCTGCTTATGTTTCCATACAGTAGTGAAACCCTACTTAGCATAGCTTCAGGGAAGCTGCTACAATACAGAGAATGCTAATTACTGTAACAAACTGGCAATGATGCAACCAAAATTAAATGGCCTGTGACTGAGCAGATGAACAATTTTTATAGCCCTAAGTTCAGGGAACATGGATATTCTGTCAAATTAACAAACAGTCTATTTGGTCTTAATAGGTAAATTGAAGTCTTTTAAAAGACATTAGATGTGCTATTAAGTTACCAGTGTGAGTACAGTTCTCTTTCCAGTTTAAAGGTGACCAATTTAAATCTAAAATACTCATAGCCTATTACGAGGCGAGGGAGGGGCCCACAACATTTTATAGCCCTTATGAGCTTCATTTTCAGGTGAAGCTGCAACACGGCCTCTACTACTCTAGGTTCCCATTCATCTCTGTATTCAGGCAAAATTCCCATTGAAGTCAGTAGCAGCTCTGAGCACAGAGGCCTTCAGGCACAGACACTGCAGGCTGCCTCCTCAGTCTTCAATTCCAGTGAAATTTGGGGTTTTTTCAGGATAATGTTGTAAGATCAATGTTTTTACTCAACTTTCTGCAATGAGCTTTAACAAGTAAATCAAAGCAAAGGCCAGGCACAAATAGTCCTCATTTTTGCCTGACTGCTTTTAGTGAATGAATTACCCATATATTTCAGCACAGGTGATACACCAGTCCAGTTTTTCTACAAGTACTCTCAACAATTACATGTATTCTTTAACTGCCTTTATTATCCTCTTAAAGTTACCAAAATTCTTTTCCCGAATAACAGAAAATATTTGAGAAAAGGAAACAAAATGCAAATAAACTATTAGAAAAAGTTCCAAAGGATAATTTTTATTGCCAGAGTGAAAATCTTTTCAAAGTGTTTTTTGTAGCAAGTGAGACACACACGGAAAGCTGTTGGTGTGGTATACCTGGCAGAATGGTTCTTAGTAAGCAAGACCCTGGCTGCTCTAAGGAAATGCGGAGTTGCAAACAAGTCTGCTTTAGTCTCCCCCAGATGATAAGCAGCTAGATCTAAATCCCACCGCACTTAGGATATGATTAGAGAAATGTCACTGAGATCAAGATCTTTAGTTACTTGTCAGTAAGTAGAGTTCTTTTTTTGCTGATCATATTGAATTGAAAGATGTCACTTCATCCCAGCTTCCCAATGCAAAGCATAGGAATCAACTCATCTGTCTTAAGATATACCTATCTACAATGTCTAGCCTACTCACCTTAGCATCACTTTATAGGCATTGGAGAAAAACTAGGCAGTCATAGAATTCATCAAACCTATTTAGGATGTTTATCTTAACATACGATGCATCAAGTCCTAGAAAGCTGTATTTCTCTGTAGCGATTCCCACACACACTTGGTGAAATTTACTCATATGTAGATATATACAACTTTTGTTGGGTGAAGATGAATCTACAAAAAAAAAAAACTCACTCATTTTTCAGACACTGAAGATGAAAGCTGCCTACACTTTTGCCCTTCAAAGGGCTCTTTATGGTTTCCTTGAGAGCATGCACATTGGGAGAGCCCTCTTTCATGGCCACCAGGACTCAAGCAGGGTCTTCTTCTTTACCCCATGAGCACAGGGGAGTGGGGTAAGCTGCAGAGACAAGCCACCAAGAAGCAAAGCTGGCAGAACAGCTGCAGCCACCACTCAAGCAGGAATTGATGGATATTGATAACATCATCAGAATATTTCTGCAGTTTTCACATTGCACCCTCGCTCTCCTTCACTTTTTGGCTGTTTGCTCCAATTGGTTCTATCTTTGCTTTACCATTTCTCCATTTACCTTCTAACATAACACCCTTGGATAGTTTTTTAAAAAAGTGAGCTAATAAAACTCCAGCAGTTTCTGGATATATTGTACAGCAGTCTATTTCTTAATGATGCTTTTCCTGAAACTAGCCTCAGAGGCTAAGTCTACATTCACCCAAGCTGCAGTGTCCCAGGAGGACTTGTAAGTCTCTGAAATCATGTCTGACAAGCACATCAACAACTGAAAACAGGGTGGGGTGTTTCTGTTTTTATCCAGTAACATTACCATAACAGAAAACAAGAAAAATTACTTGCACACTAAATATCTTTGCTAAATGTTATTGTAATGAAGAGACAGAGAAACCAGGAGTACAGATCTCAGAGGTAAGACAAGCAGGAAAGACCTGGGACTGAGTTGGAACCATAGCATCTTACCTATCTGGCTGATAAAAGCCTGGTCCCACAAGGAGCTGTACACAGTGTCCTGGTTGCTGCTGCACTGCAGAGGTTCCTGATTCTGAGCCAAGGGTAAACATATATATCATCAAAATGCAGAACAACACTTTTTTCACATTTTTAACTATAGATCTATTAGCAAGCCTTTCAAAGATCAGCTGAACTTATTAAATCAGCTCAATCAAATTCATGCAAAATTTAAAGAGACAGAAGTATCTACTGCATATACTCACAGAAAAGATTCTTTTTCCCTTACGTTATTTTGAAGTTAAAAAGACTCTTTAAAAAACACAGTCTGCATACTCTAGACTAAAAGAACTCTCTAAGTCTAGGGACAGACTGATTTTTTTTAAAAAAAAGGAAGATGCATTTCCATAAATCATAATAGTAGCTCATATTCAGCTACCAGATTCATTCTCAGAAGCACTGAAGTATTTGAGCAGTGAGTTACTGACACAATATTTCAGTGGGAAAACTTCAATTGGGCCATTTTGCAGGTGTCTGCAGCATAAAGCCAGGAAGAGCTGAGAAATTGTTACAATCCTCTCTCTCTATTGCTTTGCAGCTTTTCCTTTTCTTCTTTTCTGCCAGGAAAGACTGTCCAGGATTATCAAGCTCAGTACAAAACTTAACACACTGCTCACATTCACACTAGCATCTGTCAAATCACTGGATAAACAGACAGCTGGCTTCCCGCTGCCACACTATTGCAAATAAATGCTTTGAGGGTAATACATTTACTAGACCTCCTTAGCATCCACCCTGTTTGCAGACTATTCTGATTTGGGCTCGGACAGAGTTAGTTTTCTCCCCAGTAGCTGTTATAGCGCTGTGTTTTAGATTTAGTATGGAAATAACGTTGATAGTATATCAATGTATTTAGTTGTTGATAAGCAGTGCGTATATCAAGTTAAGGGCTTTTCAGCATTCCACACTCTACTGGAAAGCAGGTGCATAAGAAACTGGGAGGGAACACAACCAGTACAGCTGACCCCAAGTGCCCAAGTGACCAGAGGGATATTTCATACCAGATGACACCATGCTCAGTATATAATGGGAGGGGCAAGTTATCCAGAGACAGGAACGTTGCTCAGTGACAGGCTGAGCATCAGCCACTGGGTGGTGAGCAATTGCATTGTGAACCACTTGTTTGGTATATTCTATTATTATTTTTCTTTTCCTTTGTTGTCCTATTGCACTATCTTTATCTCAACCCATGAGTCATGGGAGAAAGGAGTTAGCAAGCAGCTGCATGGTCCTTAGTTGTCAGTTGCAGTTAAACCACAAGAAGACATCTACTGCAACTGGACTTGGAATCCACTTATGATTATGCAACATATAGAAAACAGACAGGCATCTTTTTAAGGATGTAACTGGAGTAACTTAACGCATCCTCCACTATGTATGCTTGCTAGCACTCCTCTGCTAGAAATTACTGTCCCTGTAGCAGACAATACACTCCTTGATTTGCCACAATGCAAAACAAACAAATTATGCTGTAGTATGATTTTGTTCTTTACAGGGAAATAAATAGTGTAGTGGATATGCCAAATGAGCAGAATATAAAGCAAATGAGTAGTATACAATGATCAAGGAATAGGACTCTGAAAATCAAACTGTTTTTTCAGTCTTAGACACGTGGAGAGTACGATGATCAATTGTCCATATTGCATACATCCAACATCAGGGAAAAAAAAAGAATGCTGACAGCAGTTCATATTCTCCATATTATTGCTGAGGAGCACACCAGGATGCTCTGTTGCCTGTGATTTGAAGCTGGGTTTCAGAGCCTCACAGAAAAGCTGCACCAGAATAAACATAGTTTTGGAGGGACAACAATGGGCAACCAATTTTGATGTCAAACATTAAAAATGAGGTTAGGGATTTTTCAGAGATGTATAAGATTACAGTTATTACATCCAGAGGGACCCTGACAGGATTGAGAGATGGGCCTGTGCAAACCTCATGAAGTGAGACCAAGTGCAAGGTCCTTCACCTGGGTCAGGGCAACCCCAAGCACAAGTACAGGCTGGAAGGAGAATGGCTTGAAAGCAGCCCTGCCAAGAAAGGCTTGGGGGTTTTGGTTGAGGAGAAGTTCAACATGAGCCAGCAATGTGTACTTGCAGCCCAGAAAGCCAATCATATTCTGGTCTGCATCAAAAGAAGTGTGACCAGCAGGTTGAGGGAGGTGATTCTCCCCTTCTACTCTACTCCTGTCAGATCTCACCTGGAGTATCACATTCAGTTCTGGTGTCTTCAACACAGGAAGAACATGGATCGGTCCAAGCAAGTCCAAGGGCCACCAAGATGATCAGAGGGCTGGAGCACCTCTGCTATGAGGACAGGCTGAGAGAGTTGGGATTGTTCAGCCTGGAAAAGTCTCTGGAGAAACCTTATAACAGCCTTGCAGTACCTAAAGGGGGCCTACAGGAAAGATGGAGAAGGAAGTTTTACAAGGCCATATAGTGAAAGGATGAGGGATAATGACTTTAAACTGAAAGAAGGTGGATTTAGATTAGATATAATGTAGAATATTTTTGCTGTGAGGGTGGTGAGGTGCTGGAACAGCCCATCAATGAAAGTGCTTAGGGACAGGTTATATGGGTCTTTGAGCAACTCAGTCTAGTGGAAGGAATCCACTCAAGTTGCTTGGGACAAAAGAGCCCACAACCCTCCTTACAGCATTTCTCTTTAAAAATTCTTAGACTTTCTCTTTACCAATCCAACTCATGCAAGTGTTTGGTTAACTCCCAGGTATGAGAGATGCAAAAGCAAGCCCTGAAAGAGCACTCCCAGGTACCCTCAGCATCACCTCACATATGACATCCATGACAGAGACTACATCAGGGCTGGGGACATTCAACATACGTATCCACAAACACACCCCTTCACACAGCTTGTCTGATGCTTAGGAGAGCCTGAAGAGCAGCCAGAGCACTGTAAGGCCACCAGGAAGGCACTAGCACCTGTGATGGACTAACCTGAATCAGAGCATGGCCAGTGATGGTGGTATGTGAAACACCAGACCTCTACTTTCTCCCCTCAGAAATTATTCTCAGATTACTCCTTCTGCCTGGGATGACAGTGGCCTGCAACTTCCAGCTAAAGAGCCGAAGAGGTGACAGATGCCATTCAGCAGGTCCTATTATATGAGTTGTGGGTACACAGGACCTTTCAGGAGGAGGCGATAAACCTGCCAAAAGGTGGCACAATGTGCAGTGGCTGCACTGTTGGCTGGCTGCTCAAATTAAATTTTAATAGAACTTTTAAAAATAATTTCAGTGTAAACCACAATGTATGTGAGTAAGCCTAAATTAATAAAAAACTATCTTTCAAGAATGAAGAATAAATGTAATCTGAGATCAATATTTATGAAGCTGTGATTAATTGACTGATGACCAAATGATTAGAAACTTCTGTCTGAGGCAGTTACTCAAATGTATTAGCTTTGACAAAAAAAAATAATTAAAAAAAAAACAAACTGGGTCAATGAAAAAATGCATTCCTAATCAATTTTTAATAGCACTTAAGATTTTATGATTTTTTAAACTTTCCTTTTAATAATTAATCAGAAAAATGAATCTAATTTAAACAAGGTGGTTTAAGGTGTTCTGTATCTGTTTGATGGTGTTCTTAATGAGGAAATTCAAATAGGGATGAATTTTCATTATAAATTTCTGGGTTTAAGGAATGTTCTGATTGGCGGTAAACATTTGAGACTAGGAGAATAACAGAGGAGAACTGCAGTGCTCAGCACAATTTACTCATTAAGATTTTACACTGTTAATTCCAGCCTCTCCTTGCTTCCAAAGGAAAAAAAAAATGGGGGGGGTGGGGGGGGTGGAGAGGGGTTGTAAAAGAAAATCCATGATCTCTGTAACTTTTTTACTTTTTTAAATTTTTCTGGTGTGTTGCACCACTTTGCCTTTCTTGTTCCTTGGAATAACCCGGGGAGAGATCCTCAGCTGGTAGCTGGCACCAGAAGGTGTACTGAAAATCCATCATAATTACAGTTTAAATCAAGGCCTGTAGCACCTGCATGCATATTTTGTCAGCAACTTACCATGTAGTTCAAACTCTGGTGTAAGGAGGAACATTAGAGGTTCAGCATCAGCCAGAATTTGTAGAACAATGGCCCAGACTTGAAGATGCACCCAACATAGATAGATAAAAGTACCGTTCTCCTAAAGTCAGTTCAATCTCTGCAGATGGAAGGCTTGGAGAGAACATCCACGCATAAATTTAGCTAAAATTCACCCCTGTTACACTGCATATTTCACAAAACTCTGTATGTACTAGTAACCAAAATAAGTGCAGGTCACAAAGCATGGCCTGTTCATCCATACCTCTTGATGGTCAGGACACTGCCTGGTACAGCTGTGGCTCGTTGCAACCAGCCTTCCCCCAGCCAATCTCCTGAAAAGCCCATGGATATATCCTTAGTCTGGAACAAGCCATCATAGGTGGGCAAGACAGTGTCTGCATAGTGTAATGCTTCTGGAGCTTCTTCCTGCCCTCGGATATCAGTCTAGTATAATTTAGTTTATTTGTATAAAATATTATCTGAAAAAGGGTCTAATGGGAAATCAACCTCTTGCAAGAAGCTCAAGAAGAAAAAGGGGGATAGGCTGACATACTAGGAATGAAAGCTGTACCAACTTCAGATATAACCCAGAATTTCAATTTACTGGTTTCTTTCCTTGCTGATACATGGCAAGAAAAATGGAAAGTGTCAGAAGGGCAAGACCAAAAATATCTAAAAGACATCTTAAAGAACAAGTTTTTTCTCAATGAATTTTGGACACCAAAAGTGCCTGTCTAGGTCTGAGCTCGTCACTTTTTATTTCTTTGTGAATCACCCAGCCTAAGAGCAGGTATATTCCACTTTTAGAAGAGATATAGTTACAGAAGTTAAACTCAGAATGATAACTGCATCTCTAAAAGCAATTCATCATCTTTTACTGGTTTTTTTTTTACTGTTTTTTGTGAAAAAGACTAACTACACCAAGTTTACACATGGCTGTCAGTCTCAGACATTATTAAATCACCAAAGCTACATCCTTGTTCTGCCCCCAGCTCACTTATTCAATGGCCAGATATTTACCCTCTGGCATTGATTTTATTTCCTTTCTGGTGGTAAAACATTTTTTCCACAGCCAAAAATCAAAACATTGTTTTTAAAGAGAGAGATTAAATTCATCTTCATTTTAAAATGAAAGCCACACAGGAACTCCCAAAAAACAAGGAGCAAGCAGGAAGAGAAGCCTACAGTGCAAAGCATTACAGATGGGGGTATCTGAGAGTTACATATTTCCGCTGAATGGCCTCTCAATGACATCACAAGGAAAGGATTAGGCAGTTGGTGAACCCCCAAGCCTGTGCCTCAAAATTGGACCCAGCAAGTTCATCACTCTTCAAGACTCATCAACAGTAAACTGCTGAGCAGGTGGGAACCGTTTTCACCCTTTCTCAAAGTAGTATGTTGTAAGGACTACAGGTTTGAATTTAAGCACCTAGAATCCCACACTTAAACTTCTTACTCTCAATTTTAGGCAAATTTCACTCTGTATTCCCCTAAATAATGTAAAACAGTCTGGGAAACCCTTCTTAAAGCTAAAGAAGATCCAGCCTTGTTTCTCAAAGAGGAAACTCTTCAGGAGAAACTTAAAGAGACTTAACTGTTGCAGAAGTGGATACCAGGAATGGATTGCCTGGACTAGCTTCCAGTCATTTTTACCTCAACAGAATAAGAAACAAAAGAAGAAGACAGTGTTTTATGTCTGTTTGTGCAGCTGTAAACAATGAGCTTCAAATTGTTTGAAGGTTGTCATGGTAAAAAGCCACCCATCTAATACAATTGCAGTAGTTGTTTGTTCCTTATGATCTGGATTTATCATCCAAGAAGACACAAATTTCATTGTTCACACCATCACCCATGCTCATCACCTTTTTTCTCTTCAAAACATGCTGCTGGGAAACATGCATAGATATAAAATACAGACGACTTATTCACTTAAAGTGAAAAACACAGTAACTTTATTTGGCTTATGAGTAAACCATTATGAGTCTGAAGTTGAAAAGACTTAATTGGCTCAGTTTATCTCATCCTAAATTGATTCCCTTCAAGCTCTAATCAAAGAAGTTTTCATTTTTGTGACAGATTTTTTTATATATTTTCACTATTAATCATCTCAAGGTTTCTGAGATTTCAAGAGCACGTAGTGAAGTCGCTGATACATTTCACAAATAAAGCCCTAATACTGGGAGATCATTTATGGTCAGGTTCCCATCTTTTAACTCATCCTTTTAACCATCCTTTCTCTGTAGATCTACTAACAATGGTAGCCAGACACTGATCTCTTGCCTGTTTGATCCTTACACCCCAGCGCCTGTGCAGAGGCATGCCAGGCATTCCAGGACATTTTTTATCTGATCCATTCTGGCTCCGGCCCTATTGCAATAGCACCCTCCACACTACACAAACCCTGGAGTTCAGTAACCTGGACTCTTTAAACATTTGATACCTCCTGCAGTCACAATATATTTCTCAGCTTCCCTTACCTGCTGCAGACTGTTACCCCTCCAGCTCCCTTCTCTTCAGTCTCTGTAGTTTCTCTCTTTCTCTTAGTACTACAGAATAAAATATTTTCCATGCCCCTGAAGAGTTGGTAACATCATCCCATAAATTTCAACTGTACCTCAGGCACTACTAGATCACAAATATTTTTTGAAGTATTCGTTCACTGACTAGACATCTAACTTCTGCTAAGCAAATAAGTTTAACCTCCTTACACAGAAAATACATTCCTTTTAGCAGCTTATTCAGGAAAAAAAAAAGGTTCCTTTACAAGCTATTTTTGGTTGAGAGAAAATGCATTCATCCCAACAGAGCTTGTTCTCTAACAGGTCACTTTCCAGTTACATATTCTTTTTTGAAGCAGTGGAAGTCATGCCTTTGAAAGGGTTCCTGCTTTATCCCAGATTCATTTAAAAGAGTTTCACATGTCAACTGCAAGATGCATTTCCTCGCTTTTGAATTCTCTTTCATGTATTTACCCTTTTCTGCTATTTGTGTTGTCTATTCACATTTTTTCAATAAAAATCAATATAAAAATCAAGCTAAGGAAGATAAATAACAGGGATTCACTGCATTCCTGTGCAGTTCGCTGACTGCATGATAAACACGCTCAACAAATTTCAGGCTCTACTGGTTCTCTTTAAAGTTCAAAACCAAATAATTTTACATTTTTCTTGCAAAAATTCTCTAAGCACCCTCCCACTTAGATGGCAGGTTAGTCATGCCAGGACTGAAAACATCTCCTTGCAACGGATGACCACTCTCTCCAGCTTAAGACAATTAACATTCATTATAGTGACAACTGGTCCCTTTTTTTTACTTGGCATTAAATTTGTTTTTCTGAAATTTACCCCAAATTGTTGTGCTTTAGCATGTCAATGCATAATTTTTATCAAGTGTACCTTGATAAAATCCGCTAGGCCTTGTCTGTGCTGGAGTGTCACCATGGATTAGTTTGCTCACTTTATTTGCAGCAAGTTACCTATATCAAATTGAAATGCATCTGTGAAACTCTTCTATGTCATCCTAAGATATTTTCCTTGTTAATCGTTGCATCCACAACTTTACACTTGTTTGAATTAGCTGCTCAGCATTCCAAGCATTTATCATGTGGTGCAATGTTAAATCACTCAGGTCTATAATTTTCAGCATGCTGTGGCATGTTTACAAGAAACTACAGGAATCCTGGGACTGAGGTCAAGCAAGTAGAATCCTCAGAGCCTTCTGTCCCACCAGGACTGCTTCCCAGCTGCAATCCAGGAGCCGTGAAAGGATCTGTGATTTGGAGAGTCATCAGTGCAATCCATGCAGCAGACAAGAATTTTCAGCATGGATTTTGTCCCTCGGTTTCCATGGATCAGGCTGGTAAAATCCCACCTGAGCCAACAGACAACATTTTGGCCAAAAAGTGAGGGGATTTAGCCAATCCTCCCGTGCAGCAGGACAGTAGTGTAGGAGCCAAGGAGCAATGCCAGGTGCCAGACTGCTGCCCAGTATGGGCTACTGTAGCTGGATACAAGGCCATGGAGAAGGGGTGTTCATGCACTGCAGGCGTCTCCCTGGATCAGGTTCCCATTCACTGTACCATATTTTGGAGTAGGGAAAAAAAAAAAAGGAACATGGAGAAAAGTCCAGAGAAAGACTCAGGGGAATTAAGAGTTTATTTAATTCAGCACAGAATGACCTAAGTTGGAAGGGACCCACAAGGATCATTGAGTCCAACTCCTATCCCTACATAGGATCACCTCAAAATTACACCATGTGTCTGAGGGCGTTGTCCAAATGCCTCTTGAATACTGTCAGGCTTGGCAACATGAATACTTCTCTGGGGAAACTGTTCCAGTGCTCCATCACCCTCTATGTGAAGAACCTTTTCCTAATATCCAACCTTAAACTCCCCCGGCACATCACCCTGACATTCCCTTGGGTCCCATGATGAAAACTCAGTAGAGAAAAGGTTTATGGGGCAAAAGAAGAGCCTTTATAACAGGGCAAGTCTCCTCCTGCCAGGGCCCTTTACCAAGAGCCCCCTTTATGACACTGAAAACCCCATGGACCTTCTAGGCCACCTATGCGAGTTCTGCCCTGGTCCTGCCCCCATGGAGCCTAGTGAGCCCCCACCTGCCCCAAGGCCAGTTCCCACCCATCCACCTGCCTGCCAGGGGAGCACTGCAGGTGGAACATGAGCCAACAGTGTGCCCTGGCAGCCAAGAGGGCCAACCATGTCCTGGGATCAACCCTGGCATTGCCAGCCAGTGGTGGGAGGTGATTGTCCCTCTCTACTCTGCACTGGAGCAGCCCCACCTTGAGTATTGTGTGGAGTTTTGGGCACTGCAGTGTAAAATGGATATAAAGCTGCTGGAGAGTGTCCAGAGGAAGCCACAAAGCTGGTGAAGGGTCTAGAGGAGAAATTGCACAAGGAGTGGCTGAAGTCACTTGATCTGTTCAGCCTGGAGGACACTGAGGGGGGACCTCATGACAGTTTACTCTTTCCTTACAAGGGAAGGAGGAGGAGGAGCAGACACTGACCTCCTCCCTCTGGCGACCAACGATAGGACTAGAGGGAATGGCAGGATGATGTGCCAGGGGAGGTTCAGGTTGGATATTAGGAAAAGGTTCTTCACACAGAGACTGGTGGAGCACTGGAACAAACTCCTAGGGGAGCAGCCATGGCACCAAGCCTGACAATGTTTGACCAGGGAAGTTATTGTGTCCCTGTTCTTGGCATTGGTGAGGCTGCACCTTGAACAATGGTTGAACAGTTTTGGGCCCCTCCTTACAAGAAAGACATTGAGGTCCTGGAGTATGACCAGAGAAAAGCAGCAAAGCTGGTAAAGGGACTGGAGTGGAGAACAAGTCTGATGAGCAGGAGCTGAGGGAACTGGGGTTGTTTAGCCTGCAGAAGGGGAGGCTGAGAGGAGACCTTATAACTGTCTACAGATGCCTGAAAGGAGGTTGTATTGAGGTGAGTGCTAGTCTCTTCTCCCAAGCGATAGAATCATAGAATCACTAAGTTGGAAAAGACCTCTCAGATCATTGACTCCAACCATTCCTATCAAACACTAAACCATGCCCCTCAGCACCTCGTCTACCTGTGCCTTAAACACCTCCAGGAATGGTGACTCAACCACCTCCCTGGGCAGCCTATTCCAGTGCCCAATGACCCTTCCTGTGAATTTTTTTTCTGATATCCAGCCTGAACCTCCCCTGGTGGAGCTTGAGGCCATTCCCTCTTGTCCTGTCCCCTGTCACTTGGGAAAAGAGGCCAGCACCCTCCTCTCTACAACCTCTTTTCATATAGTTATAGAGAGCAATGAGGTCTCCCCTCAGCCTCCTCTTCTCCAGGCTAAACAACCCCAGCTCTCTCAGCTGTTCCTCATATGGCCTGTTCTCCAGCTTCGTTGTGCTTCTCTGGACTCGCTCCAGAGCCTCAACATCCTTCTTGTGGTGAGGGGCCCAGAACTGAACACAGTATTTCAGGCAATAGCACAAGAGGGAATGGCCTCAAGTTGCAACAGGGGAGGTTCAAACATGACATTAGGAAAGATTTCTTCACCGAAAGGGTCATTGGGCACTGGCAGAGGCTGCCCGGGGAGGTGGTTGAGTCCCCACCCCTGGAGGTGTTTAAAAGACGGGTAGATGAGCTGCTTGGGGATGTGGGTTGGCGGTGAACAGGCATGGTTGCACTCGATGACCTCAAAGCTCCCTTCCAACCAAGCGACTGGACAACGCCTTCACACACACGGTGCGAACGCTGGGGTTCAGCTGGACACAGCGATCCTCGGGGCTCCCTCCCAGCTCGGGTCACGCCGTGACTCCCTGCGATCCCGCGAATCGCTCGCTCCGCCTCCCGCGCGCCGCGGTCTCTTGGGCCGCGCCGGCTGCCGTAGCCGGGGGTTGACGGGCGGGGGTCGCGCGCCGGGCCGGGCCGGGCCGGGCGGCCGCCATGGCGCAGAGCGGGCCGAGCGTTACGCTGTCCCTCACGCTGCCTATCACCTGCCACATCTGCCTGGGGAAGGTAACGCGGGGGGGGGGTCCATCCGCGACGGGCCCCGCTGTGGCCCGCGGGCCTGACCGCGCCGGGTTGGTCGCTTTGAAAGGGCCGCGAATCTGCGCTGGGAGGGAAGTTGGGGCGGGGCATCTCTTGTCCACGGGGTGGGGGGTGTACGTGTGTGTCTTGGGAGGTGGGGAAGAGTCTGTATGGGGGGCTGTATATGTGGGGGAGAGCGTGTGTATGTGGTGGGGAGCATGGTGGTGTGTATGTGTGTGTCTGGTGGGGTAGGGGGTGAGTAGGGGGAGGGTGTATGTGAGGGAGTTTATGGGGGTGGGCGGTGTATGTAGGGGGCTGGAGGGATGTATATGGAGGTGTTGAGGTGGGGCCTCTTCTCCCAGGTGACAGGGGACAGTACGAGAGGGAATGACCTTAAGCTCTGCCAAGGGAGGTTTAGGCTGAACTTCAGGAAAAGATTCTTCACGGAAAGGGTCATTGAGCACTGGAACAGGCTGCCCGGGGAGGTGGTTGAGTCACCCTCCCTGGAGGTGTTTAAGGCACGGGTGGACGAGTTGCTGAGGGGCATAGTTTAGTGATTGATGGGAATGATTGTTCTTGATGATCTGGTGGGTCTATACCAAACTGGTGGTTCTATGATTCTGTGATTCTATTTGGAGGAGGTGTATGTGGGAGGGGAGCATATGGATGTGTGTGTGTACGTGGGGAGGGGGTGTGTATGTAGGGGAGTGTAGGTGGGGGGAAGTGTATATGGGTGGGGGTGTATGGGTGCGAGTGTTTTGGGGGTCTGCATGGGGGCGTATATGAGGGGGAGTGTGGTGATGAGTGTGTGTCTGTATTGTGTTGGGGGTGTGTGGGGTGTGTATATATGTGGGGGGTGTATTGGGGGTTTATGAAGAGGAGTGTATGTTGGGGGTACATAGGGAGGGGTCTGTGGGAGAGGGGTTTATGGGGGGCTGTATATGTGTGTATATGATGGGGTGTGTGTATGTGGGTGGGGTGCACTGAGAGGGGTGCATGGTGCTGGAGGTGAGTCTTCTCCTTGGGGTGTGATGGGGGTTCCCCTCTCGGGGAGAAGAGGATTTCCCACACAGGGGCTGGCCTGGCTCAGTGCCAGGTTTATTCCCTCTTGGGAAGTAGGAGCCTCCCAGGAGTCCTGAGAGGGGGCTGGGCCCTGGTGCCCCAAACACCAAAACGTGGGTGTATGGCTCCCAGGGTGATGGATTTGGTGGGGTTTTTTTTATTATTTTTTATATCTATAGGAGCTGGAACATTTTTAAATATTGGGTGAGTGTGTATTTAAGCCTGGTGCTGTGTGGGCGAGAACAAGTGAAACAGAGAGGGGGATGGGTAACCGAGTGGATTTTAAAAGTATTGAGCAATGCTGCAGCATTCTGGAGAAAAAGTTTGCATTTCCTCTTTCTGACCCTTTCTCTTCTCCCCGGGAAGTGAAGGGCTCTTGCTAGTCTGTTCTTTAAAAGCCCCCAGAGCTAATTTCGTAGCTGTCACTAATTGCCACTCAGATGCTTTGCTTATTGCCCACTGCTCTTTTTTTTTGTTTTGTTTTGTTTTCTTGTTTCCTTGCTTGTCAAAACAAAACAAACCTCTTATAGCACAACAGTAATAAGGGAGGGAATAACCTGTTATGTTTGTACTCTGTCATTTGCTGTCCTTTTCTTTCTACCTCACCTGGCCTTTACTCTGAAACCTTTTCTGTTGGAGTGGTAACACAGAACAGGCACATTAGGTGTATAAAGTAGATGTAGGCTGATAGTGAGGGTAGTCAGACACCTCCCTTTTCTCAGCTCTCTTAACTTTGTCAGGGAGTGATGTTTTTAACAACCGTGTTTATTCATTTTTTGGCTTTTCTATGGAAGCTAAGCCAGATTTCCAGGCTGTGGTCCTGTTGCATCTCCTTTTCTCTTTTTCTGTTTAATGAAGATGGAGAAGAATGTAATGCAGAGTGGATACTCTAGAAAAAGAGGAGAGCAAAATCAAACTTGACGAGGCGTTTACTATTTGGATGATCCTAGTGACTTTTGAATCAAAAAGCTTGGTAGGTTCCTTGGGTGTTTACTCATATCTTGCTGGATTATTTTAGGCTACTGTTTCATACCTCCACCTTTTCTGGAGTTGGTCAGAAATTTACATTGCTACATTTGTACTAGAAGAGATTTCCACACTCTTCTTACTTGGTATCTTGCACCGAGGTCATACATTAACATGATACAAGTGAATCTACTGATGATATCTGTAATAAAGATATTTAAAGGTTTTCCTTTTTAGATGTGTGAAAATGTTGAAGTTTTGCCCATGTTGACAGCTCTGGTTGTCCTTTTTTTTGTTTGTTTGTTTGTTTTAATACATGTCTTTGTCTCTAGCTTGGAACATCATTGAAAAACTTCATCAGAAAAAGCTCTTGTCTTTTCAAGAGTAAGGTTAGAGGAAGAAAAAATGTTATTTGGTTTAAATTTGAGAGGATTTGTCTTGTCTTATGGAGGAAGCAGAAAGTGTCATGAAGGATTGACATATTCTAATGCGTATGGGGTTTTCAGCATAGGCTTCAAATTGAGTGAAAGGTCCACCCTACAATCAGAATGTATGTATTGCTAGCTCCACAAAATTTGCAAAGGACTGACTGCAAAATAGAAACTATTCACTAGGGAATGACAAGAGATATTGAAGAGAAATTCATTCAATAACGTTGACCACTCAGTTTTTAATGAAGCAGAAATCTTAGGAGGCGAGGGGAGGAACATTAGCTGATTTTATTGGTCTGAACAGTGTCATAAAGAATATTGGCAAGATGTGCAAATAACCATTTATAATAAGAGTTAATTGCTTGAATAAATTTTGTGTTTGTTACCTGAATGTTCTTTTAACGTGATCTGTACTATGTTTTAGCATATCTCTATTCACAATTAGTGAGCAAATCAGAAGCCATCTGCATCAGGCTGTTAGATTTACTCATCCTAGAATGACTGAAGGTGTCTCCTGTTGGTTTTGGTGTTGACAGACAGTTTGCTTGGGCTCTAGTACTCAATTCTCAGTGTGTTGAAACCGCCTAGGATGTCTGAGGATTGGTTCACTGGTATCTGTGTGCCTGCCTCTCCACTAATACTGCTTGAAGGTCCAGAAGGACCTTCAGGCCTTCAAAGCAACATAAATATGTACAGGATTTGATTTTGATCTATATAGGAATTGTGTTATGTGTCAGGAAAAATTAGGAAATTGCTCAAAATCACCTAGCTGATAAAGCCTTCCCCAAAAGCTGTAGTCTCTCTAGGTATTATGCTCGATTAAGGATCTGAAACTGTGCTGTAATTCAAGTGCAATAAGTATGTGGCAATATCCCACCCCTGGGCTTGTCACAGTCGGTGGCTAAGGGACTCAATGAAGGGTAGCAGCACCCCCAGCCATTGTGTGACATTTCAATAGCAGCTTCTGTGTTGCAGTGCAGATTGCTTTTAGTGGCTCCTGAGCCAACAGAAGTATAAACCTCAGCCATGGAATGAAACTTGTAAAGGTGTGTAAATCAGAAGCAGTGTACCCTGGAGAGAAATAAACGTGAGTTACTATTTTGCTAGCAATATGGAGTAATCATTCACTTACAGGAAGTGTGCTTCCATGTCAGGTTTGGGGTAAGTGAGGGTCTCGTGCTCTCCGAGGAGGAGACCTGCGCTACTGAAGTGTCTTTTCCTGTTTGGGTTATTTTATGTTATTCTACTCTGTTTCTTATCATCATCACCCACATAACTACTCTCAGGCTGCTTCTGAATAAGAAAGTATGGCTGGAGGAAAGTTGAAAGGATTATCTTGAACTTGGCTTTTAAGTGCAGCATGGTAGTATTTAGGGTAATGGATACTGATAATTCCGTGTCTCAGATAATTCTGTGTCTCAAAATACATTTCTTGGACAAGGATAGGATGGAAGAAAAGTAAATAATTACTTCTAAGACTGTTAACAGATACTGTTACATTTTAAGAGATTTAGAGTCATTAGAATCATTAAGGTTGGAAAAAAAACCAAGATCATCAAGTCCAACTGTCCAGCCTTTTGAGAGTGTATATTACAGTAGACTGTAACAGAAGCTGCAATAAGGCATAGATATAGGGGAGGTCTTTTTCTTCAGTATTGTATTTGATCTCTCTTCAGTACATTTAATTTAAAACATGGTTTATAGTTAAATGACAAGAGAGAATAATGCATTTTCATTAATATTTTGTAAAAGTTTGTTTACTCTGCTGTTTTGAAAGGGGAGGGAAAGCTTCTCGAAAGGATCTGTGTCTGATTGGAATATTTAATCCTTCAGTTAGCTTCCCCATTCTTGAGTAATGACTTATTTAGGAGCAATGCATATCTAGCAGGAGGCTTGAATTACTGATTGCTGGTTTATGTTTCCGCTCTGTGGTTTTAGCTCTTATTCTTTTTAAAGCTGATTTCCATGAAGCTGATTATGTGCAGGCTAGAGTTAATCTGTAATACTATCCATTTCAGTGACACCTCTTCCAAGGCAAAGTGTTGGCTGTTGCCAGGAGCAGTCCCTCATTCCCTCACTTCTGGAAATCAGTTACTGTATGTCTTTTGATCACATTCTGCCTAGGGAGGTGAATGCATTACACTGGAGTGGGTAGATGCAGTTCTTGGAGGTTGTAGGGTGAAGGAAGGGTGTCTGTCATGCTTGAGTATTAATGAGCTCCTGGAATCAAGGACCTTCGTTTTAAAACAATGGTTACAGCTTTGGTACCTTCAATAATAGGGAAGTTTGGTCTTTTAAGTCCAGAGGTCACTCTTAGATAGCCTCATGAAACAACAGTATCTCTTTCCTGCAATACCAGGCATGCACTGAGGTAGTGTATTTTCATATTCTGTTACCTGAAAGAGTCTTAGTGTACTCATAGTGGCTTTCTGTTTGTTTTCTATTTTCCCCTTAATACTAAAAGGTCCGTCACCCAGTCATCTGTGTCAACAACCATGTCTTCTGTTCCATTTGTATTGAAGTGTGGCTGAAGAACAATAATCAGTGCCCAGCTTGCAGGATTCCCATCACACCTGAAAATCCTTGCAAGGAAATTATAGGTAAGGGCAACTTTAGACTTCAAAATAACTTCCTAATGTTTACTGCTGGAAGAGGTTCTTTTGAGTCCAAAGATGTGTGGATATTTTGTCCTCTGTGGTTTTTTTCACCAGTGTCTAAGGAAGATATGCCTTTAAATCTTTCCAGAAGCATACATAATAGCTACAGGGTAAAAATTTCAAAGATCATGTGTACATTAGTGCCTGGATTATTCAAAGGCAGCAAGTACCCCATGGTTCTAATGATGTTGTCGTTTAAATGGTCAGATAGTGCCTTTTCCTGAAAAAATGCATTATACTTGAAGTACTCTACCTATGCACTGCAACCTGTTGAGCTAAGACAATAGCATTTAGCTGAGAAATAGTGTATTTAGATTCATAATCTCAAATGAGCATTTGGTCTTTCTTTTTTCTTTTATTTGTTTGTTTTGTTTTGTTCACCATTTCTTCCCCTTTGCTTTATTTTTGAGAAAATGTCTCCCAGCTTAGAAGTAAGACAAAGGATCCTGAATGAGGATCCAGACTCCTCAGAGCTAGGGGAAATACTGTGATCTTTATTTGATGTGAAATGTTTGCTCTGCTACTTAGTTCTGAGAGAAAAACATATCTGAACAATCTCACTTTAGAAGCTTGCTCTGTCTTGTAGTAATTAAACGTATGCTTGATTCACACACCCTTAGCTCTGTTTTAATAGTATGTTCTTGAATAAGATAGGATTCTGTCAAGGAAAATACAAAATTTAAAAGTTGTCTTCCTGCTGTGAGGCAGGATTTTGACTTCTAAACACTACTAATAGTTAATCCTCTTGAACCTGTTCTAGAAATAAAAGGACTTTAAATCATCTGCCATAGTAGGTTGGTCCAATATTAGCTGTATATGTAGTTGATAATATGAAAAGTGCTATAAAGTGGATTACCAGTATTGAATTGACTGGAAAAGAAATAATACTGGTGTTTCTTTCATCCTGTGCTGCTTTAGGAGGAACAAGTGAAAGTGATCCTATATTTAATCCGACAGTCAGAAAGCATCTACGTAAAACGAGGCTTGAATTGCTTCACAAAGAGTATGAGGTAAGGACATAGTGTTGTGAGTTTCCAGATGAACTGCAACTGTTAAATTACAACTGGTGCTCTTGCTTTGAGTCCTATACTTTTCAGCTTTAGTAGAGATTTATACTGGATCTACATGACACTCGGCTGCGTTAAAATTCCACCTTCTGGCTAATATTATGACAGAGCATTTCCTGGTGCTTAAAGTGGTCTCGCTTAAAGACATGATGATATTCTTTCTATGCCCCATGTAGCCAAGTACAACCAATTCTATAGTTTTGTGGGTATTCCACCCCTGAGTTGTATAGTAGGGTTTCCTTTATGCGTATTGGATGTTGGGGGATTTTTCTTTTGTCTTCAGAACAAATGCAAACATTTTCTGAAGTAATTCCCTGTTGCTCAGGGACACTACATTCCTTTTTAAAGAATACTACCCACTGTAACCTTCTGGCATAGGTTAATTTTTATAATTGTTGCTTAATTGTTTTCTGTGAATGAGTGCTTGGAAGCTTATCTCCACTCTCAATATGGGAAAAAATCCTCTCTTAGGAACAAGGTGAAAAGGTGCTAATAAGGAATATGCTTAGTTTGTTTTCACAGCTGTTGTTTCCTTAGTAGCAGCAATGTGAAGACATTGCATATTTTGCAAGGAAACCTTTCTCAGGGAGGAGAATGAGAGAAAGGAAATTTACACTATATATCTAATACTCAGGAAACAAGGACTGTCTTCTATGACAAGCTTGGCTGTAGCACAGCTTCTTTCATACCCGGTGAAAGGAGGAGTCGGGAAAAGGAGGCTTCCTGCTTTTCTATTGAATCAACTCCAAAATCACACAGATAAGCACAGGATAACATAAATCTCTTTAAAAAACTAATTCTAAAATTGTTGTTCTCATGCTAAGAGGGAAAAAAAAAAGCTTGACTATTTGTGCAAATATGACTTGAATTTATGTAAATGCTGTATGTGCCTCCTTTAGTAATCTGACCTTCAGCAACTCAAGTATTTAAGTTGGTGTAGAAGACATTTTCAGGATAAATTATTTCTTTTATACCTTTAACAACAAGCTTTTGGAGGGTTTTGCTTCTCTTTGACTTCAGACCAATACAGCTAAGAGTTTTGTTTTTGAGAGTCTTTCCTAAGATGTTGCTCTTTCCTGTAGCTGGAGCAACCTCTTCCAGGCAGCGTTCTGCCCATTTTGAATCTTGAAACTAACTCTCAACATTGAACATGTGGTGTCTCAGAATGATATAGGAGAAATATTCTCAAGTAACAGCAAATGAGTCAGCAGAGGGTGACCTTAAGAACATTCTTGATACAGGAAATCGTCCCACAGAATGCCCTAATAATAGATTCAGGTTACTGAATGCTTTGAAGCTTTTGTTCTGCCCACCAGTTTATTCAGGGTCCTTTATGTAGTCAGGGGATTCCCTTCACTAAAATCTTCACTATGTTTGAGTGTGCAGGTTGATTAAAATCCTGCCTAGAGCACAATGCATAAATGTACTTGGATATGTGTGAGAGTGAAGGCATCATCTCTGATTGCCAGAACCCATGTTTTTAAAGTGCTGTGGGAACTTGCCAGTATTATTTAATTAATCTTGTGTGTTATTTTAATTTCTATGAATTTCTGACATCTTTAGGATGAAATAGAATCCCTACAAAAAGAAGTGGAAGATCTTAGAGGGAAAAATCTCAGTTTACAGACACAGCTGAAATCTCTTCTGGATCCTACGTCATCATGTTTGTCTTGCCAAAATGAGGAAACTAGCCAGTCAGCAAATGAAGCAAGTACCAGTGGCCCAGAAACCTCAGAGGAATGGAGCAAAAAGCTGAAAGCTGCTAATGATATGTATGAAAAAGTGATGGATAATGTGGAAAAACTAAAGGAGGTAATAAATTAATAAATACATTTCTTCAGTTATGTGTTAGTTAAACAGGAGTGAGGGCTAGCCTGATCTCTGGGTAATTCATAGATCCAGAAGAAAGAGGTAACAATTGAATTCCGGTGATGGCTGGGATATCATAGTATTTCCATATAGCCTTACAAGTGTCAGATGTTATTGCTTATTCTAGTGAGTCTTGTGTGTGACTCTTCTTCAGCTCCTCTATCACTCTGTGACTGAGTAATTGGATTATAGTAGCACTTGTCACCAGTATTGATGACCGGAGTTTTCTGACTTGCAATAATCTATATAATATATCTATTTTGCGGCATTCAGTGGCCAAAACAGTACAGTTGGCTGAGGCACATTTTGCACTATTGCCCTCCTTGCTAGCCAATATTTTTGGTGCAATTTGCTGAGACAGAGTAACTTTACCCTTTGACTACAGATAGGCAAGCTTCAGCATTTTATGACCAGAAGATCCTTTACTGGATCCAGTAGCTTTTTAGGGTATCTTGAATGTCATATAAAAAATAAACCTGATACTGCAGAAGGAGGTGTGCAGAAGATATGTGAAAATGCATCTAAATAAAAATATCTTGCAAAAATCTATCTGTGGGCACCAGAAGGATCACCTCAAACGTTGTAGAAGAGTTTGAAAAGCAAGGTAGAAAGAATGGGACTTGCATTTATTCAAAATGTTCCTTTATTTCTTCTATTAACAGTCCTGGGTTGCCTTCTGCAAAACCAAAGCATTATGAGCTTAGAACATCATTTGATTATTTCTTTTGTAAGCATTAATAGTGTTGACACTTCCTGCACTACAGACTCAGAGGCCCACATTATACTTTTCTGCCATTCCATTGTTGTTAATGGGACGCTTCTATATTGGCCTCTGTGTAGCCTAAAGCAAATGCTGGCCCTGTGTGGTAAACACTAAAAGGAATAAACTGAGTCTCCAAAATTAGCTTTTCAAATACTCTAGCTAGATTTGGCCATCAGCTTTACAGGCTGGGACACATCATCTGCCTAAGAAGATTCCAGGAGCTTCAGAGTGACTTGTAGATGGCAAAAGGGGATTCATAGCAAGGGGTTCTTGTCTGCATAATATTTTTTGGTTTGTTGTTTCTCTTCTGCAAAGTTAAACTGTACTGCCTCTATTTTTTCGTGCTGACTAAGGTTTTTAACTTTTTTTCCCAGGTAAGTAAAAAAGAAGAATAAACCAGGGACTGAGAGAGGGATGTATTTAGTGTTTTTTTTTGGTATAACTTCAGCTTCAAGAAGAAAAAGGGTTTAAGTTTATGGAGTCTGAATTTGGTTAAGGGTTAAATAAGAATAGAGGTTTTAAGGACCAATTATTTAGGTTGGAAAAGACCTTTAAGATCATGGAGTCTGACACTCTTCCCATCTGTTCCCTATTCAACAGCTGTTCAATTCCAGAAGTCCCTAAAGTCACTTGGCTCTTCTTTTAGACCTGTTTCACTTCTGAATGTACACTGACCAACCTCAGTCTGAACAGCAAGGCCTTTTCCTTACATGCACTCAATCTGGAACCAGAAACCTTCTTATCCCCTGAAGTACCTGACCGAGGAGCTTCAACCCATCGCTCCCCAGTGAGACAGGATCCATCAGAAAATATGGTTGCCATCACATTCTTTTTAAAACCAGAGTGAGTGAGGAAATAGCAGCCACTTAATGTCCTAGTGCCTCCTGAAACAGGGCTTATTACTCTTGAGTGGAGTCATAACAAATATAGAAGTGGTACTACAAAGCCAGCAGCAGAAATACTAGACAAAGTATACTCATTAATAATGCAGTTACATGAATTCATTACTCTAGACATGCTGCAAGTGGGGATCCCTTGCAGATTACTGGCTTGGAAGGCAGAGCACTCTCTGGAAGAAGGACATCAAAGAGACTCAGTCTTGCTTTGCCATGTGCCAGGTGGAGGCTGTGCCTACCAATTGTATGAAAGTCATGCAGTTTCTTGTTTGATTATGTGGCTGGGGGAACTGTGTCTCTGGAAGGCCTTGACCACGTCACATGGTTTAATGCTTCTTTGGAAATTAGGTGTTCTGGATTCTTACCCATTGCTTTCAGGGTGGTTTTTTGTGCTTTTACTTGGGCACCCCTTTCCCATTACTTCTTTACCAGAAGTCTCTATTTACTTTCTGCCCCTAATAATATTATGGTGGTTGAGAGTAGGGGGTGCTGGTATTTGTTTATTTTTCTGCTTCATTCCGCCTACCTCCCACTGTCTTAGCCTTCCCTGAGGAGGTTGCTGGGGATACTTGTATAAACATTTAGGGTTTTCTGTGTGTCTTCTTGCACATTTTAGTGCTTGTGAAAAAATACGTTTCATTCTTGAGCCCAACTGCCTAGCTTCTTCAGATCTAACTCTAGATTGTACTTTTATTATGTGGGAGCGTCATCTAATTAAAGCTGTGAATTATGAGTCCTGGACTGGTGGTGCAATTTTCAGTGTAGGAAGATTGAGTAGACTATGAAGTACAAAGAGTATTTTCTACTTGTTAGGATTGTGTCAGTAATTGTTTTGAGACATGGCAGCAGGAAAACTTCCCTTTATATGAACTATCTTGTTAATAAGGGTATCCACTGAACTAAGAAGAAGGAATTGACCTCAATTCCAGAAGTAGGAAGGGTTCTGAATCAGAAGGCTTAATCGCAATGTGCTGGAAGGAAGTGAAAAAAGACTGCAAGTAGCTTGTTGTAATGGATTTACATACATAGGATAACTATACTTTAAAAAAACCAAAGTAACCTTACTCAAATTTGGAGTGGAGGAAGCTGTTCAGCATTAGTTTTGCTGATACCTGCACATTGTAATGTTAATGTACTTAAAGTATTTAGTCATGTGGAAAAGAAAAAACATGGAAGTGCCATTAGTACATCTCCTTAATGACTTTCTGTACTAACTAACATAGCTGTGTTTATTTCCCTAGATAGGACACTTGCAATGTATTTTGGGAATATAAATAAAAAATGTTTGTTCGTTATTCAGTTTTGCAAGCCATTTCCCATGGTGATTTTTAAGTGGTGTCCCTGTCAGAAGGCTGTTTCCTGCCTTCACATTCCTAGTTCTGTCTCTTTAAAAAGGAGAAACAGCTTGTCCTATAAATATTAGAAGTAATTTCTGTTTTACTGTATACTTATTTTTTTCTTTTTCTTTTCCTTAGGCAAATAAGAAACTGAGCATGGAAAACAATAGCCTTTTAAGAGAGAATTTGCGACTAAAAGCTGAAGTTGATAGTAGATCACCCCAAAAGTATGTGAATATTTTAAAAGCTACCATATTTTATTTATAGACTATTTAACTGCTGTATGATTTTAACGTAAAACTGCGGTGGTGTGCATGGTGTTGCATGTATGCTTACAGGTAGACTTTGGAATTTTTGTCCTCGTAGGCTTAGGTGACAAATGCAACTTGGAGAATAGCAGCAAGGCTACAGTAATGGAATATGACATGACTACAAGCGCTATTCCTTGTGTTACCTGGATAGTATTGAAATACTGGATTCATTAGTTGAGTTCTACAGTTAACTTTTGTTGTTAGGAAATTTCTAAATCTGATCTGTTACTGAGTGCAGAGATTCTGGTTGTTTGTGTTTGGGTTTGGTTTGTTCTTCCTTTTGCTGTCCTCAGGGTTTATTCTTTAGACTTAGGCTCACTGTTCAAGGAAAGTACCTCATAGCTTTGTGTCTGGGCAAGATATGAAGAACCAAACTTCTGCAGCATAAGAATATCATTCCCAGAACTGACACCTGTGTTTAATACTGTCTTGCACAGTTAAAATGTCAGTGATAATGACCTGAGAAAGCTGAAACTTTACCATACTGATTACAGCTGTATGATAACATACATGATCTTGAAAGTACTTTGAGAAGCAACATGTTCATATTTTTAAAGTTTCATTCCTTCCTTTCACTCTTTTTACCATTTTTCTCTGTTGTTTGATTTAGAACTGAGAAAACTTAAGAGCAGCATTGGCCGAAGGTTTATACAGTGTTTTTGAAGAAGGAGGCTGGGGGCTACGTGTGTTATGTGAGAAGAGGGCTCTCTGGATTTTGTTCTAGTTCACAACTTGCTTACTGGAAGATGAAATTCATTCTTTTAAAGAGCTTCCTTGCCAGACTGCTTGTCATTCAAGACCACAGGAAAGAAGATCTATGATCCCTGTGCTATGCTGCTAAATGCATACAAGTACATTCTACCCCAAAGTCTCCTGATAAAGGAGATAGAACCCCCGTTTAAGGTCTTGGCAGTGGAGCAGGCTTTAATGGCATGGAATATCTTTTCCCCATAAGATTTGAGAATAAGTTGACAGAGATGGCAAATATAAAAAGTAAATATATATAACTAAATAAATTCTAGAAAAGAGGAGCTAGAAGAGACCAGATCATCTAATGTGATTTTACTTTACTGATGTCAGAGAAACTCCCCAGTGGAGAGAATTTCCATTTCTTCTAGGTTGTGCACACTTTACCATCCTGTTGCTCAGAAAAAAAAATGGTATCAGGGAGGGAGAAGGGAGAATTAGTCTTTGTTGCAATTATTTTCCCTTATTTCGCCAGTGTGGCTGAAATGAATAGCCAATCACTTTTTTCTTTAGAAGTATGGATATAGCCAAATGTTATTAGAAACTGGACAGTGTCAAGGTTGGAGGACATTGAGGGTTGGAGGATGCCTGGGGCAAAGGGATCATGAGATAATGGAGTTCTCAGTGCTGGGTGAGATGAAGGAGGAGGGTAGCAGAACAGTCGCGCTCAACTTTCAGAGAGCAGACTTTGGACTGTTCAGAAGGCTGGTCGGAAAAGTCCCATGGGAGGCGCTCCTTAAGGACAAGGGAGTCCATGAGGGCTGGGCACTCTTCAAGAAGGAACTCCTAGCAGCTCAGGAGAAAGCCGTCCCCATGTTCCGGAAAAGTAGCTGGCGGGGTAAGAAACCAGTGTGGTTGAGTAGGGAGATCCTCAGAGACGTCAATAAGAAGAGGAAGGTCTATGACCTTTGGAGAAAGGGGCAGGCATCCTGGGTGGACTATAGGGAGGAAGCGAGAACGTGCAGGGAAAAAATCAGGAGGGCTAAGGCCCAAATAGAAATCAGATTGACCAAGTCTGTGAAAGACAATAAAAAAATCTTTCTACAAATATATCAACAGTAAAAGGAGGGCTAGGGAGAATCTCCAGTCCCTAGTAGATGCAGATGGAACAACAGTAACGGGATGAAGACAAGGCTGAAGTGCTCAATGCCTACTTTGCTTCAGTCTTTAACAGTAAGGAGAGTTGTCCCCTCTGTGCACAACCCCAGGGGTTGGAGGACCAGAATGAGATTCCCACGATCCAAGACAATGTGGTTAGAGACTTGCTTGCCCAACTAGACACCCACAAGTCTATGGGGCCGGATGGAGTCCACCCAAGAGTTTTGAGGGAACTGGTGGATATGCTTGCCAAACCCCTTTCCATCATCTTCCAGCGGTCATGGGTGACTGAGGAGGTACCACTGGACTAGAGGCTGGCTGACATCGTGCCCATCTATAAGAAGGGGCACAAGGAGGATCTAGGGAACTACAGGCCTGTCAGTCTGACCTCAGTACCAGGGAAAGTCATGGAGCGGATGATCCTGAGTGCTATCATGAAGCACTTGCAAGAGAACCGGGTGATCAGGCCCAGTCAGCGTGGGTTCACGAAAGGCAGATCTTGCCAAACTAACCTGATCTCCTTCTATGACCAAGTGACTAGACTCTTGGGTGAAGGAAAGGCTGTGGATGTGGTCTTCTTGGACTTTAGTAAAGCCTTTGATACAGTTTCTCATAGCATTCTGCTTCGGAAACTGTCGGCCTCTGGACTGGACAGGTGCACAATCTCCTGGGTGGAAAACTGGTTGGATGGCCGGGCCCAGAGAGTGGTGGGAAATGGAGTTAAATCCAGCTGGAGGCCAGTGACAAGCGGGGTTCCCCAGGGCTCAGTGCTGGGTCCAGCCCTGTTCAATGTCTTTATCAACGACCTGGATGAAGGCATCGGGTGCACCCTTAGCAAGTTTGCAGACGACACTAAGCTGGGTGGAAGTGTGGATCTGCTGGAGGGTCAGGAGGCTCTGCAAAGGGATCTGAACAGGCTGGACTGCTGGGCAGAGTCCAGTGGTATGAAGTTTAACAAGGTCAAATGCTGGGTCCTGCACTTGGGGCACAACAACCCTAAGCAGAACTACAGGCTGGAAGAAGCCTGGCTGGAATGCTACCAGGAGGAGAAGGACTTGGGAGTGTTGGTTGACAGCCGACTGAACATGAGCCAGCAGTGTGCCCAGGTGGTCAAGAAGGCCAACGGCATCCTGGCTTGTATCCGAAACGGCGTGACCAGGAGGTCCTAGAAGGTTATTCCCCCTCTGTACTCGGCACTGGTGAGACCGCACCACGAATCCTGTGTTCAGTTCTGTGCCCCTCACCACAAGAAGGGTGTTGAGGCAGGAGGCTGAGGGGAGACCTTATTGCTCTTTACAACTACCTGAAGGGAGGTTGTGGAGAGGAGGGAGCTGGCCTCTTCTCCCAAGTGACAGGGGACAAGACAAGAGGAAATGGCCTCAAGCTCTGCCAGGGGAGGTTCAGACTCGACATAAGGAAAAAATTCTTTACTGAAATGGTGATTAGGCAATGGAACGGTCTGCCCAGGGAGGTGGTTCAGTCACTGTCCCTGGAGGTGTTTAAGGTGTGGGTGGATGAGGTAGTGAGGGGCATGGTTTAGAGATTGGTGGGAATGGTTGGATTCAATGATCCGGTGGGTCTCTTCCAACCTGGTGATTCTATGATTCTAAGGTCTGTTTTGGAATCCAAATGCCAGATAGATTGACCTGTCTGTGTTTCTACTAGTAAACTTTTCTTCTCAGTCTCCAGAATAAATGTTCATGTCCTACCTGCCTCTTTGGCCTATGCTAACTCTAGAATGGGAATTGAGGACATCAGGCTCAAACTGGGACAGACACAGTTAAAAGACGTTAAGAGTTTGCATGTCTGTACTCTGCTTCTGTTATCTTCAATTTTGGTTTTACTTTGAGCCCAGTGGTCTACTACAAGATTTTATATATACATAATGAAAAATTTGCCCTGGAAGAAACGTTTCAGCATATTCAATTTAGCGGTTTTGATTCACCCTACCTCTACCCATTCAGTTTTAGTCACGTGTTTGAGACTGAGTTTATCCAATTCTTCTAGATAAGTGTGACTTAAGAGAAAATGTAAACCTGTTATGTATTTGACTTTGCTCTGCTCTCAGGGCTCTCCATTTTCTGTGGTTTTCTGAAACAATGCTTATAACTGCATACTAGTTTCCAAATGAAGCCATAATAGCACTGACCAGAGCAGAAAAACTGTCTCACATCTTGCTACAACATCTTATACTGATATCTTGCAATACCTTTATTTGGTGGTTCCTTTTACGTGGCAGTTCAAGCACGAATGGACAGTACTGGTTCTGCTAAGTAGTTCACCTTCCTATTGCATTTTGCATATGTCCCCTTCTATAAGTATGGGGTTTTACCCATTTATTGGCTTTCTTCTGGCTGATATTTTGATGCACATGTAAGACTTAAAACAGTTCTTTTGAATTCAAGTGATGTCCTTCAGATAGTAGGAAGTCTCTCTCTTCTTGGTGTTCCTAGCAGATTTTATAAATTAACTTTAATCCTTGTGGTTGTTAGTCTGGTGAATACCTAGACCCGACCTAGCATCAAGACTTTTTTTTTAAATGTTCTTCCAGTTCTGATGACAAACTTTGATAATATCTAAAAGGTCTTTCAACTAAGCTTCAAACATTGAACAAGAGTTTCAATAAACATTTTTCTTACCTTGCTTATGAAATTAGAATTAAAAGCATAGGCATCAGAGCCCAACAGTGTCACTGTACCTAAACTTTTCTGTGAAGATACACTGATTTGACAGTACAGTTGTCTCTGTGTACCTTATTGAGTATTGTTCAGAAGGTAATATTTTAAAAAAATCTGAATGACTCGCTAGAGCATTTTAAAATAGCTACTAGATTCACTCTTTGTAATTTAGTGTCACTGCCATTGTTTCATTTGTTTCATATTTCTTAGCTTCAGATTGTCACCTATGGGGTTCATGCTTAAACAGCTGGCTAGGTAACTAAGTAAAACTTGTACAAAATTATTTTGAAAGGTTTTGTCAGTGTTCAGTTTCCTTATCCCAAATGGCATTTGTTTTGTGCATAATAACACAGGAGCTAAATATCACAACTTATAATTTGCTTTACAGCAAAGGAAACACTGATGGCAGGTGAATGAACTCTTTGTAACACAGACTTTGATATCACAGAAAAAATATAATTAGACTTCTTCAGTGGTCAGTAAAAAAACTTCACTTTTATCATAGCCTTGTTCTTTTTTCTGTGTTTGTATTCATTAAAACCTGCTGAAAAATGTCATTTATGTCAGTAAAATTGGCATTGCAACCATGTCAGGAGTTTTTACACAATTTTTTTAATTGATGACACTGATCAGATTTTTTTTTTTTCCCCTGAAACATTTTTGAGAGTAGACCTTCATCAGAATACCATACCATTATATATTTGGGACATAAGTCTGAAAAGCAAATAGAGGTAAGTGTCTTACTCTGATTCTTACCAATAACCGACGTCAGTCTCCTGTTTCTCAGGCAGATCAGACTGATTGTTTGGTGATTGTTTTGCTCGTTGTTTGTCCTCTCTCCTGAGGAATTTTGAATGACAGGAAAACTTCTAAAACTTAAGTTTTGCAGGACAATAAAGCCCTATTACTTCCAGCTCTACTTAAAATAGAAAAATGTTAGGTCCATTGGCAAGGCACAAAGGATCTAAAAGCATTTTTGGCAAAGGCATGTTTGCTTTTTACCTGAAGGAAAATAACTAGCAAGTCCATCTCCTCCAGGGTATAGTGTATTTTATGAATGGTTAGATTCAAATTAGCTTGAACCAGACTTCTAGGCTTCCTAGGAGTCTTTTCTCTAAATATTTAATTTCTTCTGCCAGTTAAAATCCCAGCCTGAAAACTATCAGTAACATGCAGAGAATTCTTGCGTTATCTCTTTTCTCTGGTATTGTGCGTTGTTTTATTGTTGTTGGTTTGGGGGTTTCATTTTCCTCTTCTCCACTTTTACTGTTTATTTAGGTTGTTAATTTTTATCTAACAAATATTTCCACTCATGCCAGACTATTAATTTGGTCTGCATTTTACAGAGCCAACAAATAGGATTCTACTAACCGGTGTCAAGGGTGCAGAGGGTAAGAACACTGCTGTCTTCCTTGATAGAAAACCAGGCTGCTTTTTCACCTCTACATAAACTTGCTGTCCCAGAGGAGTTGCTGTTTTCAAAGACCAGCTGAAGTGTGTGGCCTTAAAACTAAATAGGAGAAAATACTATTTAGTAGCCTTTAAAACATCTTTGAGTTCTTGAGCCATAGCACTAAATCCTAAGGAAGTACCCTCTGGGTGTAAGTATCTGAAACTTAAAGAGCTGAGTAAAGACATTCAGATCATACCAGTTGGTTTCGTGGGTTTTCCTTCAAGAAGGAACCATTGCACACTTTCTTGGTACCCAGCCTGGTTTACAGCATGGAAAGCAGTA
This sequence comes from Clamator glandarius, assembly GCA_033459285.1. Classification (NCBI taxonomy): domain Eukaryota; kingdom Metazoa; phylum Chordata; class Aves; order Cuculiformes; family Cuculidae; genus Clamator; species Clamator glandarius. Next base: position 25,580 of record JAUNZM010000709.1, on the reverse strand, counting down.
GTACACTATACCTAGGACTGCTTTTTCAGTGGAACCAAATTCCATTATTGATTCTTTTTTTTTTTTCTGGCTTCAGGTCTTAAATAGCACAGCCTGCATGAAGTATATTTATTGAATTTTTTTTTTTTGCTTGCTAAGAAAAGGCCCCATCTGACAGTAACTGTTTGTTTCTTCTTCTTAAACATGCCTACGCAAATATGACACCCTCTTAAGGCGATTGTTTATAACCTGGGATATTATCAAGCTGTTGCTGCAGATCACCTTTCACAGTTGATGTAGAGGATGATTGCAGATCTCATTCTCATCCAGCTGCATCTGTTACGTGATACTCAGAAGAGCTGTAGAAACTAGTAGGGTTTTTGGCTGGTTTGTTCTTGTATTTCCTACCTCTTTCTTCCCATCTAACTGCAAAACCCAAGTGAAAGTGTGTATCTAAATGATGGGATTTGGTTTGGTTGCACACTCTGGCATTGCCCTGATCTTAAACTGTGACAAGCCCTGACTGCACATAATCATTTCCCACTTCTCACTCTGTTTCCTTTCGAGGATGGATCGTGCTTATGTATCTGAGCTGTAGGGTGGTCCCCAGTCTGGGACATCAGGTGATTAGAACTATAGAATCATCTTCCATGACGTCTTTGCAGCCCATCTTGTATAAAGGCTCTACTGGAAAACTACATGCTGCAACTGCTTACTGTCCACAAAGAGAAATGACTGCAACTTTCTGATTAATGTCAGATTAGAATCATGCTGGAACAAAAAGAAGTATTCTGACTGAGGAAAGATCCAGAAACACAGAGTTCAAGCACTTGTCTAGACATCCAGTGTTACCTCAGATGCTATAACGCATCCACTGCATCTGCCTGGGGCTGGCAGCTGTGATACAGGACACCTGTATCTTTCCAGAGTGATAGCTGGAGGCTAGCAGTCCTTAAAAGACCTTAGGCCATCTAAAATGTTACTAGGTATCTGTGGTGGAGGAACCAAATCCCACATGAAGTCTTTCTATTCGCCTTATGAGTGACCACTAGTTTGTCTGGGCTTACAGAGTCATGGAATCAGGGTTTGAAGTGACCTCTGGAGATCATCCAGTCCACCCCCTCCCCTACGCTAGAGTAGATTCAGCTACAGTAGGTTGCACGGGAATGCATACAGGTAGGTTTTGAATATCTCCAGAGAAGGACATTGCATAAGCTCTCTGGACACCTGGTTCCAGTGCTCCCTCACCCCTATGGTAAAGAAGTTTTCAGCTTTCTGTAGAAAGGATGTACTTGAAACAAATGCAATGAGGTACAAAATGCTTCTACTGAAAGGTGTGTCAATTTGTAACCAATTGTGAAATGGTTCAACTATGTCAGGAAAAATAATTTACCTAGTGTGTCAGGTCAAACTTTAATTTATTTTCATGTGAGTGTACTGTGTTTAATTATTATTATTATCATCAGACCATAACTTTTGGCTATGGCATAGCTCTCTGTGTGTCTGAAGGGAATAGAAGAGAAAAACTCTTCTAAGAGTGGTTTGCTTAGGGAAAATGAGGAGGGTTCTGGCTTCTTTAGCCAAAATATGCATGTCTTTTTAAGTTTTTGCTGACCTGTATGATTAGTCACTAAAAAACCTGTGTCGTGCTCTGGTCTGGAGTAATTGGTTTAAATATATGCATTGTAATATGACTGTCTTAAAAATCCTTGTCCTTGAAAATTTAGGAAATAAGTGAATGCAAGTCTCAAAGCAGGAACAGAAAGTAACTACTGTTCTGGTGCTTAACTGCAGAGGTAACTGTTTGTAGGCAGCATGTCATATGTTCCATTTCTGAAAACCAAAATTCCCTAGCACATCCCTCTGCAACAATTAACATTAGTGATGCTATTTGGCTTTGAACAACATACTGTTTTTTTTTTTTTTAACCTGAGGACACTTGTTACAAAAGTTGCACTTGAGAATAAAGTGCTTCCTCCTCTTAAGCAAATCTCAGACTGTCACTAACGTTATATGCATTAAATAAACATATTACACCATTCTTCCATTAAAAAGAATTGCCAGGTATGCATATAAATATGTTTAATTTTTATGTCAAAATGTCTGTTACAGCAGGCTTCAGAAAATCTTGCTTATTTTGCATAAGCATTTTTCTCCATCTCCAACTTGGCTTTTAAGCTAAATTGTATTTTTGCATCATCTTTATATCCTTTATTAAGCAGTGTAGGGTGTGCACCCGTAAGCCTATATGAACAGGTCTATTTGAGAAAGGCAAATAAATACTTTTGGATCACCCTAGGAATCAAGAAGGGTCTTGTGTGGGTCTTGCTGTGCTGTAGTGGCTCTCTCAGTATCTTGCACTAAAATCTGAGCTCTGTTTGCTGTAGGAGGGGATAAGCCGAAGTGAGTTGTATATGAGGATGCTTATTTCATTATAATCCCCTTCACCTGAAAATATAATTGAAAAATTCCTGAGCTGTCTGTGATTCTGCTTTTATCTAGTTTCACAGGGGGAAGGGCAGACGTCTTGTGCACCTTTTTTTCCTGTATCCCTCTTGTACGCAACCAGAAATGGAGAAACTGCTGTAATCAATTGAGAAAACTTGTTACCTATAGAGTAAGCAAATGAAAACTGGTCTGCATCCATTTTTATGGAGACGAAGGTAATTGGATGGAGGTAGTGCAGAGTTGCAAGGGACCTCACCTCGACAGAGTTCCAATCCAGCCAGTTTCTTTAAGTGGGGAGAATCTTACTAAGTTGAACACTCCTATTCTAAGTATAAAACTACTACCTTGCTGTTTCATACCTATGAAGCAGTGAGTGGCACATACCAAAACTGTGTGAAGCTTAGGTTGATCTGACTTTAAAAGTGGTCTAGTAGCAGTGCTGTGAAAGAACTGAGACTGTTGTGTGTACATCACTGAACCATCTACAGCAAAATCTTCAAAGTCCTTTCAAACTGCAGAAGCAGTTGAACAGCAAAATATGTCAGTAGAGCAGGTTGCTTGTGCCTGATTTGTTTGGGATTTGTGATACCCCTTATTCCTTTTTCTGACTGCCCACTTAACTGTATTGCAGTTGTCAGCATAGAGCCGTTTCTTACTGCTTTGGCTTAGGAATTGAAGAAGCAAAATATAATTTGATTCTTTACTGGAAATACATATGTATATTCATGGATACTTTGCCAGCGTAGTTGCAGGCCACAGATCTGTTACCTTCAGAGGTCACTGGTCTAAGGGTCACAGTGGGAGCATTTTGTGAAGAGGTGAGGGGATGGAATGGGAATTCCCTGTGATTCTTAAGGAAGGACAGACAGACAAAGAAACAGGGTAAAAATTCCAGGCAGTGTTTGTGCTAGATGAGCAAACTTAAACTTGTGCTGTAACATGGAGCTGCAAGATAGAAAGCGGAGCTTGCCATAAGCCCACATACAGAATTGTCATTTCTTTATGATATAAAACCTTATGTGTCAAAGTTGTAGGGTGGCTGCAGGTCTTTCCCTCCTTCCTAATAATACCAGAACTTTAATTGTTTTTTCTTTCTGTAAATTGAAAGCCTCGGATGGAGCAGGGAATTCCCTGGTGCCCACCTGTCAGTGACACGTTAGAATTAGTCAGGGCATATAGCTGAAACCTTCACCTGCCCTCTGGGGAAGGTCAGTCTTGAAAGCTGGTGAAGGGGAAGGCATATCTTGGCAGTTGAAAATGTGCTACAGCTGGGAGAACCACAAACACACAACTTTCACAAACCACAAGGCGGGGGGGGCAGGGAGTGAGAGGTGGTATTGGACTCAAGGAAGAAATTATATTGTTCCAGTTGTAAAGCTCAAAAAAACAAGTAGCTCTGAAATAAGTGAAAGTACAATCCACACAATGTCTGAGGAAAAGCTGTATATCTAACAGGAACATCACTGAAATGGTCTATGTAAGTATTTAAACCACCTCAAACGACTATTGCAATTTGTGAATTTCATATTGGCATTTTATATTTGACAAGGTGACATTGTGTGAGAAATGTATTGTAAAACACTGCTGTACTGTAGGAAAATGATTGAATGTAAATATTTCAAGATGTGGACCACTGTTCAAATGTTATCATAAATCTTTGCCATTGTTTTAGGGGATAATTCTTCATGCATATTTGAGTTGAATTGATAGAACCAGACCCTGGAAGGGTAATCTGCTTGTTATTGCCTTACTACCTCTAATAGTTTAATTTTGGCTTTTCAGGTATTCATCTCCACCTGCACCTTTTATTCTTTTTCATAACTAGCAAAGAAAAGTTCTGACTTTTGTTTTCAAATTAATACAGTGTTTAATAGCTTTGTTATTTCTTGAAATGAGCTTGCAAAGCACCACAAGAATGTCTTTTTCCAGCTTAATATTTTCTTTGGTTTTTTACTTCTTGCAGGTTTGGTAGGTTCACAGTGGCTGCGCTTCAGTCCAAAGTAGAACAAAGCGAACGTGAAATGAACCGTCTGAAAAAGGCACTGGAAAGAAGTGATAAATACATAGAAGAAATGGAGTGTCAGCTTTTACAGCTGAAAAGTGCAGGTGAAGGAACTCAGACAGTGAGTGCTGTTAGTGAGAGAGTGCTTTCCACGGATGCTGAAGGAGGTGAGAGCAGTGAAGGTACAACATGTTTGAAAACGCAAGTTGAGGAAAAAAAAGCTTTGACTACCAGTCAAAGTCCTGACAGTCTTGAACAGATGACAAGTGGCGGAACTTGTTTAAGCTCTTCTAGTCAAAATGGTTCAAATGGCTCAAATACTCAGTGTGCCCCCAAGAAAGAACTATTTACAGGATGCCAGGGGGTTCTCCTGGATGAAAATGCCACAAGTATGAATGCCTGCTTAGAAGAGCAGTGGAATAAAATTGAGGAATGTAGCCCATATAAAGATGAAGATCTGTATGATCTTCCACCACCATGCACTCCTTTTCTGTCTCTCAGTCGCCTTCAGTTGAACACTCCTGATGGAAAAGAAAATGCGAGGAAACCATCAACATTTCTGAGAAAACTGAAATTTGAAGAGTTTTGTGACACTTCTGATAATTGTAGCAAAGATTCTCCAGAGCACAGCACGAGCAGCTGTAATAGCGAAAAGAAGCTAAACTGCTTTGCTGCAGGTAAATCAAATTTTTGGGGAACCTGCCCAACAAATTTTGCTGAGAACTTAGATTTTGATGAATCAGAGCAAAATTCAGTAGCTGGTCAGTCAGATGATTCATCCGCAAAGTCTAGTGACAAAACAAGTTCATGTGTACCTAAAAGGTTACATGCTCTCTGCTCTTCTGAAATGAATCGCACAAGAACATCCAGTGAGGCATCCATGGATGCTGCCTACCTCGATAAAATTTCTGAGTTGGACTCAATGATGTCCGAATCAGACAACAGCAAGAGTCCGTGCTATAATTTCAAGTCCTCTGATCTTGATAATTCTTCAAAGTCAACAGAGTGCTCTAAGCTTCTGAATGAAACTGAGAAGAAGCTGGAAGAAATGAACGAGGAACAAAGTATGAAGTGTCCAGAGACGAGCGATATAGCAGTTGACAGAACTGCCTGGAAACCTGCTATGTTTTCCGTCCACTCCCCATCTGAGGTGGATATGAATGATCACTTCCCACTGTTTACAGGCCAAAACCTAGTGGCTAGTGATATCAAATCTTCAAACTGTTTGTTTCAAAGAGACTTTTCCCAGAATGTGCTGTTCAGTAACTCACAAAGGCTGTTTGAGGAACAAAAGTTTGGTTCCTGCTTTTTAAAGACATCATCTGACCTACACAATCAGCTTCATCCTCCTTGGATGTCTTCCTTCACAGCTGAAAGGAAAAATAAAAATGTCAGTCAGTTGACCAAGAGGAAAATTCAAAGCAGCCTTTCCAGTGCTAGTCCATCAAAAACCACCAAAAATTGACTCTATGCTTGGAAATCGAGCATGACTCAAAGTTGTTGACCTGCAAATGTTTAATATTTACAGGTGAACTTAATTTTTAATGACTTCCATGCAATCTGATCCTGTCTTTTTCGACTATGAAAACTGAACGTTCCCTTGCCTATTACAAGCTCTTTCGTAGGGAAGAACTATTCCAGATTCATTTCTTTGGCTGGGTGTTTTGTATACTTGGGGCTTGGTGGTTTTGGATGTTCTTTTAAGTTTTCAGATTACAAGATCTTTCAATCATGAGCGCAGCTAATGGCTCCCTTGAACTGGACAGTTTTAAGTGGTCTTGTCAAATCAGACGTTTATGTAAGAATTCATTTTAAAGGTTGCATATCCCATTCCTAAGACTACATTTTGAGTGTAAGGCACCTACCGGCTATATATTCTATGGAGTCGTGAAATTGCTATAAAACAATGTCAGTTTTGCCATAAAATTTACCTCCCAGAGGAGATGTTGCTGCTCAGACTGTTTGATAGCACTGTACCGTATTGAAACTGTTGTTTTAAGTGGGTGTAAGGTAGCAGCCTCTTTCTTTTCAGGGTTGCAGCACTCCAGTTAGAAAACACTTCTTTAACACTGCAAACGTGGCTTGTATTTTTTGAAGTTAAGCACAATTTTTAATTTAGTTCCCCAAAAGCATTGTTATTCTAAATGTGTTCGGTATGCCTGTATAGACCATAAAAAATGGGTTTGTATGCTAATGACTTGTTTACCTAATGTGCACTGAACATTTTACATTAATACTGTACCATTTTACATTAATACTGCATGCTTTTCTATGTGAATTGAATAAAACATGTTATAAGCACTGTAATCCTTGATGTTGTCTCACATATTGAGTTAGCAAAAAAAAAAAAAAAAGGGAAATCTTATTTTTTCACCATAATTTGGAAAACAGATATCCAAGTTTTGTAAAACACAAATGTTAGCTTATTCACAGGAAAAAAAAAATCAAATCTCCCTTCCTCCTCCTTGTTAGACATATTACCATTCTAGTGTCAGCATCGATACAGTTGATGGAAATGGCTTTCAGCCTCTCTGGAGGTGACTCTTCCAGAAAGTATTGCATAGGTCAACACAATGTGCTGGCCTACTACAGGCAGGAGACCTAATTAAGCAGCAGAGCAAAATTGGTTTCTTTGCATTATTGTGTTTAAGTTTTTTTAAGGGCATATTTAATTGCAAGATACAGGGTTTTCTTCCTGTATAGGCCTTCTTACAAACAGTTGTCCTTGCTTCATCAATACCTATGATATGAAAAATCCATACGCTGCCTTTCATCCCTTTGAAAGGAGTGATCGCCACTTGGAGAATTTCAATAGACTGGCTCATCTTTTTAAGGTTCAGTCATTTAAGTGGTTTGAACAAAAACTACATTGCAAATTGTAATGTGTGCATCCATTCAGGCAATTGGTGTGTTCTTTATAAACTGGGACTTACCATTTCTGACAAACAGCTTTATTAAAAAAATCATCATTCAAGTCATAGATGCAGGGACCCTTTCCTGTTGATGGGTATGATAGCATTGTTCTTTTATATAACTGCTTTCGATATATCACCTGAATTTTAATCTTCGCAGAAAAATCTAGTCATTCAATTTTAACTTTTTTCAGAAATTGTGGGATGGGCAAAACCTTCTGGTCATGGTTGGCTACTTGATTTGACTAGTTTTACCAATAAGCCAAAAACTGCTGCCTTAATTTAATTCATTGAGAGAAGAGGCAAGGACTTTTCAAAACATACCTCATACTTTCTTAAAACTCAGTTGTACCACAAAACAATTGCAAATATGCAGTAAAGAGCTGTTAAAATTATAATTTTGTTTCATTGTGGGTTTGGGGGCAGCGATGTTTATGGACGTCGTTTTATACTGCAAGATCCTTCTGATACAAAACTAATTTTCAGTGACGGAAACGTGAATACAACTGGTGTCATACTTGAGATCAAAGGAGAATAAAGGAGAACGCTCGGGGTTTTTTTCACACTGCTTTCTAGTCCTTTGGACAGGAGCAGTGTTTATGTCCTTGCTCTTCAGTATGGGTATTTTGACTGCATGTCACACAACTTGAATGGTAGGAGAGCCAAGCCTAAGGTTAAAAAAAAAAATGCTGAAGATCAAAGTCATAAACTTTGTATCTATTCCCAAGCAGGAACAGAGTGTGAGGGATTTCCAGCCAGGTTCTGACTTTTCACTTGAAACAGTTGTGGCAGGACATAGGTGGTCATCTACAGCCTCCCAGCTCCAGGCTGGGAGGCCTGTGTTGGGGCAGGGAAGTTAATGTGGTTATCCATAATTGCTTGATTTCCAAGCTTTCTCATACTCTCGGATCACAGCTGCAGATACAGTGAGCAGATTGTGATTGTATCCAGTGCTATAAGTAGGAACATTTTATGTTTTGTAAGTTGTAAAGCTGAAACTCATTTCAATGCTCGTATCTTAGTCTTGTTTTGTTTGACTGGGGTTCATTTTGGTTTTGTTTTAGTTGTTTTTAGGGGTTTTTTGTTTCCATTTTTTTTAATTGGATGCCTTTAAAACAACTACCACACTCCTAAGTTCTACATTTTATTTGGTTAACGTAGATTGCATTCCTTTTGGCTTGAAGTTTGACAGAGTGTCTAGTGCAATATCAACTAAAGAATTCAAGTTATATTTGATGACTAGTTTCTTCAGTTATAAATTTGTTGGCCATACATGGGGTTTCAGTGCTCTAGGCTTTGTACTGTCAATGCTGCACTTGTTTAATCTCTTGCTGCACTTCCATGCTCTGAATGAAAGGCCTAAACAAGTAGTTCATGTTATGTAGTAATGTAGAAGGAATACACAAGATATAAAACTTAACTACTGCAATTTCTTCTAAGGCAATAGATGTTTCAAAATGATATAAATATGGCATCTCTGATGTCTAATGATATTTAATATCTAATAAATTTTTTACTTCATCTGATAATACTGTACTAAATACAAGGTGACTTGCAGTTTATAACACAGGATAACGCTCTCCATCAGTATTTGTAACACAGGAGAGTGAAAATGGCCTCAGAACGTTGCCAGTGAAACCTGTTGGGTTACACCTAGGAGCAAGAACACTAGGGTCAGATTTTCACTTCGTTGTAAGTAGTTTTACCTACACAGCATCTGGCATGTGACCCACTACTCCGTGTTTCCTGAAGGCCTTGTGAGAGCCCCGATCTCCTTAATACTGCTTTCTCAGATGAAAGGCTGCTGGAATAGCTCTACCTACCAGCACTAGATACTGATTTGGGCTGTGCTTAGCTTTGATTGTGCTTTATTGTCTCGTTTCAAAAAGTGTGTAGCTTGTACATACAACACAAGCTGTGCTAATTTGCATCTCCCTTCTGTTTTACAACTGTTTCCCTTACCAAATAACTCCTTTTAAGGGCATTTTAAACCAACTCAGTCTGATCCTTGAACAGCACTGAAGTCCTGCCTCTGACTTTCAACAGTCATAGGCTTGAAAAACAGTTTTTGCTCACCTGTATTGTAGTTGGTAAATTTTTTGCAAACTATGAAGCTGGCACTCCTTCCTGGCTGCTTTTGGCATAGGATCATCCCATGTGATTAGCCTAAGGCTTCATCCCATGTGATTAGACTAAGGCTTCGTCTTTCTCTGCCCTTAATGACAGGGTTCTTGATTAGTCCAAGGGTTGCCTGCAGTCAAGGATGATCAGCAATCCCCTCTGGGTACCAGCCCAGGTCTGGCCCTTCCTGCACCCCGGTTCCTTGCAGCAGCCCTGTACCACTGTGATGAGCTGACCGAGCGGCCTGTTTGTCCTGCCTTTGTAGTCCAACATCGAGCTTTTGACTCTCCGTCTCTAAGCTCTAGCAGGACAAGCTGTCTTCATTAGCTGAAGGATGGAAGGAAAAGCACAGCTGATGCAGCGGAAAGGCTGCATGTGCTTTGGCCATCATGAACGTAGCTGCAGGAGACGGCAGGGGAGGACGATACAGGGCTGAAAAACAAATGAAGTTTAGCATTCTTGATTTTTTTTTTTTCAGAATTTCTCAGTAGAAAGTGTTACCTTCTCTCTAATGCTCTTACAAGGCTTTATGGGTGCTGTCTGCTGTTTTTCAGGAAAACCAGGCTGCTTCGCTGCTGGCTGGACCACACTTGAAAACGGTACCAGTGATGGATTTTTTTGGAGATTGGTTTTTATTTTCTCCCGGCTGTCTTAGAGCTGGCTTCAAACTTGCGGGAGAGAAAACTGTTCGCCCCGGCTCCCAGGCGCTGGCAGGACGGCGGCGCGGAGTCCTCATTATCCCGGCGGGTGGCTGGGGGGATGCTCCCGCCACCACCCCCTCCCGCCACCACCTCCTCGGCTAGGATGAAGTTAATTAACCTGCCCGGGCACCACCGCCAGCCCGTTCGACCCCAGCCACGAAGAAAAGGTCGCGGAGGGGTCCCGGGGTTTCCCACCCCCTCCCCACTCAAATCCTCGTCGCTGAGGTTTTCCCCCACCCCGCCCCCCCTTCACTGTTAACAAAACCGGGTGATTAAGACGCGAAACTAACAAAGAGTTTTTCTTCCACCTTAACCTTGCACACAATCCTTTAACAAATTAATTAATCCTAATGAATTAACACTTCATTTATTTAAACGCGCTACAGTTCATGAATTAAATTTTCATGCAGTGATTAAAGGCTGTTAAAATATGCATGATTTCGTTAAAATTTTATAATAAATCAGGGCAATGTGTTACATGACAAGGCAGCTACTTCCCAGCCCCTCGGAAGGTGCTTTGATTCGCGGGGGGGGGGGCGGGTTGGAAGCCGAGCGCTCCGCTCCCGGTTTTGGGAGCCGAGCGCATCCCGGAGAGCGGTGACACCCCCGGGGGACCCGAGGGACCCTCCGAGCCCCTCCCCGGGTCTCTCGGACGGGAGGAGGGCAGAGTTTTTCGGCAAAGGGGCTGGAGCCACGCTGGGAGCTGGTGAAAACCAGCAAGCTTGTCGCCCACGGAGCCGGTGTGGGAAGCGAGCGAGGCCTGGGAGGTGTTTTGCTGGAGGAGCTGCTCCGTGTGCGTTTAATTCCTCCTCATTATTTAAAAGAAGAGCGAAAATGAGCATGTAAAGATGGAGAAACTTCACTGGTGCACCGGACCTCCGCCTGGCTCCTTCCCTCTGCTCGCGCTCCCGAAAGGGGACGTTGGGATCTACCTTGGGACTTAAATCACCATCACGCCTTTCAATTTTTAATATGACAACATTCTACACTTTGGCTGCAAAAGCAATTATTGCGCCGTGTACATCAGTAATTAGCAGGTCTCTGCTGATGTAAAGAAAGTCCTCATTAGGACATGGAAATACTTTTTGTGCATTCACCCAAAGGGGTGGCTGGTGCCGATTTTTTCTTCCTTATGAGGCTGATTTTAATCATCTAAAGGAGAAGCGGCTTTTACACTAAATGGGATATTGACATTCCCTGAATTTCACCAAATAACACATGTACTGTAGGTTTTCTCTCAACTCTCTCACTGACACTCAGGGTGGGACAAATACCGCGACTTAAAAATGCAAAGCTAACGTCTGGAGAAATAAAAATATCCAGAAGGTTTAGAGCGAGCGCTTCTATAAACCTCACACTAACTTATTTTTATTTATTTTTGAAAGTCGGGATACAGAGCAAACTATGATCAGATGTTCATACTTCATACTACAAGCTTTACTATATTCATCTTTGGGGAATCCTAAAAAGAGAAATCAAACACAATGGGTTACAGTAATTAATTTATAAAGCGTTTCACTGTGGGAATAAGGGGTGACTTTATTACTTTCTCGAGACAGGCAGTTCAGTCAGTTAAGGAAATCTGCCTCTTTCTTGCTTTTGAAGCTGGAGAAAACTGCGGGAGACAAGTAAATGCTTTATATATATACATATATGCCTCCCTCAACTTATTGAGCATCTTGGGCCGGAAAAGTAAGGCTACAGCACGGTCATATCTCCAATGAACTCCCCGCTCAACGCCTGCGAGTTTAGTGCCGTCAGTATTCATGAGGCCGGACGAACCCACGAGGAACAGGAATAACAGCGAACATTAAAATAAAACCCATTACCAGGCCCGTGAGATGCTGAGCCGGGGCTCGAGTCGCCTTCCCGGGGAGCCGGGAGAGGGAGGGCTGCCGGGGACAGGGGGGGCTGGTCCCCAGAGAGCCCTAGGGACCCTTTTTCTCCCCTCTCTCTCCTTCCCCCCCCCCCCCAGGCAACGAGCCCCGCGCTCGGTGGGGCAGAGAGCGCAGAGGGGGCTGCGGAGAGGGGAGCGGGGGCAGCACCGCAGGTAATTTTGAGGTTTCTTTTAAAGTTAGAGCTTCCCCGCTTCCAAAAAAAAAGTAAAATAAAATAAAATAAAAGTGTCCCAAAGACTAAGAAGAAAGTTTTTCCTCTCGGGCTCCATAAGTAAGTCCGAAAGGTTCCTGAAAAAAAAAAAAAATCTCTCTCTTCCCTGTGGCTTCTACTCTCTCTCTACTCTCTCCTCTTCGCGCCTCTGGAAGATCAGGCAGAGGGAGAAGTTGCCTGCGACCTCCTGCCACAGCTTCTGCCTCCGGGGGCAGCAGGAGGGGGCAGGCAGGAGCCCGCAGCCCTCGCCCCGGGATCCCCACGCGTCGCCGGGTTCTGGAGGCTCTTGCCTCCCCCCCCCTCCCCCCGCAGCGCCCCCGGCCCTCGGGCTGCCTTGGTGATGGCTCCCCGGATCAAAGGAGCCAGGAACGCCTGGCGAGGGGCTTCTCTCCAGCAGGGCGGGACTCCTTCACCCCCCACCCCGTTGCCAAACCGAGGAGGATTCAGCAGGATGCTCATCGCAAGAGACAACGCACCCCCCCCCCCCCGCCTCCGCTTCCAGAAGACACCCGAGAGGTGGGACAGAAGACCCTTAGAACATCTGGAGGTCCTTCCCCTCCTCAGCCCGCAGCTGGAGCTTGGGGTGCGTGTGGGGGAGTGGCTGAATTTTCCGGCCGAAAAAGTGAGGAAGAGAAGAGAATGGGTCGTTTTAAAAGTTAGAGAAGGTTCGAGACCCCGGCCGCAGGGGCAAAGCGAGCCCGGGGCACGAGGGGCAGGTCATTGCTTAGCCTAGAAATCCCCCGCCCTTCCCAGTGGCCTTTGTCGCCCTTGGCACAATTTTCCCTTCATCTCAGCGTTTCCCTTAGGAAAAGGTGATTCACTCGGCCCGGCAGCGCCCTGGCGAGCGGAGGAACATCCCGGAGCTGCCGCCCCGCGCAGCCCTCCCCGGGGCGAGGAACCACCCGGCCCCCCTGCTCCCTGCCCGGCGGGGGGAGCCCGGGGGCCCCGTGCGGCTCCTCGCTGCTCCCAGGGAAAGGCAGGATGCTCGGCCCTTTATCCGGGAGCTGGTTGCTTCTCAGCAACTTGGTGGTGTCTCCTACTTCCCTCCTTTCTCCATCCTTTCCAGGAGGCTTTCCGTTTACCAGGCACGGTAGGTTAAAAATAGCTAGGATAAGTCATATGGATGTATTCTTCTATTTATTCTTTTAAAGCAAAGAAAGAAGTCCACACGAAGTATGGTTTGGCTGTCCTGATACAATGATTTCGACAAACAAGGAGAGCCCAACCCCACTTCAGAGCAGCGCCTTTCAAGTTCACCCCCCTCAGAGACGAAGTTGCATCCAGCCCCCCCAGGGGACGCGGTAATGGATGGAGATCTGGAGATCTGGCTCCCTTTCGCACTAGTAATTGGCAGCCGTTCCCTCCTTCCTCCCAGCCTGGATGGGGAGCTAGGGAAGGGCTTATAAAGACAAATGTGGACTTTACCCGGGGTTGTGCTGCGTGTGTGCGTGTGCAGCGTGTTGCCTGCGTGCCCTCTCGGCTGTGTTTACGCGCATAAATAAGAGGCGTTCAGGAGAAAGGCAGCAATTCCGATGCGCTGCGAGGCTGTCGCATCCCTGCTCCAAACCCCCCGCTGCCCGCCCGCAGCTCTGCTGAAACCAACCCGCTAGCGTCGGCTCGGTCACCGAGGGACCCCCCGGGGGACACGGTTCACCGGGGCCGCTCCCTAGGGACTCACGTTAATCCCAGACACGTTAGCAAATTCACTCCTTCGACAGTTTTGCCTCCAACTTCATAAGCAGCTAAAATAAAAGGGGGTGGGGGGGAAATCTGCTTTGAAACAGGACAGTTACCCCGAGTCACTCAGAAAACCAACGGTGAGTTATTAACCCTAAAGTCACTCCCTGGCTGTTTCGTTCAAATGGAAGGTTATTCAAAGAATAAAACACAGAAAAGAGAGAAAAGTAAGAGAAGCAGGAAACAGAAAGAAAGAGAAGAAGGAGGAAAAAGGGAAAAAAGGAGGAATGAAAGAATAAATAATTTCTGCAGACTATTTTTCCTTTTTTTTCTTTTCAGATTGTGTAAGAAGGAATAGAGTCGTTTCTTGACACAAAAAAAAGTGCCTGGGTAGTAAGAGAAATAGAGAAAAACGAGAGAAAAAGAAAAGGACAGACAGAAGGGGGGAGGAGAGGAATAAATGGGCAGAGGAAGAGAGAGGGAGAGAGAGGAAGGGAGGAAATGGACAAGGAAGAGAGGAAAGAAGGAAGGAAGAGAAGGAGGGAGGGAGGAAGGAAAGGAGGGAGGAAGGAAAGGAGGGAGGAAGAAAGGGAGGAAAGGAGAGAAGAAGGAAGGGAGGAGAATGAGAGAGAAAGAAAAGGTAGGATTCTGATTGTGCTTATTTTCTGCTTCAGACCACGCCGGTGAAACTTGGGTTTTCCCACGAAGAAGACTGGTCAGGAAGGCAGGAGGAAACGCACAGTTTGATGTCAGCGGCTCTTCCCTTGCGGGAAGCACACGCTCCTCTTGGGAGAAGCGGCTGCCACAGGCGGTGCCTGGCACAACAATGTTTGCAACAAAACTACACAGGATGGGGGGGTGGGGGGGAATGAAATTATACGGCAATCAGTAGCCTCTGAGTGCTTCAAACACACGTCTGTCACCCTGGTCCTTCTCAAGGAGCCGATTTATGACTCTCGAAAGCGGCGGCGTGCTGCTGGAGGACGCCCCGTTTCCGCGGTGAGGGTCCTCAGCGGGGTCTCGCCCCTCTTCTCAGCCGCAGAAGGGGCCAAGCACCTTCGTGCTCCGGCGCCAGGGGCCGGGCCAGTTCCCTCCAGCCGCTCGGAGGGCCGGTTCCCCACGGCCGCTCCGAGGCCCGGCCCCGCCCCGGGGGCGCCCGCCGCCCATCCCCGCCCCGTCGGGGCGCCCCGAGCCGCTCCGGCGGCCGCGCCGCGCGCGCGTCCGGCGGCCACAGGTGCCGCGAGCAGCTATAAGAGCGTCCCCGCCGCCACCGCCCCGGCGAGACGGGAGAGGGGCTGCGGGAGATGCAACAAGGCGAGAGGAGGCAGGGACTGGGGGCGGCGGGAGGAAGAGGAGGAGGAGGGAAAAGAGGAGGAGGAGGAGGGAAAAGAGGAGGAGGAGGAGGAGGAAGGGGGGGGAGACAGCTGATGCCTGTCAAAGCCGGAGCCGCGGCGCTCTCGCGAGAGCCCGCCCGCCGGTAGCCACGGGATGCGGGGCTCAGGTGCGGGCAGAGCGCAGCGCAGCGCGCCCGGCGCCGAGGCAGCCGAGTGAGAGGCGGGGGCCGCCCGCTCGCTCGCTCTCCCAGCGCCGGGCTCCGCGGCGGGGGCAGGGTCCTCCGCGGCACCGCCGCCTCCGCCGCCTCCGCCGCTTCCCCCGGCGGGAGCGCAGCGCCCGGAGAGCACTTTCCCCCCGACTTTTAGGAGTGTTTGTGGATTTACATGCCAAGCCATCAAGATGATGTCCATGAACAGCAAACAGCCGCATTTTGCCATGCATCCCACCCTACCTGAGCACAAATACCCCTCTCTACACTCCAGCTCGGAAGCAATAAGGAGAGCGTGTCTACCAACTCCACCGGTAAGGGACAGGCGGCTGCAGTTCTCTTCTTTCTTTCTTTCTTTATTTCTTTCTCTTAAACACGCGCACGCACTCTTTCTTTCTCTCTCTCTCTCTCTTTTCTGTATACTGCATGTATGTGTATGTGCATTAATAAAAAAACCGCTGCGAGGCACATTTTGACAAGCGGCGCTTAATGTTTTTTTCATGTCTTCCTCTGCAATCATCTGAGCGCCTGTGATCTTTTTTGAAAGCGGTGTTCACACGAGTCTCCGACTTCATCCACTTTCTGTATTAATTTTTATGACTCGGCCTCTGAAAAGGAATGCGCTTTATGTGCTCTCGTGTTTGACACAATTCCCCAGCTGAGAGTTACAGATCCATTTCTTCTCTTCCTGTCTCTTCTTCTTTCGTTCCTTTTTTTCCCCCAATTTTTATTTGTTTATTTATTTGTTCCCCTCGCTCCCCCGTCCTTTCTTTCTCGGATTCCTCCCCGCCGCCTGCCCTTTCTACTCTTCGTTTCTTCTTTTGCTTCCCCTCCCCGCTTAACCCCCTATTTTTCTACCCCGTCCCCTATTTCCCCTCACTCCCCCGTGCTGAACCCCGCTTCCCTCATTCACTTGTCGCCCCCCACTCCGCACCCCTTTACGTTTCCATCCCGCCGCCGCCTCCCCCCGCACGACCACCCAACTTTGCCCGCTCCTCTCTCACCCCCGGGCCCCCTTCCCTCCGCTTCCCCCCCCCTCTCCCCACGGCGCTCCCGGTCCTCCCGCACCGCCGCTCTTCCCTCTGCCCGTCCCCATCCCTCTCGGCTCTTTTCCCTCTCCCCTGCTCCCCTTCCCTGCCCTCCTCTCCCCGCGCCCCGCTCTGTTTTGTGTCCCCTGCAGCTGCAGAGCAACATCTTCGCCAGCCTCGATGAGACCCTGCTGGCTCGGGCCGAGGCTCTGGCCGCCGTCGACATCGCGGTGTCGCAGGGCAAGAGCCACCCGTTCAAGCCGGACGCCACCTACCACACCATGAACAGCGTGCCCTGCACCTCCACCTCCACCGTGCCCCTGGCGCACCACCACCACCACCACCACCACCACCACCACCAGGCGCTGGAGCCCGGCGACCTCCTGGATCACATCACCTCCCCCTCCCTGGCGCTCATGCCCGGCGGCGGCGGCGGCGGAGGCGGCGGCGGCGGCCACGACGGGGCGGGAGGCGGCGGCGGCGGCGGGGCCGGCGGCGGCGGGGGCGGCGGCGGCGGCGGCGGGGGCGGCGGCGGCCTCATCTCCACCTCGGCGCACCCGCACTCCCACATGCACGGGCTGGGCCACCTCTCGCACCCGGCCGCCATGAACATGCCGTCGGGGCTGCCGCACCCGGGGCTGGTGGCCGCGCACCACGGCGCCGCGGGGCAGGTGGCCTCGGCCGCCGCGGTGGTGGGGGCGGCGGGCTTGGCCTCCATCTGCGACTCGGACACGGACCCGCGGGAGCTGGAGGCCTTCGCCGAGCGCTTCAAGCAGCGCCGCATCAAGCTGGGGGTGACCCAGGCCGACGTGGGCTCGGCGCTGGCCAACCTGAAGATTCCCGGGGTCGGGTCCCTCAGCCAGAGCACCATCTGCCGCTTCGAGTCCCTCACCCTCTCCCACAACAACATGATCGCCCTCAAACCCATCCTGCAGGCCTGGCTCGAGGAGGCCGAGGGAGCCCAGCGGGAAAAAATGAACAAGCCCGAGCTCTTCAACGGGGGCGAGAAGAAGCGCAAGCGGACTTCCATCGCCGCCCCGGAGAAGCGCTCCCTCGAGGCCTACTTCGCCGTCCAGCCCCGGCCCTCCTCCGAGAAGATCGCCGCCATCGCCGAGAAATTGGACCTCAAAAAGAACGTGGTGCGGGTTTGGTTTTGCAACCAGAGACAGAAGCAGAAACGGATGAAGTTCTCTGCCACCTACTGAGGGCGGGCGGGCGGGAGGGGCGGCCCCGGCCCCTCGAGGCCCCGGGGGCAGCGGGGAGGGGGCCGGGCCGGGGCCCGGGGGAGCTGCACCCACCGACCGCCGCCCGAGCCGCCGCGGGGAGCGCCTGGGGACCGAGGGACCGTGTAGAAACGAAACACGAACTGCTCGATGAGAGGGACGGGGAGGGGGGGGCGAGTGCGTGTGGGGGTGTGAGCTATCAATTATTGAAACTAAAAAAAAAAAAAAAAAAAAAGATACCGGGACACCGACGAGAAGAAGGAGGAGAGAGGAGGTAGAAAAAAACGCTCTAGAACCCCGTGGGGGTCGCTCTACGACCTGGTGCCCCCTCTGCCCCCCCTCCGCACCCCCCCCTCAGACAGAAAGCGGGAGAAAGAGCAACTTAAAGCGTAAACAGACACACACCAATAAAAACCGTGACAGCAACAACCGCGAACCGAGAAACCTAAGTCACAACTTTCCGATGGAAAACAAAACCGACCAACAAATCCGGAAGGCGAAACTGTTGGTGACGACGCTACGTTTGGTTTGGGTCTCTTTTCATTACTTTCTGGTTTTCTTTCCGTTTCCCCGGCTTGGCAGTGAATGAGGACGGCGGTGGTTTGGTGTGGGGGATCTTCTTCTGTCGCTGGTTTGCTTTTGGAGTTTGGGGTTTCGAGGTTTATTTTCTTTCTTTCTTTTGGAGGGAGGTGTTTGATTTTTTGTTTTGTTTTGTTTTGTTTCGGGTTTGGGGGTTTTGTTTTGGTTTGGTTTTTTTTTTTTTCTTCTTTTCTTTCCTTGAATGCAGTTTTTCGCGAGGCTTTGGCGATGGGTCTTGTCTGTGCCGGGGAAGCAGTGTGAGCGATCCCGCTCCTCTCGGCTGCTGCCTAGTTGGCTCAAGGAAAACTAACAACAACAACAAAAGTTACTCCACAGCCCCTTTGTTTCCCTTCCTTCGCCTGCGTGGTTTGCGTTTCCATCTCTGTCTATGCGCAGGTCCCCGTCTCTGCAGAGATGAGTCTGGATGCCGAACCTGCCTGAGCAGAGAAGTTCTCCGAAAGAAAATGTTCGGATTCATTAAGGCTCATGGCTAACCGTATCCTCTCCCCTTTCCTCCCCGCTTCCCGCTCCCTCCCCCTTGCCCGCCGGCATCCCTGCCAAATCTGCGGGATTTAGGCTGGATTACGTGGGAAAAAGGTCCTGCCTTGGTTTTCTCCGAGGGCTGGAAATTATTGCACCCAGCAGGCGAAGGAAGTCACCAGTGCAGGGTTTGAGATGCCATTCGTATCTGAGGGGTCAGCATGCTGGGAACAAACACGCAAAAAAAAAAAAAAAGTTTAGGCTTAAAAGTCGTTTATTGTAAATAATAAACGTTAGGATGGCTCGAGGGGGTGTGTGAGGGGGGTGTGTGTCGATTTGCACTATCACAGTCTCCCGGGTTGGAAGTGATGATGTTATTCCGTAATAACGATGCTGGTACTTCTGCTAATAATAATAATCCAGGTGCATTATATGTCTCACGGACTGAAAATAATAATAATAATAATAATAATTTAAAAAATGATAGGAGCTCGTTAGGTAAAAGCGCCAGCTACGTGCAAAAAGCCACCGCTGGCTCTGCCAGTAACCGAACGACTGTTAAGGGTTTCAAGTAACAAAGAATTTCGGAGAATAAAATACCCGTTCAGACCAAAACAAACAATAGGCTGAAATTATGCATGACCTAAAAAAAAAAAAAAAGAAAGAAAGAAAAAAAAGGAAAGGAAAAAAGGCATAGAAAGATCTGTGATAAAGTCTCGATATTATTAATTTATTTATTTATCTATTTATTTTATTATTATTGCTATTAATATTATTATTATTTTGTGTATCATTGTTTGCAGCGCAAACATTCTATGCATTTTGAAACTGAGCACTAAATAGACTAGCTTCTGGTAGAATCTTTTGTGGATGGTGTAATTTCACAGTTTAACTGCCTGTTTTCACCGAAAACACATTCTTGTCACGTTCTTGTATTTAGATTTAAAAGAGGAAAAGATAAAAAAAAAGAGGGGGAAAAAAAAGCGAAGAAAGACGATTGTAAATATTTTCTTTAATGCACAAAAAAAAAAAGGTTACAAACTGCAACCACGTGTGGATCCTGAAATATCTCACTGAATAATCTACCTGTTCATGTATGTTTGCTGAGCTTTCTCCTTGGTTGTGTCTTTACTCTATTACTTTTATTTCTATCAGAAATATTTCTGTACGCCAAAATACAACACGGAGATGCGTCCCAGCATACTTACAAATAAAGCAAACGTGGAAAAAAATAATAGTTATTATTATTGGGTGCATTTAAAAAATTATTTCTGAGGCACGGCTGGTAAATTCAAGGTATGGCCGTTAGACGATAAAACTAATTCTACCAAAAAGAAAATAATGAGAGATGTATTTTTCTGCTAAATCCAGAATCATTACTTTGAGATAGCTCTTATGTGAAAATCGGTGCTCTGAATAAAATTAACTATATATTAGCTGCGTGTGTTTCTTGAAGTTTATTCTATAACTGCAGAATATAAATCAAAGTAAAATTTTAAGGAGGACTTGTGAAGTATTTCTTTTCAGTCTGCTGGAAAAGATTATGCACCTACAAAATATGTATAAAGAAGAAAAGCTTGGGTGGTTTCAGGATTATATGTTGTTCTGACTGGCCTAATTGCACTTAATTATGTAACAAGATACTTTATTTTTATTTTGGGTTAATAAATATGAAAATCCTAAACTGATCTCTCCTTATGTTGTAAATGCAATTGTTCATTAGGAACGTATAGGATGCCACCTACTGCTTCAAGTGATCAAAGAACCTCTTTCTATTTCCTGATGACCTGTGACTAGATCAGATGCCAAATGTAAAAAGTTACTTAATAGCTGGGATTATTTCTTCTGTAGACATATTTTAGCCAAAACTTTTTAATTTTGCCGGTAAATCTGTGAATCAAGACACGTGATGTTCAGAAAAGAATAATACGTTCAAAAGCTGTGATTTTAAACAACTGTTGATGTTAAAAAAAATAAGCACTAAAGGTATTTTTTAAAAAAACCCATAGATCTTGTCCGCAGGAAATTGACTTGTTTCTGTTGTTATTAACTTGAAATGTCATCAGAATTTTTAATAAATGTATTTGTAAAAATATTATTTTATAGAAAAGTATTACCGGATATCATTTTTGGAGAGTCAGGAATGAACAAATAAAAAGAATTCCAAATGTTGGGTTTTCTTTTTCCATCTGCCCCAAAGGATTGCAATGTTAGATACCACATTTGTATGATACAGTAATGACCGATGTATGTATTGAAAAGTTAAGGAGTTTGTTTTGTAATAAGTACAATCCTTACCGAGTACAAAGGAAAAACAATATGTTAATAAAACAGATCGTGAAAAATAAAAGCTTTGCAGAGTTTCCTATTTTTCATGGTAGGAAACTGTGCAAAACCAGAATGTCCTGCTTTCTGTCAGATGAAGGTGAATAGTTCATAAAACCGTGAAATACTCATGAGGTCTTTTTAATAAATGCTTCAGGAGAGAAAGGGAGAGAGAAAGGAAGGAAGAGAGAAAGTGAGAAGGAAAGAGAGGAAGGAAGAGAGACAGAGAAAGAGAGAAGGAGAGAGACGGAGAGAAAGAGAGAGGGAGAGAGAAAGTTAGTTTATGTTCCTGATCTAACCTGAAGACTGTTAAAACTTTTGCATCCGAGAAAAAAATAAATTAAAAAAAAAAGTAAGAGAGAAAAGACGAAGACGTAGGAAATACATTGGTATTTATTCCCCAACTGTAGGCAAACACCTGCATACAAGCGTGCAATCTGTGACCAAAAAATGAGAGATTTCCCACCCTCCCCACTAAGCACTATGGGCAGAGGCCAGTGCAGGGTGGCTCCTGGTGGCTCCTGAACTCCAGCATCTGTGACCCTTGCCGAGGATATTTCGGTACCGTCGTCCCTCGAACGATCTTCTCCACACCCGGGGTATCTCGCCGCGTTCCTGATGAGATTTTTCCCAGTCCTAAGTCCGCCAAACCCTGGCTGGCTCCTGGAATTTCTGCTTCACACTTGCTCTCCGACAGCTTTCAACTTAGATTAGGCCGTCATAAGTGAATAACAGACACCCACTGCCACGATCCTATTGATTTTTACTCTCTTGTGATATTAAGACTAATTCGGTACTGGTTCAGCAAGTAAAAAGGCTCCCTAGAAGGGGAATGAAGTGTCCTACAGCACAGATTTTATGGTTTATGTGCCTCCCGCCTCCCCGTGTCCCCCCCCTTTCCTCCGAAGAGAAATAGATTTGTCGGAAGATAATTATTTTAACTCTGACAGACTCGAGTGCATAAAGCTTGATACCACCGCTGCTGCCCTGTGTTATTCTGGCATTTCCCAAACGATTTGAAATCCCTCCAGTTATTTATGTCTCGCTTTTCAACCGGCGCCTATTTTTTTTTTTTTTTCTTAAATAAGCTTTATTATATTTACCTGCTGGTTCCAAAGTGGAGGAAAGCTTAATTGATTTTTAAAAGATCAGCAGCAGAATTCTAACCCTCCTGGGAACCTGTTTCCACCTGCCAGACGAGAGGCTGATTATCGGTAATTATGTTATTTAAGAGCTGATAAAATCGGGGAGGGGGCTGCTTCCCGGGCCCCTTTTCCAGCCCGGGAGCAGAGGGGACCCGGGCGGGGACAACCCAGCGCCGTCACGTGCGCCGCTGCAAACACAATTACGGAGCCGCCGTTAATAATTCATGGACTGAGATTTAGAAAATTAATAAAATGAATTATAACAAGAGGCTAATTAAAAACTTTAGTAATTGTTGTCAAGACAGCTAGATGGGGGGGCGTGCTGCAAGACACCCCCCCTTCCCCTCTTTTCCTTCTGCTTTTGGAAAGCGCTTTCTTTTTTTTTCTCTCTCTCTCTCTATTTTTTTTTTCTTTCCTTTCTCCTCCTTCGCACCTGAAGGAGGCTCAGTTTGGGTGCAAAGCAATGGGTGAATATATAGGTCAGATGAATATACAGGTCCCAGAGATGGCGTCGAGGCTGTAAAACCGCAAACAAGCCTCTTTGCACCGTGGCAAGGCGGAGGGTGGGCGGATGAATGAAATCCAGGGCTCAAAAGTTAATTTAGAATTGGATGTCACGCATAAATCTTTGAAGAAGCAGCAGGGCGGGCGGGCAGGGGCAGGCAGCCCCCCGCGCACTTTCCGCCGCTCCTTTCCGCGGCAGCCGCTGCGGGACCCACCGCGCCTCCTGCGCGGGGGCTGCCTCTGCGGGGCGCGGAGGGGCCGCGGGGTGCTCCCCCCCGCCCCAGGCTCTCCCCCTCGAGAGGTCCCTTTCCTCCTGCTGGTTTAAGATGTAACTTTCAGAAGGGCTCAGCGCGGTGTTTCCGCGGGCAGACGGGGCCGGTGGGCGGGGTGCGGGGGGGACCGGTGCGGATTTATGGCCAGTCAAACCCCGGCCGGGAGCTGGAAGCGGCTGATGGTCCGGGGGCAGCTGCGCATGCAAAATGTGCCTCCCAAATGGGTCTCTGGATTTCCGCGGAGTCACAGCCCCTCTGGGAACGCAGGAGCCCCCCTTTGAACTGCATTTTAACTCCCTCAGTCTGCTCACCTACGTGCGCTAAAGCTCCTCTAACTCCGGGGAAAAAGTTATTAAGCACCTCTTTTTTTTTTTTTTTAAAAAAAAAAATACATCTCAGGAAGCGAAGGGGAAGTTACATTAAAAAAAAAAAAATCTGATGTCACAAGACGTTGATCATTGTAAGGAGAGCAGTATTTAAAAGCTTTTATGTCAAAATGAAATGCCAAAAATGACACATTGCTGCGCCGAAAAGAAATCCTAACTCCGCGTTGATACTCGTGAGCGAGTCATAAAAGCCTTAAAACCTCAGGCTCCTTCAGCGGGGACACGGAGCAGCGCGGAGCAGCGCGGAGCAGGTCCCTGTGCGGAGCCGAACCTCCCCGAGCCCGAGGGGCAGAGGCGCTGATGTGCATCCCTCCCCCGGATAAAAGAAAGCAAGTTAAATGTATGAACCAGAGCTAATAATGTAAAAGCTGCGGGTCTGGTTTATTTTATTCTTTCTTTCTTTGCTTATTTATTTATTTATTTTAAAAGGATGTTCCTCGACGAGCGGATAGGATGGCAACGCGAATATACCTTTTTTTTTTTTTTTTACAGGCTGCGTGGAAAAAAAAAAGAAAGACAAGACGTCGATATACATAACTTAGCCCTTAATTATGGTCATTATATAAACCGAATTACTAACAAAAGTTTGTTTGGTAACTAATTATGGCTCGCTAAATCTCTGCTTCTCTTCACTTCAGCATAATGTATACAAACTTTTGTACACGCGGATCAGAATAAAACAAAGTGTTGACAGCATCCAGCAGTGGAAATTCACTTACACAAGACTTTTTTTTTTCACTGAAGTGTTGACAATAAACATTTAATGAAGGCAGAGACTTGGATGTCTCCAGACAGTGTCAGAATACTTTAAACAGACCATTAGCATGGCTTCTTCTACTTCAAACAGAGCATACTATACCATAACATTATAAAAATACAAAGTATGAAGCAAATAATCTGTTTATACAGATATTTTAAGCTGTTTTCACCAGCTCTGACATCCCCTGTATTTAGTAACAGAAACTTACGCATTTCAGATTACTCGCGCTTAAAAAATGTTAAATACAGTTAATGCAATATTAATCGCCCTTTGGTGATATAAAATGCAATATTTTCAGGCAGCTATCGAGCTTTTCTAGAGGAAGAGCTGATGAAAACAGTCACAGCTGAATAGTGGAGAGAAAAAAGCTCTGTATTTATTGCTTTTGTTTGGCTTTTGGCTACAGAGACAGGAACATTCTAATGGGGTAAGGACATTTATTTTATCTGCAATCTATTGCTGCTAGAGCAGGAGTGGCAGATGGGGTTTGGTGTTATATTCACAGAGTAATTTAGAGCAAATCCTAATAACTAATAATGATTTATGTTAATTTCAATCACTTATGTGACTTTATTAAAGCTCTGCTGTAAGAGGAATAGAAGCGGGGGGATGGGGTGGGGGGGTTGGAGGGGGATGAGGTCGTGAAAAGAGAGACTGGGGAGAGGCAAAGCCATGTCTGTCTGAAACCGAACCGCGTGCTCGAAAAGCTGCTGCCCCGGGCTCCGGCGACATTTCTGACTGGGACCAGGTTGCTTTGGACACTCTGCATCCTTAGCGCTAATTTCTTAAAAGCAAAGCCCCGTGTAAAACCTCCGAAGGTCTCCGGGTGGGGGAGGAGGTGGTGGTGGTGGAAATAGAGAGAAAGGCAGCAAGAGAAGAGCGAGCGTGCGAGAGAGGCTCGTATTATGCAAAATGTATTGATTGTGTGCAAGGAATTTGCGATGCTGATGTGCCCGGGCTCCCGAAAGAACAGAAGGAGGCTACTGGCAGAATATCTAGAAAGACACCAAATGAACAGTGTGTGAAAGTTAGTCTGGGCTGCTTCAGCGGGGTGGAGGTTCTACAGTTCTCTGATCACGTTGCACCGGCTTTACTCCTCACTGCGGATCTCTAGGATCCTTTTTCTTAGGGGATTTTATATTTTCATTAGGGAAAAAGAAAAGAGGAAAAAAAAATTAAACTTTTGCAGTGAGCCTTTCGTATTTCTCCCTGTAAGCTTCAGTTTCATTAACAACTGATAATGCCAGAGTGCACCCACGGAAACACAGGAGCACGCACGTCGCATTGTGTGCACTGAGATGAGAGACGTTTGCAAAAGCCTGGAAATCTCAAACCGACTCGTGCTGCTCTGCATAGGGTCGGTTTGATGTAGGAGAGAGGAATACT